>JARFIW010001221.1:600000-982500 GCA_036346225.1 Platerodrilus igneus | reverse complement strand
TATAATACGCTGCTAATTTATGATCAGAAATCTGGAATTTTAAGTGATATTTAAGGGAAAAGATTCAAAGCATATACAGAGACATATAGAATAAAGCACGAGGTGATTTTGGAACCAAAGGGGTAACCGTACTAAAATATTGGTTCAACGTATGTTAAGGAGTACAAAGCAGGGCATTGGTTTTGATTGAAGATAATGAGGAGATGTTGATCCTCAACACGAAACAAATCAGGTCAGACCTACCTAGTTTTAAGGAACCTTTTCAAATTTAAATTTTAACATTAAATATATTAATTTCCTCACTAATTCGTAAAGAGTCAACAAGGACATTGAGTACGTTGAAACTTACGTAATAAATCATAAAAAGGTCTCAAACATTCCAGATTTTTTGTAAAGGTGTAGTTTTTGGTGACTTTATTTTAGATTAAAAAAATATAAATTTTGGGATAAATAATCCAATAATATTAATTGATTGAAGGGTGTATTTAGAGAATTTCAAAAATTGTGAAGAGTAAATATTATTTCAATTTATTATATGAATGTTGATTGACTTCGTTTTATCAATTCAAACAGGTAATCATAAAGGGGTAAATAAAAATTGATCATAGTAACGTTGTGCACTCTGTGTAAATTAAAAAGGGCTAGCCGTGGTATAATAATAAAAGTAAAAGATTTGAGAAGAACACAGAGCGGTGACGTGCAGTAGAACGTTTATTACACCGAGTACGGCGTTATCATATCAATTTTTAATAACGCAACAACGTGGGACAAAAACTACATATCAATTTTTTTAGGGCGCCCAACGTGGTCCTCGAGAATAATTTAACCGCGATAAAATACAGCGACCTGAACAAAGAGGATCGAATTATATTAAATAAATTTGACGATACGACCGTAGGATTTAAAATAAAATTATTCAATTAACCTAGAAATATAATTAAAGAGTTTTAATTTGAGAAAATCACCGTAATCAAAAATTTAGAAAAATTTGTAAATTAATTAAAGATACGCAGATTTATTTTAGTATTTAAGATTTAGTGTAAATATAAATTTCAAAAATGGACAAAAGAATAAAGAAAACAAGGAAGGCACTAAGAAATCAAGGAGTGGAAATTGGACCCAAGAGAGTGTAATCATACAGGAAAGGAGTTCTAGCGAGGAACGGCAGACCTCACAAGAAACAAAAATAATGGAGATTTTGATGGCACTGAATAGCAAAATGGACCGAAATGAGGAGGTCATGGAAAACATCACTACGAAAATGGACGGAAATAGCGAAAAACTAGGTAAGAAAATCAAAACTCTGCGTGACGGATTAAGAGAAACCAACCAAACAATTGCGGAAATGAGAGCACAAACGCAAGAGAAAATTGTGAGGATCATGGAGGAAATAGACTGTGTATGGGATCATGTTCGAATGGTGAAATCCACGCAAGAAAAATATGAAAGTGAAACGAACGATAAACTCATGAATTTAGATAGTAAAATACGAAACGTTGAAGAAAACTGCGAAATAGGATTTAGGACGATAAATCAGGAAATAGGTAATTTAAAATCTAATTTAGGAAATTTTAATGTTAGGAAACCCATTAGGCTAACTCAACCGAATCTTTTAATTGACCAATATACAAAATTTTACGGTGACGGAAAATTAAATCCATAAATACTTCTGAAAAATATTAAAATGTTAGTACAAAGCTCAACAGACGAGCAATATAATTTAAACTTAGAAAATCAATGCTAAAATGGGGAGCCGAAATGTGGTATAACTTAGTTGAAAGCGAGGTAGAAACATTTCAACAGTTTGAACCAAAATTTCTACGACACTTTTGAGGGGATAATCAACAAGATAAAGTTAAGAATGACCTGAGCATGGGAAAATATAATTCACATAGAGGAATGACGCTGGAACTATATGCTATTGGAAAGTTTAGTGTAGCAAAACGATAAGATCCTCCTTTACACGATAAACAAATTATAAAATATTTGGCAGGGCATTTCAACGCAGAAGTACAAAGATATATCGCGATACAGAATATAGTGGATCGTGACGTATTTATAGAATATCTACAAGAGTATGATAAGTTGGAAACAAATTATGGAACGGAAAATAATACTAGGGATCGACGCACCAATTTTATAAGGACGCAAAGAAATACAGGCGCTAGAAGAATCAATTATCAACGAAATAATTATTAACATTTTATTAGGGGTAATCACAACAATTTTAATAATGATTTCAGGCAAAGTAGAAATACGGGTCAGATACCAAGGCAACAAATAGAACGGACTAATCATGAGGGAAACAATAATCGAGAAATAAATAGACGGGAACATGAGGATCGACGCACGCAAACAAGGAATATTAATTGCACACAAGTACAGATAACGAGTCAGGCAGGACCTTCCACGCGAAACCAAAATTTTTATATACAGACGAGCCAGGTGAACTTCTACGGATAAACGGATACGAACATCAGCGCGAATTTATTAAACATGAGACGAAAAATGAATTAGAAAGAAACTTATTACCGATAATTAATTTAAAGGTGGAAAATAAAATAGTTGTTGCGGAAGAATTTGTTAAACAAGGAAATTGATGGATAAGGCGATACCTAGAACGAGGTGTAATTTGGTGGCACCAAATAGTAAGAAATTTGCGAAAATAAATGAAATGGTAATTCTGAGATGTGAAATGAAAGATGTAAAATGGGAAAATGATTTTATGGATGTACCTGGACTAAAGATAGATATTATATTTGGGATGGATATTATAGACAAGTTGGGGTTGAAGATAAATGCAGAATGCAAAGAAATAAAGTGCAATGAAAAGTATATTAAATGGTATGAAGAGGGTAATATAGAAGTAGAGAGTGACTGCGTAAATATTAATCAATTTGAGGATGAAATAGATAATGAGAGGAATACGAATGAAAAGATTAAATGTCCAGAAGATTTGAGAAATAGGGTGAATTTATTATTAGAAAAGCATTCAGAATTAATAGGATCGAAATCAAGAATTGCCACAGGTTATGAGCATAAGTTGGAAGTAGTAAACACCGAACCGTTTAACACTAAATTATATCCTATTCCAGTAGCGTACAGGGATAGAGTAAAGGAAGAAATACAAGAAATGTTACGTGAAGGTATCATCGAAAGCTTCGGTACACACTTTGTGAATCCATTAGTCGTCCTGAAGAAAAGTGATGATAGCATCAGGTTATGCTTAGATGCAAGAAAGATAAATAAGCGAACATAACCGCAATACAATTGTCCACCAACAATGGATAACATAATGGTGAGGACAGGTAGTAAGAAAATCTTTACCAAGATAGACTTGAAGAATTCATTTTGGTTAATTCCATTAACGCGAGAATCAAGGAAATATACGGGTTTTTCTGTAGAAGGAAGAATATATCAATTTAGGGTGGTCCCGTTTGGTTTGTCCTTGAGTACGGCTGCATTAGTGAAAGCTATGCAGAATATTTTGAGATCATATGAGGAATTTTGTATCCACTACGTGGATGATGTTCTGATATTTAGTGATAGTGTGGAACAACACTTTGTACATTTGGAGAGAATTTTATTAGAGTTAAATATAGCAGGTTTAAGGTTAAATTTAAAGAAGTGCGAATTTTTTCAAGATAAAGTTAAATTTTTGTGATATCAAGTCAGCACGGAGGGCATATTTATAGATAAAAATCGATTATCTGAGATATTAGAATATCTTAGACCAAGGAACGTACGAACGTTGAAAGCTTTTCCGGGAGTCATGAATTTCTATAAAAAGTTTGTTCCGTCGTTTTCACAGAAAGCGATACCACTTTTTGCTTTGTTCAAGAAAGGGGCTAGATGGTCGTGGAGTGAGGCACATGAAGAGGCATACCTATGCCTAATGAAATAGTTTCTTGAGCAGGTTATTTTGAGGCACCCGGACTTCACAAAGGAATTTATTGTACGCACGGATTCGTTCGATAATGCGTTAGCTGCGGAGCTATACCAAATTCAGGATGGGGTAGAAGTACCCATCTCATTCATCTCCAGATCGCTGAAAGTTCACGAACTCAATTACACGATCAGTGAGAAGGAGATGGCAGCAGTGGCCTTTGGAATCGCAAAATTGAAGTTCTATTTAATGGGAAGACATTTCGTTGTAGAAACGGATCATTCAGTCTTGTGCTCACTTTTCAAGACTAGATTTACCAATAATAGAATATACAGGTGGGGTCTTTTGTTACAAGACTTTGATTTTGAAATCAGATATATAAAGGGTAAAAGTGATATTGTGACTGATGCCCTCAGTCGGAATAAAACAATTAACAATTTAAAGTCGAACGTTTTTTTTGTAGCGATTCACAACTTAGTGAGGGATGGTACGATATTTTCATATGAATGGATTTTAACGATGCAGGAGGATAGTGAATACATTCAAATTATAAAGGATAAGTTGGAAGAAATACCTGATTATAAACAATTTGAGATTATAGATGGCATTCTCAGAAAACACCTTAACGGTGAAGACCTATACGTGTTGGACAAAAAATTTGCGAGATTAATTATTAAGGAATTACATCTTAAATATGGTCATTTAGGAATCAGGAACCTGTGGCTAATATTTAGAGAAAACTTTTATGCCCAGAGGGGCTTAGGACTCATTAAAAAAGTGGTAAGTACGTGTCACCTCTGCACCCTGGAGAAATACAAAAATCATATACATCAGAATATCATTAAAAGTATTCAAGTAAACAATCTTTTAGATTTGGTCGTAATAGATTATTTGAGCAATTTAGTACCTAGTAGGAAGAGAAACAAGCATATCCTAGTAGTGGTAGACGTCTTCTGGAAGTATACAAGATTATTTCCCACAGGGGACTGTAATACCATAGGAACTATTGATAAACTGGAACAATTTATTAACGAAGAGGAAAGATTTAAAAGAATTCTAGCGGACAATGCCACCTATTTCAATAATGCAAGGTTTATATCGCAATGGGAAAATCTGCAAGTGGGGGTTGTCTTCTGTAGTATTCGCCACTTTCAAAGAAATCCAGCAGAGTGATATATCCAGGAAACATGTAAATTCCTGCGAATGACCTTTTACCAAGAGCACCGAAGCTGGGAAGCGAACCTACCCAAGGTGGAAATGTTCATTAGCCATACTCCTCACACAGTTACCGGGGAATCGCCAATCAGTCTGATAAAAAAGGTTTATCCTAATCGACCATAGGAAATCGTGCCGAGAGAAGACGAATTGGAAATGAAAATGCAGAGGGCTCGTAGAAGATTACAAAAGAGGGCAAGAAAATATGTAGAAAAAATGAATGAACGGATAAGAAAACGAACGATCTTCCAAATAGGGGACAAGGTGGTTATTAAAAATTTGAAGGTTGGAAAAAGGCACCTGCACACGTGTGCCAAGCTGCACTTGCCATATGTGGGAATAGGTATAAATAGGGTAGTAAAATAGGACATAGGCATAAGATTAGGTAGATGTAAATAGGGGATTGACAAAGGAGAGTTAGATTAGCAAAACAAAATAAAAATATAAGAATTTGTAGACCAATGTGAGTTTAACAGCACGTTGGGCGCCAAAAACGTCATTGTTCTAAAATTTTATATTTTAATTTAGGGTAATAATGCTGTGATAAGAAATTGTTTAAGTGTGTATTGAGTAGTAAGAGTTGCGTAGTAACTGTAAATAGCAATGGAAATCAGAAAACTGCATTTATTTAGCAGAAAAATAAGCAATTCGTACATTATATAGATAGCAAGCATTTAACACCCTGTATATGAACCGCAATTAACTTTAAGCGATGCCAGTAAGCATATCTTTTTACAATATAACGCGTATTTAGCAGAGAAATAATCGTATATGTAATTAAACTACGTTGAGAGTGTTTTAACAAGTTTATAAAATAAAAACGCAGAAGATAAGACAAAACCTAATAAATCCTTATGCAATTACGCTTTGATAAAGAAACGCACCCTCAAAGATCAGTTTAAATAAATACGAAAACCACATTTATGTTACATCATTTAATTTGTACAATTCTCCAAAAGCTTTATCTTTACAAAACAACAGACGTAAGTTAAAAGTCCAGCCACAATTACAAATAATAAGGCAATCAAAGATCGCAAATAAACAACATGACACAAAAATACAAAGGAGTTTCATAAGAAATCAGCTTGAAATATTAAAGACAAACCTGGTTGGTTGCAGCAATCAACAAACTGCTTGGAAATCTAATCCATAAGTAGTGGGAAAAGCTATATAACACCCACCGGTGATAAGACCAGTCAGTTTTCACTTGATGCACGTTGAATCCACAACACTTTTAATCGGAAATCTACGCATCAGATAATTAAAATTTATGTTACAGTGAAAATAGTGCTGTGCAACATTTACGTTAAGAATACATGCCGTTTTTTTCAGAAAACGTGAGTAGAAATTGGATAATTAATTTAAATAAAATATTCATAATGATGTAGGGCTTCTGGACTATTTCTAGTTCAATTCTAATCCGCATCGAAAATAATTCTAATTCTAATCCATGGTCCTAAGGCGATAATTCTAATTCTGGGACAACTCAAATATAATACGCTGCTAATTTATGATCAGAAATCTGGAATTTTAAGTGATATTTAAGGAAAAAGATTCAAAGCATATACAGAGACATATAGAATAAAGCACGAGGTGATTTTGGAAACAAAGGGGTAACCGTAATAAAATATTGGTTCAACGTATGTCAAGGAGTACAAAGCAGGGCATTGATTTTGATTGAAGATAATGAGGAGATGTTGATCCTCAACACGAAACAAATCAGGTCAGACCTACCTAGTTTTAAGGAATCTTTTCAAATTTAAATTTTAACATTGAGTATATCAATTTTGTCACTAATTTGTAAAGAGTCAACAAGGACATTGAGTACGTTGAAACTTACGTAAAAAATCATAAAAAGGTCTCGAACGTTCCAGATTTTTTGTAGAGGTGTAGTTTTTGATAACTTTATTTTAAATTAAAAGAATATAAATTTTGCGATGAATAATCCAATAATATTAATTGATTGAAGGGTGTATTTAGAAAATTTCAAAAATTGTGAAGTTTAAATATTATTTCCTTTCATTATATGAATGTTGATTGACTTTATTTTATCAATTCAAACAGGTAATCATAAAGGGGTAAATGAAAATTGATCATCGTAACGTTGTGCACTCTGTGTAAATTAAATAGGGCTAGCCGTGGCATAATAATAAAAGTAAAAGGTTTGAGAAGAACACAGAGCGGTGACGTGCAGTAGAACGTTTATTACACCGAGTACGGCGTTATCATATCAATTTCTAATGACGCAGCAACGTGGGGCAAAAACTACATATCAATATATATATATATATACATATATATATAAAATAGGTAGTTTCTCGAACGGTAGTAATATATATAGATCTGTTGGTTTCTATATATATATATATATATATATTGCTGTGATAATGGGGTGTTTAGGGGTGTATTGAGTAGTAAGAGTCGCGTAGTAACTGTAAATAGCAATGGGAATCAGAAAACTGCATTTATCAAGCAGGAAAATGAATAATTAGCACAATGTAAATAGCAAGCGTTTAACACCCTGTATATAGACCGTAGTTATCTTTAATCAATGCTAGTAAGCATATCTTACAATAATAGAACGGGTATTCAGCAGAGAAATAATCGTACATGTAATTAAACTACGTTGAGAAGTGTTCAACAAGTTTATAAAAAAAATACGCAGAAGATAAGGTAAAACCTAATAAACCCTCATGCAATTACACTTGTAATAAAGAAAGAACAATAAACGGTTTGATAAGAAAATGCACTTTCAAAGATGAGTTTAGATACATAAACGAAAACAGCGATCGTGTTAGATTATTTATTTTGTACAATTCTCCAAAAGCTTAATCTATACAAAACAACAGACGTAAGTTAAAAGTCCGGCCACGATAACAATAGCAAATAACAGCATGATATGAAATCGGCTTGAAAATACTGGGAATATTAAAAACAAACGTGGTTGGTTGCAACACTCTACAAGGCTGCTTGGAAAACCAATCCAAAGGTAGTGGGAAAAAGCTATATAACGCCCACGGGTGATAAGGCAAGGCAGTCTTAACTTGAAGCACGTCGAATCCACAACATTTTTAATCAAATATTTACGCGTCAGATAAATAAAATTTATATTATAGTGAAAATAGTGCTGCATAAGAGTTACGTGAAAACGTTTTTGCCGTTTTTATAGAAAACGGCTTCTGGAACAATTCTAATTCTGGGATAATTCTAATTCTGGGACAATTCTAATTCTAATCCGCGTCGAAAACAATTCTGGTCCAATTCTAATAGACTTCTGGTCTATTTCTAATACGCTGCTAATTAATGATCCGAAGTCTGGTTTCAAGTGGTATTCAAAGCACGTACAGAGAAATATAGAATAAAGCACGAGGTGATTTGGAAACAAGGGGTAACCGTACTGAAATATTGGTTCAAACATATGGAGTACAAAGCAGAGCATTGGTATTTAATTGAAGATAATGAGGGCGTGTTGATCCACAACACGAAACAAATCAGTAGGAGATCGCAGGTCAAACCTACCTATTTTTAAGGAATCTTTTCAAACTTAAATTTTAACATTTAATATATTAATTTTCTCACTAATTTGTAAAAAGTCAACAAGAACATTGAGTACGTTGAAACTTACGTAAAAATCATAATAAGCTCTCGAACGTTCTAGATTTTTTTGTAAAAGGTATTGTTTTTTGTGACTTTAAATTAAGTTAAAAAGGATATAAATTTTGGGATAAATAATCCATATCATATTAATCGATTGAAGCGTGTATTTAAGAATTTCAAAAATTGTGAAGTGTAAATATTATTTCCTTTCATTATATGAATGTTGATTGACTTCGTTTTATCAATTCAAAGAAGTAATCATAAAAGGGTAAATGAAAATTGATCATCGTAACGTTGTGCACTCTGTGTAAATTAAAGGGCTAGCCGTGGCATAATAAAATTAGGAGATTAGAGTAACACACAGAGCGGTGGCGTTCAGCAGGACGTTTATTACATCCGGCTGCTTAAGCAAGTAAAAGGGGTACTACAGCAAATTTATGTCTACGTGATATTTTAAATATAAAATCGCTAGAAATCCAACATGTGAGAAAAATAAAATGTGGAACATGAGTTTAGCTACGTGCCAGTTTAAGAGTAATAGTTAATAAATTCCTATACAAAATACGAATATATGATATTGAAAGGTGCAAAGTACCATAGCCAACGAACTGCATAACGTAAAGCTTTGGTGTCTACGTAATTTTGGCAGAATTTCAACACGTTATAGAATAGGTAACTCCGTGTAAAACTCGAATAATTACATGATAAGCCAAGTACAACGCCTCTACCATGCTCAAACAACAAAGATAAGGCGCGGTAAACCAATAACAGCAGGTGGGTTGACTTGCCTTTATATATTACACCAAGCTGATAACGGTCAGTCTCTTCATAACTGAAGCACGAATTGTACTAGTCTGAACAAATATACTATGCAAAGTTCAAGTATTAAATTAAAATGCGAATTATAAATGAAAGTCAATAATTAAACATTTCAAGTACAAGTACCAAACATAATAAAAAGGAAAACTCTTAATCAGGACGTTAAGTTGAAAGCAACCCAAGGTCACTAGTTAACAGCACGTAGCGACAGTTTAAAGGATTAGAGTATACGCAGAGCTATACATTCGAACTAGCATAAAACTTTTTTTTTAAACATTTAAAACTTCCATGTACTTAGATATATTATGTAAAGCGTCTTCAAAAATTTTGTTGATACATAGAAATTACGTTAAGAGAAAGAAGGTCATTGAACGTAAAACAAGGCTTCCAAAATAATACACAGTTATTTTTGCTGGCTTTAACTGCTTTAATAGGGTTATAATTTGGTGATGAACAGATTTATATAATTTACTTTGATTCAAGGGTTTTTAAAAAGCAAATAATATTACGAAGTTGTAGTTGCAAATTATACATCTTTCTTGGTTAATTATACAAATTTTGGTTATTTAGTTTATCTTATTCAGGTACGAAGTGTTAAAGAAAAAGGGGGGTAAAAATTTCTCTGTTGTCGTATCGTCGTGCACTCTGTGTAAGGTTGAACAGAGTTAGTCGAGGCATAAATCTAATTGTGTGAAATTTACAATTTATTCTAGATTATTTAGAAAGACAGAGTGGTGGCAAGCAGCAGGCAACTGAGCATTAAATACATCGAAGTACGACGATATCCTGTAGATTCATAGCAATATATATATATATATATATATATATATATATTGCTGTGAAACCACCAAAATCCGGGAACTACGCTTTTCAAATCGAGCCCCACAGATTGGGCGTCAAGAATGCTGTGAATCCTCTCATATCTGCAGGAACTGGCCCTTTCAAAAAAAAAAACATTCGAGCCCCACAGATTGGGCGTCAAGAATGCTGTGAAACCTACAAAAATTTATTAAATTAACTGGTCCGTTGACTTTCTTCTGTTCATCGCCTCGGCTGCTCCCCTAGATAAACCTTCATCCTCAATCATAAAAAAAACAAACACATTTCTATCACAAACACCAACGTTAACTCTATTTACATCAATATTCACAATACATAAAATTTCAAAATTAGAATTCAGCATAAATTTCAGTATCAGAAAATTTCAAGATTAAATTTGTTATCATTTTAATGTGCATCCAGAATTAAAGTCCTTGTAGGATGCCTACTAATTACTATAACAATATATGCAGACCTGAGTCTGAGTACAAAGGGAGCATCTCCCACCCCTTTACGTTCATTAACCAGGTTCGTCTAATTGAGCTCAAAGACATACCCAAATTTTCATCAAGAACATAAATACTAAATACTCCTTTCTACTTAAACAAGAAAATTTCGCCTTAAAATTAAAAATTTGTGGTTAGTACAAGTTCACTACTGTCCGTTTTAAGTAAATAAATTATAAAGTTATTCAACACACACCAAACATCAAAATCCAACAACAAAGCATAAGTTACCTGAAGGTTAATGCACTCGGGCTCCAATGTACATTGTCCTCTGTTAATCACACCAATCCAACTGGGTTATGTTTAGGTCCTCGTATTGCTGGTCGCCTTTAAAATTATTTACACCACCATTCATCTAAAGTTGTTTCAGTGCTTTTCCGGAACTCATTCGTGTATATCTGAAGCTTGTTTTGTGGATCCAGACACGTTTACGAATCATTTAATTATTAACACCCCGAAAAATAGCAAAGAAATTCATACTTCTTTCACCAAAATACGCCAAAACTGCCTACTTTTGTGTATTCATTTGTCGTTGTAAATTTTACTAATTGGTACAGTGATACTAAACTTTATTATTTTGTATCTTCTTTTCTAAGTGCACTAAAGTACATTCATTGTAGCACATAAAGAACAAACTGTTTTAAATCACCAAAATATACGAGCAAACTTTAAATTATTCTATCAAACTCGGAAAACTAAAAAGCACTGTTTAACGCATTGAATCAAGTCGCAGATGTAAGAGAGCTTGTTCATATTCACCTGGGTATATATAGAGGTTAGCCTGTGTGTCGGTCTAGTCCCCAAAACGGACAATTCTAAAAAATTTCGCATGCTAGGTTCCCATTCCGCAGCCCAGCATGTGTACAAATGTGTACAAATAATAATTAATATTTAATTAGTATTCGCTAAAAATTAAAGGGTAGAAGTCAATGCCATTCATTATTATTTTAATTGGAGTTAATTGAACGATTATTGAGGTATAATATGCATAAAAGCTTTTAAAAACCCAATAATACCAAATATGAGACGCGTTGCTAGCATACAAATCTATCAAGGGGGTTAAAATACGTGGAATATCCAAGTCGTAGAAGTATTACGATTGAACACCTGCGTATTTTTAAATATCACGTACTGTTTAATTTGTTTGGATAAACATGAAAATTCTGGGTATATTGCAAACGGTCGGATAAACCATAGCTTATATTAACGAGAAAGGCTAGATGAGCGGTTATTTAACTCAAGTAAGTCACGTCGCGAGTCCACGTGGATTTCACACTGCAGATAGTAAAGAATATCGATTTGTACCACTCAGACCAAGGTAGAAAGGGATGGATAAAAGCGTAAAGCCGAGACACTGATAATAAAGGCGTGATTTGTGAAGCTTCACTAGAGCTACGATTAGTTGAAATAAGATGCAAACATGAGAGGGAGGAGAAAGCATAGCAGTTGGTGTGTAAAATTAATTAGTTGTTCTCGGACGTGTTTGCGAGCCGTGTTGAAATTTCTTAGATTTTCAACTTGGACGTGTGCAAATTTAATAGAATCGCTGTGCCGAACCGTCGAAAGGGAACATAGAATGCGAATTTCCAAAAATTGTCCGTTGCGGGACAAATTCGACTTGCAAGCGAGCCATTATATAAACCCGTGTTTATAGGTGTTTAGCTCTCTTATATTTTTTGATTATTTGATACGTTAAACAGGCTCTCTTTATTTTTTGCTGTTATACCATACTTCAAGCAGAATACGTGCTACGATACAAGTTATTATGCTTTAGTGCACTTACAGAAGATAGATAAGGTAATAAAGTCTAGTTATATTTGCGGGTATTACTGTACCAATTATCCCAATTAGTAGCGATAAATAAATACATTGAAGTATGCAGTTTTTAGTATAGCGTAAACGAATTATGAATTTCTTTGCTATTTTGTTCGGGAGTGAGTAATCAAATGTTATTAGTAACCGTGATTGGATCTACAAACAAGATTTAGATATACATAGATGCGTTCCTGAGAAGCCCTGAAACTTTTTAAACGAATGGTGTTGTAGATGAATTTTAAAAGGCGACCAGGAATCTGAGGATGGAAACATAACCCAGCTGGAATGGTGGCGTTAGCAAGGACGATGTACAATGGAGCCCCGAGTGCATCTATAAGATAGATAGTGATAGTGATAGTGATAGTGATAGTGATAGTGATATTGATGATGATAAAGTTGAGGACTATATCAAGCTTGTTTCGCATTGCATGTCCCAGAACTGTTTTCAATTCAACAACAAGTTGTACGAACAACATGAAGGCACAGCAATGGGAAATAGCTTATCACCTTTCATAGCAAATTTATTTATGTCTCGTTTTGAAACCGAGTTAAAAGAAAACTCCAAATACTTCCCAAGAATATGGTTAAGGTACGTGGATGATATTTTTGCAGTTTTTGACACTTCTAAATCAAATGTTGATGATTTTCTTAAAGAATTGAATTCAAAATTTCAAAGCATAAAATTTACGTATGAACTAGAGAATAATGGACAATTACCCTTTTTAGATACATTAGTAATTAGAAATGGTAATAAATTAGAATTTGACATTTATAGAAAAGAAACCAATGTAAATCGATTTATTTTGTCTTCCTCTAATCATAGCATACAACATAAGTTGGCTTCATTTAACTTTTTAATTAATAGATTATTGAATTTCCCTTTAAATAGAAACAGATTTAATAAGGAATTTGCTCTTATTAAACAAATAGCGAATTACAATGGTTTCTCTTCTGATATTATAGATAATATTTTTAGAAAGTGTAAAAATAGGATCAACATCCGTAAATCAACGACTTTGCAATCAACCACCTCTAACGATAATGTTAAATATGTTAAACTTCCGTTTCACAAAACCACAAAGGGTCTTGATAAAGTATTCAAACAGTGTAATTTCAAAATTGCTTTCACTAATACTAATAAAATTAAAGATTTGCTAGGTAATCCAAAAGACAAGGTGGAAAAATTGCAAAAGTCTGGGATTTATGAAATTAGTTGTGCAGGGCCAGGGTGTTTTCAAAACTATATTGGTCAGACCAAGAGGAATATAACAACAAGATTTAAAGAACACATTGCTCACTTCAAATATGGTAAATATGAAAGGTCTCAGGTCGCCAAATATATATTTGAAACCAGCCACCCCGTTAAACTAGAAAATGTTAAATTGTTAAAAGCGGTACCAACGTTTTCCTCCTTAAATGCCTATGAATCAATTAAAATTGTTAAACATAAAGGACCCCTCTTAAACACCGATAAAGGGCCAATAGAGTCATCTGCTTTGCTTTACCTATTGGTCAACAACCAATGAGAAAGCAAGATTAAACTGGTTCCGCTTCAGTAGATTTAGAATTAGTATAAATTAAGTAGATTTAAGTTATAATGTCACAATTCACTTGTTTGTTGTTGAGAACACCAGCCTGCGGGTGAGGAGAATATCCTCGAAAGTGTTTAAAGCAACAATATAGTAAATTATAGGTTGGGAAGGTTCACTTCAGCCTAAGTGGTGAGGAGAATATCCTCTGAAGTGTTCTAGAACAACAGCTAATTATTTTTTAATTACAGGTTTTCTACTGATGATGACCACATAGTGATCGAAATACGTATCTAGTAATTTAAATATTTTTTGTGGTTAACGTACATTTATTTAATATCATAAATTAAAGCATTCGTAGAAAGCTACAATGTTTAATATGGCAAAACAAGTTAAAACTTTTAAAAATTTCAAAGAACACAAGCTTGGGGTAGATAAATAATTCTTGTTAAAGCTAAAAAACGTTTAGAAAACAATTCGGAGTATTGTGGTAACGAACAAGACACAAGGTTAACAATAACAAACGACTATTTCAAAAACAGATCGATAAAATTAAGCGACAGAGGAGCTTTACTATGTAACAGAGTAAGATGAAACATAACAGGTGGCTTAAATGACAAACATCTTTCAAGCGCATGTTAAACGAGTATATTTTAAATACCAATTAGCAGGATAAAGATGCAACATGTTTGTGAGCCGTATCGATTTTTCAAGGCGCACTTATATGAAGGGAGCATTGACAGCAAACAATATAATAATAGTGGGACAATAAAATAGGACAGAAAACATGTGGCAGACAAAAATATCAAAAGAATGGAAATAACGTCGACAATTTAGGTAGGAAATTAAGACAAAGATAGGAAAGGTAATTATGGAAGTGTGACTGTGATAGGAGTATAGACGCGCACATCAGAGGCGTAATTGGACTTATTTGGGGGAATAGCAGACGACAGATTTCAAGGTAAGCTTAAGACGGTTGAAGTTTTACAGAGTTTTTCGGAATAAAACAATATTGGAGTGGATGAATTCTCGGTTTATATATATATGTGTGGTCTTGGATGAATCATGCCCCACGAATTGGGCGTCATATAAATTCTGCGAATTTCACCTGGAAAGAAGCCCTAAATTCCTTTAATTCGCGCCCCTTTATTTTGGGTGTTATAAAATGCTTTGATTGATAATGCCACGGCTAGCTCTGCTTACACGTCCCCCTGGATACTTACCACAACTACTCATTCCTATAACCACCCTTTAGAATAAAAAAAATATTTCGACACAAAAACATTCAGCTTTTTTATTCTACTAACACAAATAATAAATTCTCAACAATCTCAATATGTACAAGTAATATTCTAGTTAAAATAGTTCATTTCTGCTCAATAATAAAGCACCACTCTAAAATTTCCGTAATTTTATGCTCCTTTACCTTTCAATATTTTATTTAACAGTAGATGGGCCTATCCTGCACTCTTAATTTACTCCCCCAGGTCTGTGTAGAGCTCAATATAAACCTTGTTATTTCATGTGCATAAAATTTTGCATTGTTAAATTATACCAAAGACCCGTTTACTTCATACATCGATAACATATTATTCAAATATTTACACCCTCAAATTAATAATAGAAAATTGTAGTTAACGTATGTCCATACAATTAAATTTTAGTTTATAAAAATTTTCACCACCACAAAAAAAATCACTCATAAATTAAAATAACTTGGCACTAGCACAACAGTTTTAATTAAAAAATCGTTACCGGGAGTGTGTTCTTCCAGATTATTTCCTCCAGAGATAACCTTCCATCAGACTGCTCATACCTGAATTACTCCATCTTGCTGCTTTCTAAGTCGGAGAGCAATTCCATCCCATTAACCATCTTAAGACGCCTTCTGCCAGACTGCATGTACAACAACCAAATCACACCTCTTCATCTAGTTGATGTGCCACCAGCACCCTCGTTCAAAATATAAATACTTTTTCTACTTACGTAGCATCCAGCTTTAATTATAATAATTATTTATTTCAATTCAACCTGTTACTTTGCACCCACTTGTGCATTACTAATATTTGTAATAATTTTCGGCGGACTGCACTGTTACGCAGTATGAAAGCTAGGATGTTCTTCTGTATAATTAAAAATGTAAACAAGAAGACAGAAAAATAAGAGAGCGAACCTAACTCCGGTAATGCTTATATATTTTTCGCCCCACTCGCGTTGCCCGTATTTCCACTACACATTCTATGAACTGAAATCAACTGCCACAACAATTCCACAAATTCCAACCGTATAAATATGCAACGAACGTTCAAAACCGAGAATTCATCCACTCCAATATTGTTTTACCCTTCACGTAAATCATTCGATCCCCACGAATTGGACCAATATAAAAGTTTCAAAAATTCTAAAATTTTAAAATTTTCCTAAAACATTCCTTATCCTTTTATTTCTACTTCAAATTCCTTCAGCTTCCCTGGCTAGCTCAGCTATGCCTCTTCTCGAATACCTAAATTTACAGACATATCTCTTTCACACTCGCACACCATTCAATAAAACTACCACATAATATCTCAACCATACAGCCTTTTATTTAAAGCTATTAACAGATAAATTATATTCACATGTGTTACAACAGTTTGATACAATATTTATAAAACTCAAAATATGGTATGTTTTTAAAGTCCTTGATTTTTCTAATTATTTTTAAACAAATTCCATAAGATCTGAGTAGATGGGCCCCACATGTTACCCTAAATTGACTTCACACTGGAGTATGGTGAATTCATTGTAACCCAGTTCAGTTTGTATATGCTCTTTAAACCTTGCATAAATTAAAATCAAAATTTACACACCCGTTTGCCCTTTACATTTCAATTTTTATCCTGACTAAAATTTAGGTTGTTTTAAATACACCCCTTGTCTATATTTAAACATTAATAAATTGTCCAATACATGTATCATTTACCATAAATTTCTACAATCATAAATATGCCACCAAAAGAAAGTCAACCACACAGCACAAAATTTCACAAATGTTTATAAAGCAACAGAAGTTTCAAATTAATTATTATCATTTATTTGCTTTTCTAATGAAAATTACTAGAATGTATCAACGAAATCATGAGAGTATATCAAGACCTCACAGTAATCAAGAAATTCGCCAATTTACCGGAACTACAATTTAAAATAACACAACCCGAAGATGACGAAATAATCAAGAAACCCATGCAACTAGAACACCTAGACTTGGACGATCTCAATCATGCCATCAAACTAATGGACAATTATAAAAAACACTTAAGCGAGTTAAAAGTGCCAAAATTACATTATGATAATATAAGCGTTTGGACAATTTTATTAATCATTTTTATCATTTTATTAATCATGTAAGTATTTTACAAAATGTATCTTAGATATATGAATGAAGAAAAAAATTTTAGTCATAAGGACACAAAGGTAAATAAGGAAGTAACAAATGTACCATTAGGGAGAATGAATTTTAAACAACGAATTTTAAAAATTAAGTAAAAGAAACCCTTAATTTTTCATTTACGTCCGGAGGAGTTACGTATCTCCCAATCCATATATGTACAATCAAATAGGAATTATTAGAAAACTATAAAGAAACTTAATTTAGACGCTACATTGTAAATTCAAAAATAAATTAAAAAGGTTATTAAAAGTTCACAAGCAAGTTGTTAGAACGGATGTAATACATTGTATTTCAGATGTAAGTGATGCTGCAGGTGCAGGTCACGACGGTTAAGAAACCGCGATTACTTAGAAATTAAGATTGTTACATTGTTTAATGAATAGAATAAAGAAATAAGCAGACATGAGCTCTGCAAGTTCCCACGGACACGTGATGAGCAGGGACAACATAAGTACCCCAGGAACCCCAGATCAGTTAGTCAGTCTTGAGTATTTCAGCTTTTACATTGTTGTTTGCTTAGGCTACTCGCCCTAATATTAATTCAATTATCATTTTATTTCGACTTCGAATAATTATATCCGTTTGTCAAAATTCCATATTTAATATCTGTTTAAGAAATAAAAATTGTTACAAGAAGTTTTGGAAGAAGTTTTTAAAAAGACCGCTCCCAAGGCCCGAAACGTAACTCGCGTCTAACAGAAAAAGCTAGTAGTTTGTAGCCTTAATGCAAGTTGCTTTTTTTCTACTGAATGCGCGCAATATCCGTTGTTTCAGGTTGTCGGGGTCGGAGTTCCGATTTCTTTCAAAACTTCCGTTTTTTCACCGTTCAAGCTTGTCTTTTAGGTGGCTAATCCCAAGTGCTGATTGTAGTACATGGCATTTAAAACGCTTCTTAGTTAAAAACATAATAAAGTGATACGTAACCACAATGAGATATTTATAGCGCAAATAATTTTAACTTCAAATTAAAAAAAATTTGATCACCAATACATAAACTTGGTTTTAATTGGTCCATAGACGACGCTCCACGGTACTAAAAACAAATTAGCAAATCAAAAATTATTCTCGAATATGTTATAATTATATCAAAAGTGTGACCAAAAAGCGAATCCCATTAGGCTTGAAATGATAAAAGGGTCAGTAAACGTTGAAAAAGCGTCAAAGCAAAAGTTTCTTACTCTCTCAATCTAAAGTTTGATGTCGAAATGAAGTGTTCTGAAATGCTAGTATGATGACAGGCAATTTAGTACAAGAGCAAGCGAGAGCTTTAAATGTAACTTTCGTGAAAGGGACCGTGTACATCTAGCAACCCATTCTACTGATTGCCTTCTTTTGTAGATAAGCGAGAGGCGAAATAATGGTTAGTGTAAGCTGAAACGAATGAGAAAGTTGAATTTTGTTTCTGAGGAAAATTGCAATATATTAGAAGGTTGGATAACATACAATTTTGTATGTATTTTTTGAAGTCTAAAAATTTGTAAAACCAATTTAAACAAAGTTAGTATGTGGAAAACTCCTCAGAATACTATAAATTGAAATGTGTAAAGTTCAAGTGAATAGACGATGCTCTTGTTGTTTTTATTACCACTTTTGTAAGCAATATATTCTCATTTTCCAATTTTAAAACATCTCAGGCCGGTTCCTTCAAGTGGCTTATTATGGCTAAATGTAAATAAGAAAATATTGAAATTCAACCAAAACACCAGGCATTACAAATCGCTTCTTGTACTGTACTTTTTTACCCGATCTCAAAACTTTTCGCGTAAACATGAAAATTTAGGAAGCATATATGAATGAGAACCAACCGAATGAGCTTATATATATATTTTGTGGATTCAAAGGGGTAAATTATTATGATACAATAAAATTTCAACAACCCTGTATATAGAAAAGACCAAATTATTTACGCGCAAAATTTAATTTAATTCATTTAATGAAAACGGACGAATATTAGAGTATTTTTATATTTAACAATTAAAATATTAGGATCACAGGAAGGAAGAAAACCTTAAAGCAAATAGAAGTTCAAGGATACGCATAATTAACCATAAGTTATTTTAATTCAACACATATAAGCAAAAAGGAACGTGCTGTGTAAGAAAATCAATAATCCCAAGGCAATTGTTCTCGTTGTGAAAGTCAATGTCAGTTTTATCAAATACGAAGAAGTAGAGCGTCTAGGAATTGTTATGTTCAAAACGATCGATAATTAACAGAAACACCTGCGTTTTAAAAGGTTACATTCGACGAAGTTGAGCGCATATTAAGATAGGAGTTCATAGAAAACATTTTCAACCGTCAGTTTTGTATAAACAACTAGGGAACAAACATCTTAAGAAGCGAGGGAATTGCACGATCGGTTATTTACAACAGATAGAGACAGATATAAAACAAACAAGGAATTGAAATGCACGTACCATATACAAGTGGAGTTGAGATTGGATGTCATCAATATCGATTTTCTGTAACGCAAGGTTTTGAACGAGACAGCAAACATGTATCAAACAAACATAAATAGAACTTAGGCGGAGTGTATGACGCCAGAGAATTTTGTCATTGGTTGAAAGTGGACAGTGTTCCAAGCGTAAACACACGCGAAGGTGAAAGCGAATCGGAGTATACAGCACGTAGCACGCTACAAAATTTTAGGAATCAACCGACGGTTATGCTCAAAATTTGTAGAAACTGTGTTTGAAAATAAGCTTTTCTGATGAAGCGCGTCCACAAGGGAGTTTTAAACTGATATAAATACCCAACCTAGGTTGTTAACGCTCTCTTCTCTTCTCGTCGCTTCTATGTTCCTTTACTTTGATAAAGTGATTCAAACCAGCATACAATAAAGTTTTTAGTTTGTGAGTATTTTATTATAGTGGTTGAGAGCATAGTGCAGTAGTAGCGGACTTCTAAACGATTGAGGTGAATTACGAGTAGTGCGTATTAAATTAATACAGGTCCGGCTACTACAACACAAAAATCAATAAATTGAAGCATATTATATGGAGGTAAGCACCACATATAATCGAGTTTGTATGCATGATATGGAATGATACTGTACGACGAGGCGCATAGCTTGAGGTTGTAGCTGATGGTAGAGGCCTGTGAAGCAGCTGAGCAGCACATTAAATCGAAACAACGCAGAGGGGTTCTGGCAGTCATCTCCGACGACATAGAAGCCTGAAGAATTTTCTGAAAAATTCTTGTGCTGCTCAGCTGCTTCACAGGCCTCTACCATCAGCTACAACCTCAAGCTATGCGCCTCGTCGTACAGTATCATTCCATATCATGCATACAAACTCGATTATATGTGGTGCTTACCTCCATATAATATGCTTCAATTTATTGATTTTTGTGTTGTAGTAGCCGGACCTGTATTAATTTAATACGCACTACTCGTAATTCACCTCAATCGTTTAGAAGTCCGCTACTACTGCACTATGCTCTCAACCACTATAATAAAATACTCACAAACTAAAAACTTTATTGTATGCTGGTTTGAATCACTTTATCAAAGTAAAGGAACATAGAAGCGACGAGAAGAGAAGAGAGCGTTAACAACCTAGGTTGGGTATTTATATCAGTTTAAAACTCCTTGTGGACGCGCTTCATCAGAAAAGCTTATTTTCAAACACAGTTTCTACAAATTTTGAGCATAACCGTCGGTTGATTCCTAAAATTTTGTAGCGTGCTACGTGCTGTATACTCCGATTCGCTTTCACCTTCGCGTGTGTTTACGCTTGGAACACTGTCCACTTTCAACCAATGACAAAATTCTCTGGCGTCATACACCCGCCTAAGTTCTATTTATGTTTGTTTGATACATGTTTGCTGTCTCGTTCAAAACCTTGCGTTACAGAAAATCGATATTGATGACATCCAATCTCAACTCCACTTGTATATGGTACGTGCATTTCAATTCCTTGTTTGTTTTATATCTGTCTCTATCTGTTGTAAATAACCGATCGTGCAATTCCCTCGCTTCTTAAGATGTTTGTTCCCTAGTTGTTTATACAAAACTGACGGTTGAAAATGTTTTCTATGAACTCCTATCTTAATATGCGCTCAACTTCGTCGAATGTAACCTTTTAAAACGCAGGTGTTTCTGTTAATTATCGATCGTTTTGAACATAACAATTCCTAGACGCTCTACTTCTTCGTATTTGATAAAACTGACATTGACTTTCACAACGAGAACAATTGCCTTGGGATTATTGATTTTCTTACACAGCACGTTCCTTTTTGCTTATATGTGTTGAATTAAAATAACTTATGGTTAATTATGCGTATCCTTGAACTTCTATTTGCTTTAAGGTTTTCTTCCTTCCTGTGATCCTAATATTTTAATTGTTAAATATAAAAATACTCTAATATTCGTCCGTTTTCATTAAATGAATTAAATTAAATTTTGCGCGTAAATAATTTGGTCTTTTCTATATACAGGGTTGTTGAAATTTTATTGTATCATAATAATTTACCCCTTTGAATCCACAAAATATATATATAAGCTCATTCGGTTGGTTCTCATTCATATATGCTTCCTAAATTTTCATGTTTACGCGAAAAGTTTTGAGATCGGGTAAAAAAGTACAGTACAAGAAGCGATTTGTAATGCCTGGTGTTTTGCTGAATTTCAATATTTTCTTATTTACATTTAGCCATAATAAGCCACTTGAAGGAACCGGCCTGAGATGTTTTAAAATTGGAAAATGAGAATATATTGCTTACAAAAGTGGTAATAAAAACAACAAGAGCATCGTCTATTCACTTGAACTTTACACATTTCAATTTATAGTATTCTGAGGAGTTTTCCACATACTAACTTTGTTTAAATTGGTTTTACAAATTTTTAGACTTCAAAAAATACATACAAAATTGTATGTTATCCAACCTTCTAATATATTGCAATTTTCCTCAGAAACAAAATTCAACTTTCTCATTCGTTTCAGCTTACACTAACCATTATTTCGTCTCTCGCTTATCTACAAAAGAAGGCAATCAGTAGAATGGGTTGCTAGATGTACACGGTCCCTTTCACGAAAGTTACATTTAAAGCTCTCGCTTGCTCTTGTACTAAATTGCCTGTCATCATACTAGCATTTCAGAACACTTCATTTCGACATCAAACTTTAGATTGAGAGAGTAAGAAACTTTTGCTTTGACGCTTTTTCAACGTTTACTGCCCCTTTTATCATTTCAAGCCTAATGGGATTCGCTTTTTGGACACACTTTTGATATAATTAAAACATATTCGAGAATGATTTTTGATTTCTGGCTAATTTGCTTTTAGCAATGAGGAGCGTCGTCTATGGACCAATAAAAACCAAGTTCATATATTGGTGATCAAGGTTTTTTTTATTTAAAATTAGAATTATTTGTGCTATAAAAATCTCGTCGAGGTTACGTATCACTTTACTATGTTTTTAAACTAAGAAGCGTTTCAAATGCCATTTATTAAAAACTGCACTTGTGATTAGCTACCTAGAAGACGGGACTTCGACCTCGACAACCAGAAACAACGGATATTGAGCGCATTCAGTAGAAAAAGGCAACTTGCATTACCGCTATAAACTACTAGTATTTTCTGTTCGACGCGCACAGTTATGTTACTTGAAAAGATAATATTTTTGTATGTTCTGGATGAGGTATTTATCTATGGCTGAAAATTAATCGATGGAATCTAAATAAACGACTTGACTGATGTACATCGTCGAGAATTACTGAAATTGTGTTTAAAATTAATATCACAATAGGTAGATTTAAATGTTTACTGTTACAACACCTTTTAGAGCAATTAAATAGTAGGAGAGAAAACAAAAGGGAAAACAGTTGGTTTTTTCAAGATTTGATTAGAGCTGTCAGAAAGTTGTTAGTAATTGTAAGAAAACCTTTTGTACGATTATACAATGCTTCCCAAAAGTAACGGATAAATTCGATTAAATGATTATTGGCAATTTCTGAGTAAAAAGCTCTGACACGTCGATTTTTATTTTTAAACTGTCATTTAATTATATAATTTTTAACCCCCCACCCTTCAACCCCTAAGCGCTAGCATTCCCTACTTAAAAATTTTAAATGGCAATGTACCCCTTGTGATACCTCAATTAATAGCATTTTTCTTGCAGAAATAAAATTTTACAAAAAATTCTAAATCGGTTGATAAATAACTGTTTTATTCAATAAAAACTTATTCGCTTAAAGTGCCAATTATCGGGTATGCCTTGACAAACAAAATGTTTGTAAAGTGTCAAATAAGTTTAGTGAAAGTACGTTAGTTAAGTGCGTGTTGTTTGTTTAATAATAAGTCAGTTTTATTCAATAAACAAAACTTGAATAAAAAACAAAAACAAACCCAATTTAATTGTGGAAATTTAAGCAATAAAGACAAATCAATTTCGAAAATAATATTAGAAAATTTACGAAACCCTTTGTACGTTGAAGAAGTTGTTTCTCTCAGTAGTAGAAGTGGCATAGCTACCTTTAAAACGAGTATTTCGAAACAAATCATATCAAAAGTTTCAGATGGCGATTTATCCTCTGCGGTTAAAATTTTAAGTTCAAATGAATCTTTTTTAAATATAGACGCTACAGTTTTAGAATATATACAAAAGAAACATCCAAAATCAATTTCGCCGCCAATTTCCTTTATGAAAACTAATTCAAATTGCACAGTTAATCGTGAAGAAGTTTTAGCAGGTATCAAATCTTTTAAGTCTAGTTCCGCTGGAGGTATTGACGCCCTACGGCCTTAACATTTACAAGACATTTTGAGTTATTCCACTGGTATATTTGGACAAAAGCTTTTATCATCTTTAACTGATTTATGTAACCTAATGCTCTCGGGCAAGATATCTTCCGAAATTTGTCCTATTTTATATGGCGCCTCTTTATGCGCACTTAAAAAAAAGGACGGCGGCATTAGACCAATAGCCGTAGGTACTTTTTATCAAAGACTTGCAGCTAAATTATCTTGCTGGAATATAAAGGAGAAATTAGGAAATCTTTTCAGGCCCAAACAGTTTGGATTTGGGACTTCAGGCGGTTGTGAAATTGTAGCACACGCTGCACGTATATATTTAATTAATAATCCCAATAACATTCTTCTTAAGCTTGATTTTAAAAATGCTTTCAACTCACTTAACAAAGATATTTTATTACATAATATTTACAACCACATTCCCCATCTATTGCCTTTTCTTCAACAATGTTATGCAAATCCTTCATTTCTGTTTTTTGGTGATAACATAATTAATTTCGAAAGAGGTATACAACAAGGTGATCCTTTAGGCCCGGCAATCTTCTGTCTGGCAATAAACAACCTTGTTAACTCATTAAACACAGAGTTTAATATTTGGTATTTAGATGACGGATGTATTGGTGATGAGATTCATTCCGTAATCCAAAATTTCGAAAAGATAATTTCAATCGTTAAGTCGTTTGGTTTGGAACTCAATTTTAATAAATGTGAACTGTTATGTTCACCTCTATTCAATTTTAACAAAACCATTTCACTCTTAAACATGATCGCACCAGGTATTCAGATACCAAATAAAAGTAATTGGACCCTACTTGGCGCACCACTCTGTACTGAAGCGATTCCAGAAAGTATCAATAAAAAAATCGAATTGATGTCCTTCATTCGCTCTCGTTTAAAGTCATATTCTATTCCAAATCATATCTCATTTTGTCTGATTAAGAATTGTTTTGCTATTCCTAAATTGATGTACATCCTCAGATGTAGCCCAACTTGGACTTGTATGCAATCTCTTGAGATATTTGACGAACTATTACGATGCACTTTGGAGGAAGAAATAAATATCAAACTGAACCACTTCGAGTGGTCGCAAGCATCTCTTCCAATAAACAGAGGTGTCCGTCTTTCAACTTCACTTTCACTACCTGCTTACCTATCTTCTTTTCATTCATCTTTACCTACAATTAGATCAATCTTTTCTAATGCTATTTGCAATATATCTATTGATAATTTTTTTGCAAGCTGAAGAACTTTGGAAGTCTGCAACAAATTTAAATGAAATTAAAATCAACAAACTCGTCCAAAAAGAATGGGATATACCATTGCTGGATATATCTTCCAATAAGTTGCTAGAATCAGCTACCAATAATACACATAGGGCTCGTATTCTTGCAGTTTCTTCGAAATATGCCAGCGCATGGTTATTCGCTCTTCCAATAGCATCTCTGGGTACATTATTAGATAATCATTCGTTTAGAATTGCTGTAGGACTCAGGCTTGGTACTCGGTTGTGTACACCACACTCGTGCATTTGTGGATCAGCTGCAGACGAGTTAGGTATACATGGATTAAGTTGCAGGCTTAGTGCAGGAAGGCATTCCAGGCACAAAGCAGTTAACGATTTAATTAAACGAGCTTTAGTCTCTGCCGATGTTTTTTCTATTCTGGAACCTACATATTTATTCAGAGAAGACGGTAAAAGACCTGACGGCATTAGTTTAATTCCTTGGAAATACGGTAAAGCAGTAATGTGGGATTTTACATGTACCAACACTCTCGCTAGTTCTCATGTTACTGCTTGTTCCAACAAAACTGGTGCAGCAGCAAAAGCTGGCGAAAGAATAAAAAACAAAAAATATTCGCCTTTATCAGACCTTTATATCTTTTACCCAGTTTCAATTGAAACCTTAGGAGTTCTAGGTAGTCAAGGATTGGAATTCATAAAGGAAATTGGTAGACGAATCTATTATAATACCTTTGATCAAAGAGCCACTTCATTTTTATTACAAAGAATTGGCATAGCTATTCAAAAAGGTAATGCTGCATCCATATTAGGAACCATTCCACCTTCCAAAGATTTAAGTGAAATTTTTGACCTGCCTTCAAAATGTTACAGTTTAGAAAACCAAAACATTCGATCATCTTGCACTGTCTTTAAGAAACAGCTAAATAATGTTGACATGGAAGAAAATAAAACACTGATCGCTTTTACAATAGAAAAAATTTCAAAAAACCCTAATTGCTCTAACAGATTGAGCCATTTCTTCAAATACATCTACTCATCTCCAACATACAATTAATACATCACAACTCAATCCTTACTTTAAGAACTTAAATGATTTTTCAAATAAAATTACAAATTTAGGCAAAAAAGGATTGGAAAATATTGGCAATACTTGCTTTATAAACTGTATAGTTCAGTGCCTCTCAAATACAAAATTATTACTTGAATATATTAAACATAATACGTTTTCGAAGCATATCAATACTAGCACTTCAACCATGAAATGAGCTTTAATAAAATCTTTTGCACAAGTAATAAAAGATCTGTGGTCTGAAGATACTTTCGACAAAGTGATAAATACTAATAACTTGAAATCACACTTTCATCGATTTGCACCTAGTTTTATGGGCTTCTATCAACATGACGCACAAGAGTTTATGCGGTACTTGCTAGATGGTATTCATGAATACGTTAATCAGGTTACCTCCAATCAAATTCCTATATTGTCAGAATTAAATGAACCATTAAGTGACTCTGACAAAGGTAATGAATCCTGGCAGCAATATTTAAAAAGTAACAATTCCAAAATTGTTGATATTTTCGCTGGACAGTTAAAATCAACAGTACATTGCACACACTGTAATCATTCTTCTGTAACTTTCGATGTCTTTTGGGATCTATCACTAGCTATACCTAAGCACACTGGCTGCTTAACGTTACAGCTTTGTCTAGATCATTTTACTAGGCCTGAAACATTGGATGACGACGAAAAACCGGTATGTTTTAAGTGCAAAGAAAGGAGAAAATGCATCAAATCACTGTCCATACAGATGTTTCCTAAAATATTGGAGATACACTTAAAACGGTTTTCACCTACAGGTACATATCAAAGAAAGCTAACTACGCCTATAGATTTTTGATTAGAAGGTCTAGATATGCGACACTACGCTGCAGAAACAAATCTTGGAAATTGTCATTATAACCTGTATGCAATATCGAAACACAGTGGGACTACTTTGAAAGGCCATTACATCGCATACTGTCGACACCCGTACTCATTTGTATGGCATGAATATAACGATTCCAAGGTGTGCAGTATCTCCTCTAAAACACTTGTAAAAGCAGAAGCATATGTTCTATTCTACGAAATGCATTCTGAAGAAATGAAACGAAGTACCTTAGTTTCGAAAGTTCCTAGAGATACAATGCATGCAAGAAACCTGTATCGGCCTAATTCTGAACTACATTGCGATTATCTGACAAAACATAATAAACCTGCCAATAGACGAACAACTGATCCAATTGTTATACTATCTAGTATTCTTGAAGAAATCTTAAATTAACTTCATGATATGCCAGATGTACAACCATTTTTATTTCATGTTAATGCGAATTTAGTCGAACACTATCAAAATATTATCCAACGACCCATGGTTTTACAGTCAATTCGAGATAACTTGCACCAAAAAAAATACCATACTCGTGAAGAATTTTTGGTTGATATAGATCAAATTTTTAAAAATTCTGCTTGCTATGACGATGCACCATGGTGTGGACATTGTAAAGCCCTTGCACCAGAATATTCCAAAACTGCAAAAGAATTAGCAGACAAAGAGTCAAAGATAAAGCTTGGTAAAATTGATGCTACCGAAGAGGAAGATTGTAACAGTTTTATTTTCGAGTTAATAAACCTCTTCATTAAAGGTACGAAAATAATAAAACACCTTTATTTAGTAAAGTCGTAATACGTTTAACAATTAAAATATTACATTGAAACAACATCTAGATTCGTTAGTCTATTTGTTTTGGATGTCGGTGTATTCCACAGCCAGTCGCAAAGACGCGTAGAGGTGTGACAACCACCCCCCTTGGATCCTCCGATCGTCCGAGAGCGCGTGATAGGCACTCGGCCATAGGTAGAAGTAAGAGCAGAATGTATACGAGGACGATGGCCAGTGACCTGCGGGTCGGTTTGAATGAGTGAGCGCATTTTTAGAATAACGGTTGGTAAAGTATACACTTTATTATCTTATTTAATTTGAAAAATTTGTTTAGCGCAACAAAATTTAGGCGATGAGAATCTAAATGACATGAATGTAGGCAACAAAATTTAGGCGATAAGAATTTAATTTACAATTTACGATGCAGTTAGAACTTTGAGTACGATAATCGACGTTAAGAAAACCACTTTATTTTACCATGTGTATTTAGAGGATGGAAAGCTGATCTAATTAATAGAAGATCGTTTGTTGCTCCGAGCCGAGATGCTACGTTGATAGAATGTAAGCAGTAAATGCCGCATGGTGATGCACTTCCTAATCCAGTCTTGGAAAGCAGTTTTGTTTGGTTCGTAGTAGCGTTAAGAAATTCTTTTGTGTTTCATTCAGGAAGCACGCTATTTTGTTTCGACGTATAGAAGTGCGTATTTGTTATTTGCTTCAACTATTGCTAAGCTGGAATTCCCAGTATTAAATTTAAAATTCACTCACTTGATTTTGTAAGAATATAATCTGTTAGTTACAATAACAGGTGTAATTACGTCACTTGTTTGTTTGTAATATGTTGTTGACACATGTATCCGTGATGGCAGATGCTTAACACTGCGTCACTACCAACTTTGAAAACAGGAATATTTCTGTGAACATTTTCATTTTAAACTGAAATTAGTACTTCGAACTTAAAGAGAAAAATTTGTATTTTAATTTCTATAATGTAATTGACCTAAACAGATCTGAGTGGGTTAGAAAATATTGGTGTAACAAGTTACACTTTGTTGTAATATATTTGATCATGAATAAGGTTGATAAACCTTACGTTAAATTTATAAAGTAATTCAAATAATTTTTTTTATTTTTGTTGCATTGAATTTTATTTAAAGATAAAGAGATTCTTTCGAGTAAATTATTAATCCAAGCTTAAAGTTTTTTTATTTTGATCAAGTGTGATCAAACCTAACCACCGAAATTTAATATCTTTAAGAGTTGAATTTTGATACCACCCTTATATAGAAAATATTTTTTATATTTCCTTAGGTATATTTGCGGGACACAAACAGTGTTCCAATTTTCTATGTTGACTTAATTATTATTCTTTCTTACAGGAACAACGTCTTATTCTGTTAAGACAGGTCCTTGTCAGCGAAGGCGATCTTTTTTTTCTTTGGGTCTCCACGTCCGCCCTTAGAAATAAGTCATGCCATTAACGTGAATCAATCCGGACTTGGTGGCGCCTATTTGTTTTAGTTTGAGTATTATCCCCCAACAGATTTCGACTTACCCCCCCATTGCTCATAGCTCTACCCAAGGAATAGACCCTAGTTACGTCGGAAGACTTTGTTTTGCTGACCCCCAACTTCTAGAGTCAGATATAGGTATTAAGAAGAGAACGCTGGTTAAGACCAATAAGGAAAAAAAGTCACACTGGCGCCGGCAGCGTTTGGGGCGTTCTTCTTCGTTTCAGCTGCGCCCTTTAGAAAAAACCCGTTTCAAGATCTTGCTAAGGAATATGATGTCAAAGGTTATCCTAGCCTATTGATTATTCAGGAGGACGTGATGCTGCCCAAATGGTAGCTTGGCTTGAAAAGAAAACTGGTCCTGCAGCTAAAGAGCTTAAGACAGTCGAGGAAGCTAAACAATTTATTGAAGAAAATAAAGTTGCAGTTGTTGGTTTCTTCTCAGATCAAACTTCAGATAAAGCTAAAGCTTATTTATCTGTTGCTAATGCTGTCGATGATTATCAGTTCGGAATCACTTCTGACGAAGCAATTTACAAGGAATATAAAGCTACATGTGCTTCTATTGTCTTATTTAAACAGTTCGACGAAGGAAAATCCATTTTTGAAGGTGAACATACTGAACAGAACATCAAAAGTTTTGTTACATCAGAGTCGCTACCAAACCTCGTAGAATTCAATCATGAAACGGCACCTAAGATCTTTGGAGGTGAAATTAAGAGCCATTTACTCATCTTTGTATCTAAAAGTGATGACAAAACCAGTGCTATTGTATCTGCTGCCCGTTCTGTCGCCAAACCTTACAAATCTAAAATTTTGCTTGTTACAATCGATGTAGAGAAGGAAAACCACCAGCGAATTTTAGAATTCTTTGGAATTAAAAAAGAAGAGGTTCCCACTGCACGTATTATTAAACTTGAGGAAGAAATGTCAAAATTCAAACTTGAATCGTCCGAACTTGATGCTGAAAGCATAACTACATTTGTAGATAAGTTCTTAAAAGGTGAGCTTAAAACAACATTTATTAAGTCAAGAACTTCCTGAAGATTGGAATAAACAACCCGTGCGTGTTCTTGTTGCAAGCAATTTCGATGAAGTTGTATTAGATAAATCCAAGGACGTCCTTGTAGAATTTTATGCTCCATGGTGTGGTCATTGTAAATAGTTGGTCCCTATTTATGAAAAAGTTGCAGAGCATTTTGAAAGTAATGTTGATGTTGTTATTGCTAAAATTGATTCTACAGCAAATAAACTCGAACATACTCGTATTACAAGCTTCCCTACAATTAAACTATACAAGAAAGAAGACAACAAAGTTATTGATTACAATGGTCCTAATACTTTTGAAGGGTTATCTAAGTTTGTAGAGTCAGGTGGTGTTGAGAATGGTGCAGCAGAAGAGCCAGTTGAAGAAGAAACTGAAGATGATGATACTGCACGGCGAGATGAATTGTAATTGTAGTACTGACATATTTTTGTTCGTTTTCTTTTCAGATTGTTTTCACATTTCTGTATACTAAATCTACCTTTACTATTAACAATACTGTTGTATTGTACCACATCTAAAAATCGCTCAAAATTCAGAAATAACCGTGCTTTATCATCTGTGTAACATTTACTATTATAAAAGGGTACATTTAAATTAAATGTTCAAACTGCTGTCCGTTAGTCGCTAGGCAGTATCATAATCTAGAGACAAACTCTTGTTGAACTTTGTTTACTGTCTGAAGGGAAATTAAGCGAATTTCATTCCGGATTCTCTGCTTTAACTCGTTTATGTTTTGAGGCCTATTCAGATACACTTTAGTTTTTAAATAACCCCAGAGGAAATAATCCAAACGGGTTAAGTCGGGAGACCTAGCGGTCCATTCAATTTGTCCTCGTCTACCAATCCACCTCATAGGAAATACTTGGTTGAAATATTCCCGTACTGGACGTGCATAGTGGGGAGGCGCACCATCTTGCTGTAGACAAATACTGGGATGAGGTAAATCAGGATCTTCTATATTGGGATGTAGTACCGCTAAAGCCCGAATTAATTCAAATTGGAGAAAATTTAGATACTGTTCTTCATTGAGTGTTCTCTCAAAAAAGTACGGTCCAATAACTTTATTACCCACTATTCCCGCCCAAACATTAATCTTTTGTAGAAATTGTGTATTTGCTTCCATCATCCAATGCGGATTTTCATTAGCTCAATAACGGTAATTCTGCTTATTAACGGTGCTATTTAAATAAAATGTTGCTTCACCAGAAAACGTATTTCCTTCAAATCCAGGATTATCATTGCAAAGTTCCATCATTGTCTCACAAAATTGCGCTCGCCTATCAAAATCATCATCTGATAACTCTTGCGGTGAAACTTTTGCTTACAGAAAAAACTATGACTGCACTTTTTGATGCATTTAACTGTGAAGCGACTCCCGCAACGCTTGAATGTGGATTTTTCTGCACAAATAGCAAGTCATCCAATTCTGAATCTTCATCTAAAGCTGATGGACGTCCATTTTTAGATTTATCTCGTACGCGTCCAATATTCCGAAATTTATTTTCAATGAGGCTTATTGTTGATTGTGAGATTGGGGGGAGGTCGGAATGAATTACATTGAATAAAATTCGAACTTCTTTGTGCGTTCGAATTCTATCTCCAAAGCCAATCATCATTAAAATTTCAATCCTTTCGGCTTCGTTAAGTCTCATTTTTGCTGACTTATTATTAAACAACGTGGAATTAAAAGTATGCTGTGCGCGGCCGTGATGTATTTACTTGGCAGAAAGACAATGAAATTTTACTATCGCGCCGGTGAAATAAAAATGCATAACGTAATTATGAGATCGTAAATAAATGTAGAGGTTGTCACTTATAATGCCCGTCCAGAAATGAGAAATTGTTATCGTTTTATGTGAGTTGGTGACCTAGTAGGAATGCGAACCACTGGTGTTCCTAGACGTTCTTATTCAGGAGTTGTAAAATAAATTTTCAGTAAGTAAACCTTTTTAAATGAAGTACTAATAAGATGCGAATTATATATAGCATCTATTTATTTATAGGACGTTTGCATTATGCTAGCACAATTGTTTTATTAGACCATTTGAATAGTAATGGCCTAAAGTGCCTAGAACTAGAGTTTGTTTAATTTTAAGTATGCAAGTGTAGGAAGTTGAAATTATAAAAATTTTAAAAGGATTAATCAGGATGTGCATGGTAATTTTTAAAGTAGGTTTTGCATGTGGTGTAATACCAATTGAAAAGCAGCCAACAACAAGAGATTCGGAAATGTGAACAGGAAAGGCTGTATTGACCGACATTTGTATTTATTGTTTAGTTGACATTTTCAAAAATGGAATTCAAAATGTAACTACCAATATTCTTAAAACTGGAGAAATCGGTTTGATAATAGTAGAATTAATTTCACTTTTAAAGTTTTAATTTTTTAATGATACCTGGCCAGTTCGATTTTAAAGAAAGTAAATTTGTATTCAAATTGCAAAATTATATAATCTGAATAAAAATTAAATTTAGGTTAAATTTTAGTTAGACCTATTTATGAAATAGGTACAAACAGATCAATTTGTGAGAAGGGGAGAGGGGCTTTATTTTAAAAGCTACTTCAATTTCACAAAATTTATTGAGTGTTTATAAGGTGTCGTAGAAAAATATAAGTTTTATGATGGCAAGAGACTTAGGAAACCAAAACAAAGACAACCTATGCGGAATATCCGTCTTCCATGTATGGAATAATATCAACACGGTTTGGCGCCCCTTAAATTTGACAATACAATAAGTTTTCAAAGTAAGCTATTATTGTAACGTAACCTTTTATTTCAGCCATTTCAAACGTTTATATTTAGTTTTTTTAATGGGTTCTTACATTTACAACGGTAATTACATTTTAAATTTCGATAAATACAACACCGGAAGCGGGGTTTACTAGACACCATCGGTCGTTGGTAGCGCTAATCTTATACAGATTTTGGGCGCGCTCATCTACCAATGACGTCACCAATGCACAATTTATATTGCGCAATAATCGAGAATTTATATAAATTTAAACAATATATTCTAATGCAATTACTCACATGAATATGCCTCTGGGTTAAAGTTGATTCTATTTCAAGTCCATCAGGCTACGGAGGCCCTGTCGAGGTAGTCCAAGATGATACGCCCGACGCTCTGCCAAAGCGTTCGGACCGGCACTCAGGGCTCCGCTCCGGGGTGATTAAAGATGGTCTTCCGGCTCATTCTCGGGTCGTGCAGTACGGTTCGCCCTAGGTGGCTTCAAATTTCATCTACCTATGCAGGGATCGGATTAGGAAACATGGTAAGGGCGACAAACATGATAATTAGGCAGGATATCTACATAGGTAAAGATAAGCACGATACGATACCTCAAAGCGTCCACTCCACTCGAAGGTTCTGGCGAAAAAGCCACGTTATAGAGAGAACAGGAAACTTGTCCCCACTTCCCGTCTTTTACACGTCCGCGCGAGGTTATTCGTCTAACCCACTATTGACGTGCGATCTGGCGCAAACGCACTGGAACATAACGGAATTGCGTGCCCCGAGTCTTTTGAAATTATGGCGCGAACCTCCGCACATCAAACTTAACCTAAACACAATGTTTAAGGGACAATTTGATTGGCACGTAACAGGGTACCCACTTCTGCCCCACTGTAGTTAGCTGGTGCATTCTTAAAATTGTTACGATATTTCCACCCTTTCAAGACATCTCTTAATTTATAACGTACGACTTATTTTACCCGAAATAAACCTTATTACAATGTAAAAACATAATAAGTACACTTTTACCAGATAATTTAAGGGTCAATTTAGTTTGCTAACATTTATATTTTGAAACTGCAAGAATTTTCCTTTATAACTTCACTTTTAGAAATTATTATATTAATCCTAGATATTTGGATGATTTTAAAGTTTGATTCAAATTTGTCGCCAAATGTAATCCAGTGATATTATCTAATTACTTTTTACAATGAAAATCATGCTTTTCACTTGCTTTTCTTAGTTTAAAAATAGCGTATAACAATAAAAGTCTACAACAAAGACTTTAATACAAATTTGAATCACTTTTAAATTCCTCACGTTCAACAGTAAATGAAATAATGACGAAATCTTAGTTCGATGCAATATTTTCTAACACACGCGTTTTATAAAAATGACCTACCGTTTCAGAACGTCGCAAAGCAACCCCATATTCATATGTCACTGCCTCGCTACCTTCTGAAATAACGACTCGATGACATATTGTAAAGCTGCCACCGCATAGCGTGACTTTCATATATCAAATTAACCAAACCTGTGTGCTTTTAACAACTTTTCTTTCTATTTCCTCGTTTCTACGTATTATTAATAGCAATTTAGTTTCCGTCGTCATAGCACTTTGTTTCGTTGAAAAAGATATAAGATGAGTTTTGAGGAAAAGCTTACTGTATAAGTTCAGAAAAATGTGTTTTAAAGGAAATTTAGTGAAACAAAATTTTCAAATCTCTGAAGTAAAATTAACAAAAGTAAATTGTTTTATAAATGCTTTTAAGTTTTTTAATTTCTATGTGTGTCAAATGCAGTCAAAGCTTTTACGTTAATACCCACTTTAATCACAATTCGTAACACTTTAGCCTTACGTTAAACAAAAGCCTGATGAAAAAGAGAAAAAATTAATACAAAATGGATAATTTAATATTAATGTATATTTGCTTAGCATGATTAAGCGTTAAATAAGCATGACATTTCAAGAAAATAAATTTAGATCATAAAGGTTAGAAACTGTTACGTTTATTTTCAACATAATTAATAATAAATACGCTTTCTAATAATTCCTCAACTTAAATTTACTTGCTTGGAAACGACAAGTTTATGCTATAATTAAATAGTTTATATCCTGTTTTAGGTATCCGTTATCTTGTTATACCATACGACCGCGTATAATTGTTTCTCTTGTGTTTCCAATTTAAAGACTTGTCGAAATGATAGATCCTACTATTATTTGATAGCGTGTTTTCCAGTTTGCTAATCGTGCTTTCGACAACGCGAGGATATTTGCTACATTATTCGTCACCGTGCTTCAAACGCAATGCATGTCTTTTTTTGGTTTGACAAGTAGGAGATATCTTGCGTGTATTGGTGAGTGTTCCCGCGCTTACTCATTCTAATCAGATACTCTTTTTAGCTGGAGGCCAAATGCGACGGCTTGTAAGCGAAGTATCCAGACTTATACAGGTATACAACTTGTTTTCCTTTGTGTATATCAAGGGAATATTCTTTATCAGCGTTTGGTGTAGTTACGTGATAAGAAACGTGACACTGTAGGACTATTGTTTGTTGCTGCGAATCGATATTATCGCTCTTCAGGTGCGATGTACTGTTTTTAAACATACTTGTCAAAAGAACGCACACGTTTATTCTCTTTACTGATTAGTTTATTTTACAAAAAGTATTATGTACAATTTAAAAACGTTTGACAAAAGCTCTCACATGTTTATTTTCATTACTGATTAGTTTTATTTGCTGTAAAATACGAGATGTCGTATCTAAATTACTAAATTGTCCGTATAATATAATTGTTTGATGTAAAATAGTAACGCTTAATTTATTGCTTTTGCTTGTTTGTACAGAATCTTTTATTTATTTTTATTTGTTAATAGATAATCGTAGCATAATTTCTGACGCCCTGGCGTGGGGCTGCGAGTTCGTTTTAGTTAATTTTCTCGTGCTTCGATTTTGTTGCGTGTAATTTTGGCCCTGATTTTGTTGTAGTTAACGGTTACTTCGATTTGGTTTTGATTAATTTCTGCTCAGAGTTTGCTTTAGTTAATTTTTGCTCCGATTTTTTTTTGTTGTTAGTTCCTAAGTTCCGACATTACCCGCATTTCCCGGCCTGGTGCTACTTGTTTTTTTCTTCTTTTACGTTCGACCTATTGTTTATTTTTGTTTTTCTTTCGGCTCCTTGGTGTTCCTCATATGAGGATCGGTTTTCTTTATTTCGTGTGCGAGTTCAATCTTCTTAAATTTTAGTTTAGTTTTCGTCCGTGATTGCTAAATATCCTTTGTTAGCTCATGTCAAATTATTGGACTTGTGTTTTTGTCAATAATCCTAGTCCATTGAAAACGATGGCACCCAATATGTTTCTTTTTCTTCCTTCCCTCTCTGTACATTTTGTTCTCCCCGTCAAGTTTAGAGTTGGTCTCTTTCTCTGATTTTTCTTTTATTCTACAGCCCTATTCTAATTTCCATTTTGTTGTTTCACTCCTATTGGAGTTCCCGAAGTTTATCCATCGGATATGTTTTAAATTGTCCTGTATTCGCAATAACTTTTCTTTTGGTTTCTATCAAGTTACAGTTAGCCTCTATTTAGTTACCTTCTACCAATTTCTTTCTTGTTCGTATTCAAAATGACTCCTTTTTCGACTTTCCACCAAGGTCTCCCAGTGTGGAAGTGGAATTTGAAACACTCTTACCGTACATGATTTTTTGAAACTGGTTGAAAAACTCCGACGAACTCACCATGTGTCAGAATTGCAGTTATTTGAATCTGCAGTGGATCTGTTCGAGGCTAAAGCGTTACTTTGGTATCGTGGTTATCGGCATAGGTTTACTGACTGGAAGTCGTTGTCTAATTTACTGATTCAACATTTCGAACCCCCGGATTTTGCTTATAAGTCTACTACTTTTGAGAAAAATACTTTTATTCCCATGACCGAGTTGTTAAGCTTTCTCCTACGCCTACGGGTACATCCGATACTTCTTCCGTACGTTCTACTGTTCTTCCTCTTAGTTCTACTTCTACTCGTCAGGTCGTATGCTTTAATTGCGACAAACCTGGTCATGTTTCGACACGCTGTACACGTCCTCAAATACTCCATTGCTATGGTTGCGGATATAAGGGAGTTTCTCGCCGCAACTTTCCCAACTGTCATCCTACTACTAATAGGTCCTCAAGTAATCCTTTAAATTCTGTCCTCACTGTAGTTGCCTAATTTCTTCTGCTTCTCACTCTACGTTCTCTACGGTAACTCATCCAGGTCATTCTGCTACTACTATCAATTCATACTCTTCTTCGGCGAATATAGCTTTGAACAAAATTTCTTCCATCTCTAGTTCTACATCCTTTTCTACCCCTCCTTCTGCTCGCCCTACTACCATCACCTCGTACCCTTTTTAGGCATACTAGTCGCTGAACTATAATATTGATTTTTAGGGATATCACGCCCCTACTTACCGATCTTCTACTAACAAGAACAAAATTTTTTCTGTTCTTTGCGAATTAAAAAACGTTCAAATGGATCCTACGTTTTACTTCCACCTCAAACTGTGCCTCCACCACCATCGCAACCCGTACTTCGACTTAGTGACTAGCAGCTAGCTTCTCAAGAGTTTGTTCCCGCTTTCTTAAACGATTCTACCCAAGAAATTTCTGTTGTGTCTGCAAACACAAATGTCACTAAAGTGACGATAACTTCTAATTCAGTCCGCGAGAGCCCTGTTGAAGTTCATGTACCTGTATCTTTAATGTCTGTTGCTGTTGCTGTCAAAATTCTACATGTTCCTGCTTTCCTAAATGGTTCTACTCGAGAAATTTCTGTCATACCCACAATAACAGCCGTAGCTGAAATTACGATAACTTTTAATTCAGTGTGCGTAGGTCCTGTTGAAGTCGATGAACCAGTATCTTTAATGCCTCTTCCCGTTTTTGTCAAAATTTTACCTGTTCCTGCTTTCTTAAATGCTTTGGCTCAAGAAATTTCTGTCATGCCAGCAATAACAGCCGTAGCTGAAGTGAAGATAATTTCTGATACGGATAGAGAAGGTACCGTGAAAGTTAGTGAACCCGTAGTTGTGATGCCTGTTACTGTCATCGTCAAAGTTTTACCTGATTCTGTTTCGTTATCTACTATTGTTAAAGAATTAGTTCCTATTATGACTGAAGTTTTGTCTGTTCCTACTCTGTTGTCTAACAGTAATGAAGTCTTACTTGATTCTATTTCTTCCTTGGACGTTGATGTAATGTTACCTACTCTTACTCATTTTTCTTATGCTGACAAAATGCTATTTGCTTCTGTTCTTTTAGCTAAGATTGGTGAAATCCCAGCTGCTATTCTGTTATCTAATGTTGACGAAGGTTAACCTGATTTGCTTTCCTCATCTATTGTGGATGAAGTTCTTCCAGATATTGTTTGTTTTCGTAACGTTGATGAACTTCTATCTAATTCTGTTCCTTTATGTAATATGGTTGAAGTGTTATCCGATTCTGCTCCTTTTCCTAGGGTTGATATTACTACAGCCAATGCTGTTTTCTTTCCTAACTGTGATACTTATAGTCCTCTATCTAACGTCGTTGAAATTTTATCTACTTCTGTCCCTCTATCTCACGTAACTGAAGCTTGCTTCGCTTGTCTTTCTTTTCGTAAGGTTAATTCCGTACAGCTCATACTTTTTTCTTTCCTGCCATTGACTTTCTTACCTCCAATTCTAAAAACAAACAACCTTCTTCTATAACGTGTTCTGAGCTCCATAAATTACGACAACCACTACTATCTCCACCTTCGCCACCACTTTCTCAGCCTCGTGCTACAACTACAACTACTACATCCCCTACCCCTGCTATTCCAATTTGGCAGAAAACTGCCCACAAGATGAAGACATTATTCTATGCTCCTTCCGAACCTGAGGACATATGTCGGGGAAACGCTAATGTCCATGATCTTGTTTCATTTTCCTTCTGGCGGCGCAAACGTCTTACGTTCAATATCTAGTCCTCGTGCCCCAGATTCTTATGCCAACTTTGCTCTCCTTTGGACTTGATTTTTGGACGTTACGATTTTGCTTTACTTCCCTGTTTTGCTGGGTTCTGTTTCGTCTTTTTGCTTTTTCTAACCCCGTGTGGGTCCGGGAATAGAATAACCCCATGGTACGACCTGCCTGTCGTAAGAGGCGACTACAGCGGTCCAACACATACACACACACGCACATACACACACATACGTCCAACATACACCCACACACTTCATAAACACGCAGTTCTACTTGGTTCTCCTTTCTTTCGTTTTCTCCTTGTACTCCTTGCACCCGTGTGGGTCCGGAAATAGAATAGCCCCACGGTACGACCTGCCTGTCGTAAGAGGCACTACAGTGGTCCAACACATATACACACGCACGTTCATACACGCACAACACATACACACACACTCCTCACACACCCACACACACATACACACACGCACGCACGCACACGCACACACCTACTTATACATAACTATACTAAGATTCTGTTTTATTTCTTTTGTACGTTTCTTACTTTTTTTGGTTTTGTACTTGGTGCTTGGTGTTATTCTTTTTGTTTTTTTCCTTTTTTCTCGTTCCTTTCGTTCTACATTCCCCTCCCTTTTCCGGTTGCTGGTCTTCTTTGCTGTCGGTCCCTAGTCCGATTCTGTTTTGTCCATCTGCCCCTGTGGTAGGTGCTTGCTAGTCCGTTTTTCTTTCTTCGGAAAGCACGACTTAGTCGACTTTAGAACTAGTCAACATTTCCTTTCTTCGGTTTTTGGTTTGTAGCGATTCTTAGGTACCACAGTTAGTAGTACATCGTTTCCTTTTATCAGCGTTCCTCCTCTCTTCCTCTAGTTCTCCCTTGTTGTCCCTTTGTTTACTTGAGGTTTGACCTTTGGCTCCTGTTTTGCTTTGCACTGTTGGTTTTCTTCCTCGTTCCTTTTCTTCTTTTGAGGTTGATAACCTTACCGTTTCTTTTGAGAAACATTTGTCCGTTGACGACTACGCAGTGCTGAGGCCGTTCCACCTTAGTCTTCCTTGATTGTGTATTACCCGTCTTCCCTTCCTACCATTCTTTTTTTCTCTCTTCTATTATTGACCCTTCGAGCCGGAAGAGAGTTCTTTCTTTTATTTTTAGGGTTTCCTTTTTTTCTTTTTCTGGTTTCTCTTTGGTTGTTTCCGTAACGAATGTTCTTTTAGTTTTAGGCGAATTTTCTTTTTGTTTGTTTGGGTTTTTTGTTTGGTCCTGCCCACCCCCGGATTTTGGTTTTCCTACCCCGACCGGTGAATTTTGCTGGGGGAGAATTGTTACGTTTATTTTCAACATAATTAATAATAAATACGCTTTCTAATAATTCTTCAACTTAAATCTACTTGCTTGGAAACGACAAGTTTATGCTATAATTAAATAGTTTATATCCTGTTTTAGGTATCCGTTATCTTGTTATACCTTACGACCGCGTATAATTGTTTCTCTTGTGTTTCCCATTTAAAGACTTGTCGAGGTGATAGATCCTACTATTATTTGATAGCGGGTTTTCCAGTTTGCTAATCGCGTTTTCGATAACGCAAGGATTTTGCAGTTCGAATTCGTGTTATTTGAACCATTTTCAAATTTGATTCTGCAGCTTGTGCGTCAAAATATTTGTTACATTATTCGTCACCGTACTTCAAAAGCAATGCACGTCTTTTTTGGTTCGACAACTAGGATGTATCTTGCGTGTGTTGGTGAGTGTTCCCGCGCTTACTCATTCTAATCAGATTCTCTTTTTACCTTTTTTAGCTGGAGGCGAAATGGGTTCTTTGTTAGTATAGGCCCGACTGTTCGTTACCGTGGACCAGCTGCTTTTGTCTGTGGACCGCTGCTGTAGTTACGATGGCAGGGTGAATGAATCCTGACCACCGCGGCGTTGCTGTGTTGACTCACCCCCGACGGCTTATAAGCTAAGTATACAGACTTATACAGGTATACGGCTTGTTTTCTTTTGTGTATATCAATGGCATATTCCGTATCAGCTTGATGTAGTTACGTGATAAGGAACATGACACTGTAGGACTATTGTTTGTTGCTGCAAATCGATATTATCGCTCTACAGGTGCGATGTATTATTTTTAAACATGCTTGTCAAAAGAATGCACACGTTTATTCTCTTTACTGATTACTTTATTTTACAAACGGTACTATGTACAATTTAAAAATGTTTGACAAAAGCTCTCACATGTATATTTTCATTTATTTGTTAATAGATCATCGTAGCATAATTTCTGACGCCCTGGCGTGGGGCTGCGAGTTCGTTTTAGTTTATTTTCTTGTGCTTCGATTTTGTTGCGTGTAATTTTGGACCTGATTTTGTTTTAGTTAACGGTTACTTCGATTTGGTTTTGTTTAATTTCTGCTCCGAGTTTGTTTTAGTTAATTTTTGCTCCGATTTTTTTGTTATTAGTGTCTAAGTTCTGACATTACCCGCATGTCCCGTCCTGATGCTACTTGTTTTTTTCTTCTTTTACGTTTGACCTATTGTTTATTTTTTCTTTTTCTTTCCGCTCTTTGGTGTTCCTCATATGAGGATCGGTTTTCTTTATTTCGTGTGTGAGTTCGATCTTCTTAAATTTTAGTTTAGTTTTCGTCCGTGATTGCTAAATATCCTTGGTTAGTTCATGTCAAATTATTGGACTTGTGTTTTTGTCAATAATCCTAGTCCATTGAAAACGATGGCACCCAAGATTTTTCTTTTCTTCTTTCCCTCTCGGTACATTTTGTTCTCCCCGTCAAGTTTAGAGTTGGTTTCTTTCTCTGATTTTTCTTTTATTCTACAGCACTATTCAAATTTTCAATTTTGTTATTTCACTCCTATTGGTGTTCCCGAAGTTTATCCATCGGAGATGTTTTAAATTGTCCTGTATTCGCAATAACTTTTCTTTTGGTTTCTATCAAGTTACAGTTAGCCTCTATTTAGTTACCTTCTACCAATTTCTTTCTTGTTCGTATTCTAAATGACTCCTTTTTCGACTTTCCACCAAGGCCTCCCAGTGTGGAAGTGGAATTTGAAATTTTCTGGTAATCCAAACACTCTTACCGTACATGATTTTTTGAAACGAGTTGAAAATCTCCGACGAACTCACCATGTGTCAGAATTGCAGTTATTTGAATCTGCAGTGGATCTGTTCGAGGCTAAAGCGTTACTTTGGTATCGTGGTTATCGGCATAGGTTTTCTGTCTGGAAGTCGTTGTCTAATTTGCTGATTCAACATTTGGAACCCCGAATTTTGCTTATAAATTTACTACTATTGAGGAAAATACTTTTACTTCCCATGACCGAGTTGTTAAGGTTTCTCCTACGCCTACGGGTACATCCGATACTTCTTCCGTACGTTCTACTGTTCTTCCTCCTAGTTCTGCTTCTACTCGTCAGGTCGTATGCTTTAATTGCGACAAACCTGGTCATGTTTCGACACGCTGTACTCGTCCTCAAATACTCCATTGTTATGGTTGCGGATATAAGGGAATTTCTCGCCGCAACTTTCCCAACTGTCATCCTACTACTAATAAGTCTTCAAATAATCCTTCAAATTCTGTCTTCACTGTAGTTGTCTAATTTCTTCTGCTTCTCACTCTACGTTCTTTTCGGTAACTCTTCCAGGTCATCCTGCTACTACTACCAATTCATACTCTTCTTCAGCGAATATAGCTTCGAACAAAATTTCTTCCATCTCTAGTTCTACGTCATTCTCTACCCCTCCTTCTGCTCGCCCTACTACCATCACCTCGTACCCTTTTTAGTCATACGAGCCGCTGAACTATAATATTGATTTTTAGGGATATCACGCCCCTACTTACCCATCTTCTACTAACAAGAACGACATTTTTTCTGTTCTTTGCGAATTAAAAAACGTTCAAATGGATCCTACGTTTTTACTTCCACCTCAAACTGTGCCTCCACCACCATCGCAACCCGTACTTCGACTTAGTGACTTGCAGCTAGCTTCCCAAGAGTTTGTTCCCGCTTTCTTAAACGATTCTACCCAAGAAATTTCTGTTGTGTCTGCAAACACAAATGTCACTAAAGTGACGATAACTTCTAATTCAGTCTGCGAAAGCCCTGTTGAAGTTCATGTACCTGTATCTTTAATGTCTGTTGCTGTTGCTGTCAAAATTCTACATGTTCCTGCTTTCCTAAATGGTTCTACTCGAGAAATTTCTGTCATACCCACAATAACAGCCGTTGCTGAAATTACGATAACATCTAATTCAGTCTGCGAAGGTCCTGTTGAAGTCGATGAACCAGTATCTTTAATGTCTATTCCCGTTTTTGTCAAACTTTTACCTGTTCCTGCTTTCTTAAATGCTTCGGTTCAAGAAATTTCTGTCATGCCGGCACTAACAGCCGTAGCTGAAGTGAAGATAAATTCTGATACGGATAGAGAAGGTACCGTGAAAGTTAGTGAACCCGTAGCTGTGATGCCTGTTGCTGTCATCGTCAACGTTTTACCTGATTCTGTTTCGTTATCTACTATTGTTAAAGAATTAGTTCCTATTATGACTGAAGTTTTGTCTGTTCCTACTCTGTTGTCTAACAGTAATGAAGTCTTACTTGATTCTATTCCTTCCTTGGACGTTGATGTAATGTTACCTACTCTTACTCATTTTTCTTATGCTGACAAAATGCTATTTGCTTCTGTTCTTTTAGCTAAGGTTGGTGAAATCCTATAGCTGCTATTCTGTTATCTAATGTTTACGAAGGTTAACCTGATTCGCTTTCCTCATCTATTGTGGATGAAGTTCTTCCTGATACTGTTTGTTTTTATGACGTTGATGAACTTCTATCTAATTCTGTTCCTTTATGTAATATGGTTGAAGTGTTATCCGATTCTGCTCGTTTTCCTAGGGTTGATAGTCCTACAGCTAATGCTGTTCTCTTCTCTAACTGTGATACTTCTAGTCCTCTATCTAACGTCGTTGAAATTTTATCTACTTCTGTCCCTCTATCTCCCGTAACTGAAGCTTGCTTCGCTTGTGTTTCTTTTCGTAAGGTTGATTCCGTACAGCTCATACTTTTTTCTTTCCTACCATTGACTTTCTTACCTCCAATTCTAAAAACAAACAACCTTCTTCTATAACGTGTTCTGAGCTCCATAAATTACGACAACCACTACTATCTCCACCTTCGCCACCACTTTCTCAGCCTCGTGCTACAACTACAACTACTACAACCCCAACCCCCTGCTATTCCAATTTGGCAGAAAACTGCCCAAAAGATGCAGACATTATTCTATGCTCCTTCCGAACCTGAGGACATATATCGGGAAAACGCTAATGTCCGTGATCTTGTTTCATTTTCCTTCTGGCGGCGCAAACGTCTTAAGCTCAATATCTAGTCCTCGTGTCCCAGATTCTTATGCCGACTTTGCTCTCCTTCGGACTTGATTTTTGGACGTTACGATTTTGCTTTACTTCCCTGTTTTGCCAGGTTCTGTTTCGTCTTTTTGCTTTTTCTAACCCCGTGTGGGTCCGGGAATAGAATAACCCCATGGTACGACCTGCCTGTCGTAAGAGGCGACTACAGCGGTCCAACACATACACACACACGCACATACACACACATACGTCCAACATACACCCACACACTTCATAAACACACAGTTCTACTTGGTTCTCCTTTCTTTCGGTTTCTCCTTGTACTCCTTGCACCCGTGTGGGTCCGGAAATAGAATAGCCCCACGGTACGACCTGCCTGTCGTAAGAGGCACTACAGTGGTCCAACACATATACACACGCACGTTCATACACGCACAACACAAACACACACACTGCTCACACACCCACACACACATCACACACATACACACACGCACGCACCCACGCACGCACACGCACACACCTACTCATACATAACTATACTAAGATTCTGTTTTATTTCTTTTGTACGTTTCTTACTTTTTTTGGTTTTGTACTTGGTGCTTGGTGTTATTCTTTTTGTTTTTTTCCTTTTTTTTCCGGTTGCTGGTTTTCTTTGCTGTTGGTCCCTAGTCCGATTCTGTTTTGTCCATCTGCTCCTGTGGTAGGTGTTTGCTAGTCCGTTTTTCTTTCTTCGGAAAGCACGACTTCGTCGACTTTAGAACTAGTCAGCATTTCCTTTCTTCGGTTTTTGGTTTGTAGCGATTCTTAGGTACCACAGTTAGTAGTACATCGTTTCCTTTTACCAGCGTTCCTCCTCTCTTCCTCTAGTTCTCCCTTGTTGTCCTTTTGTTTACTTGAGGTTTGACCTTTGGCTCCTGTTTTGCTTTGCACTGTTGGTTTTCTTCCTCGTTCCTTTTCTTTTTTTGAGGTTGATAACCTAACCGTTTCTTTTGAGAAACATTTGTCCGTTGACGACTACGCAGTGCTGAGGCCGTTCCACCTTAGTCTTCCTTGATTGTGTATTACCCGTCTTCCCTTCCTACCATTCTTTTTTTCTCTCTTCTATTATTGACCCTTCGAGCCGGAGGAGAGTTCTTTCTTGTATTTTTAGGGTTTCCTTTTTTTCTTTTTCTGGTTTCTCTTTGGTTGTTTCCGTAACGAATGTTCTTTTACTTATAGGCGAATTTTCTTTTTGTTTGTTTGGGTTTTTTTGTTTGGTCCTGCCCACTCCCGGATTTTGGCTTTCCTATCCCGAACGATGAATTTTGCTGGGGGGGGGATTGTTACGTTTATTTTCAACATAATTAATAATAAATACGCTTTCTAATAATTCTTCAACTTAAATCTACTTGCTTAGAAACGACAAGTTTATGCTATAATTAAATAGTTTATATCCTGTTTTAGGTATCCGTTATCTTGTTATACCATACGACCGCGTATAATTGTTTCTCTTGTGTTTCCCATTTAAAGATTTGTCGAGGTGATAGATCCTACTATTATTTGATAGCGTGTTTTCCAGTTTGCTAATCGCGCTTTCGATAACGCAAGGATTTTGCAGTTCAAATTCGTGTTATTTGAACCATTTTTAAATTTGATTCTGCAGCTTGTGCGTTAAAATATTTGCTACATTATTTGTCACCGTACTTCAAAAGCAATGAACGTCTTTTTTGGTTCGACAAGTAGAATGTATCTTGCATGTATTGGTGAGTGTTCCCGCGCTTACTCATTCTAATCAGATTCTCTTTTTAGCTTTTTTAGCTGGAGGCCAAATGGGTTCTTTCTTTATGTAGGCCCGACTGTTCGTTAGCTTGGACCAGCTACTTTTGTCTGTGGATCGCTGCTGTAGTTACGATGGCAGGGTGAATGAATCCTGACCACCGCGGCGTTGCTGTGTTGACTCACCCCCAACGGCTTATAAGCTAAGTATCCAGACTTATACAGGTATACGGCTTGTTTTCTTTTGTGTATATCAATGGCATATTCCGTATCAGCTTGATGTAGTTACGTGATAAGGAACATGACACTGTAGGACTATTGTTTGTTGCTGCAAATCGATATTATCGCTCTACAGGTACGATGTACTATTGTCAAACATGCTTGTCAAAAGAACGCACACGTTTATTCTCTTTACTGATTAGTTTATTTTACAAAAGGTATTATGTACAATTTAAAAACGTTTGACAGAAGCTCTCACATGTTTATTTTTATTACTGATTAGTTTTATTTGCTGTAAAGTACGATATGCGCACTTCGTATCTAAATTACTAAATTGTCCGTATAATATAATTGTTTGATGTAAAATAGTATTTCTGAATTTATTGTTTTCGCGTGTTTGAATAGAATCCTTTATTTATTTTTATTTGTTAATAGATAATCGTTGGCGGCGTGCTTTATTTTTTGTTTTTTTTTGGTATTTAGGTAAATCCTCCCCCCCCCCCTCTTCGCGTTTGATAGTTAGCCTGGTTTTTACTTTTCTTGCGGCTACGTCTAGGTACGCAGCAAAACTACAAAAGTCGTGTTTTATACATATTTGAAAGTAATCCAGGTCAGTAACTTATTCAAAAACTGCCAAAAAAGAAAACAGACTCAAATATTAGGCAATTTTCACGTACAATTAAAAAACCGTTTTTTCATTGTTCATTAGAAAAGAATTCCATTTAAAAAAATATACCGAAATAATTACAGCTAATGTTTACAATGTTGTAACGATTTTTCTAACTCGGCTCAGCTAGCCTCACGCATGGGCGCCAGTGTAACGAATTTTTTTAAAAGCACCAGCCCCACATTGGGTGCCAGTGTCGTGTTCTTATTTTTTATATGACTATCCTCGCGCCTGGGCAAGTGTAACGAAGTCTTCCGACATAACTAGGGGTCTATTCCTTGGGTAGAGCTATGAGAAATGGGGGGGTAAGTCGAATTCTGATTGTATACTGAATCTAATCCAAAACAAATAAGGCGCCACCAAGTCCTAACTTAATTAGGATAATTGCGTAGTATAATTCTAGCGGAGGACGTGGAAACCCAAAGAAAAAAATCGCCTTCGATGACAGAAACCCGTCTTAACTGAATAAGACGCTGCTCCTGTAAGAAATGGTAATAATTAGCGTAATAGAAGGGTGGAACACTATTTGTGTACCACAAACATACCTAAAGAAATATCAAAAAAATATCTCCTATATAAGTTGACATTAAAATTCCACTCATACGGATATTAGTTTCTTGTAGTTAGTTTTGACCATTTTTGATCAAAATAAAAAAGCTTTAATCTTGAACTAATAATTTACTGAAAAGATTCTCTTTTAAAACAAAATTCAATGCTACAAAGTTTCATAAATGATTAAATGAGTTCAAGGATTTTAAATAAGGTTTCTTCAAAATAGTTACTAAGCAAACATTTTAAAACTTAGTGTAAACTTGTTACAAAGAAAAGCCGACTCGGGCAGATCTGTTCGAGTGGGGTTACAAAAGTAAAGCATAGTAAATCAAGTTTTCTAATCTAAATTAATTGTGTTAGTTTCAGTTCTAATAAAGAAAGATCATAAAAATATTCTTATAAGTTCAACTTATGCAAGCATTATTCAAAGCATATGTTTATTAGAACACAGGTGTCAGCAGTATATTGCGGGCAAACAAGTGACGTAACAAAACATCTGTCGCTGTTACCAACAGGACAAAATGAACCACGTGAATGGTATCTTAAAACTTTACAAGTTTTGCATTAACATTTTTTAATGCTGAAACATTCAGCTCAACTAATAATCAAAACTTTATAACATTCGTGCTTTTATGCACTAACAAAAATAGCGTGTTTCTAATTTAGAACACGAGCAAAATTCTTAAACTTATCTACAAACCAGAACTGCTTTATTTGGATGTTAATAGGTGTTGCAAAATCAAACGTAATCACCATACCTCCATCAGGTTTTGTAGTAATAAGCTCTTCTACCAATTATTCAATTACTCCATTATCAAAGCCGCTTCTTACGGACTGCAATACAAAGTCGTTTTACATCAGTAGTTGGAATTGTGGTTTCTATAGTTGGTTTTATGGTGGTTAATTACGCGCGCTATTTAAAGATGGATCTCTACTCGTCAAAATGTAACCGCAAATTCGCGGCCTGCCTCCAATTGTACATGGTTATTTAACAAGCTTGCAGGACCGACTCCTTATCATCTCGCACGAGCGACGGCGTGACCCCCAGCAGAGGCCTTCAAGCAAAACGCGCCTGCGAAACGTTATCGAAGGTACAGATACTTGACTATACATAGAAAACAATATGTAGATACAACTTTAGCGTATTACTAAACTTGTTGCATGTACTTTACTAATAATTTGAATAAAAGCGCTTTATAACTTTGCTTTTTATGATGGGATTTAGTAACTACGAAATAAACTTGTTACAATGTATTCAAGACACAATAAAAATCATGTTATTACAATGTTGCTAAATAGAAAAAAAGCCGATTAGTGAGTGAAGTTCACACAGGTTAAATTACCAACCGTACATCATCATACAGTACAATGTATTCATTTATATTACATTTACAAGTGATGCTAACTTAAATAAACCATAGAAAGGCATACATCTTTCACGTGATAGGGATGTTATTGACACCTCCGAAACAGAAAAAGTAGGGGGAAGTAACACCACTAGACAACCGCCGGAAATTAATTAATTAATTGTTCGAGAACCAGTAACGAATAAAAATGTGAAAGGTTGTTCATATAACGGGAAGTCGAAGAACTTTATTGACTCGAAAGTAGCAACTTGGTGTTCCACGTGGTAGATTAATGAATGTCGACAAGACCCAATATTTAGATATTTGACCACTTCCATACCACTTGGTGGGAATTTGAGTGGATCCCAGATGGTGAAATGGATGGCTTGAATTAAATTAACACGCGTTTAAAAAGGTTAGTTTACATAGATATTAATTGTACTTTTGTTTTGGAGTGAAACCTATTTATTTGAACATAAAAATGTAAAACGTCTACCTGTATTGTAGGTTATATTATTTGTTTTATTAGATTTATAAAGCCCGAACATTGGAACATTCAAAAATATTGTTCATATTATGAAGATAAAAGATAAGGTTGCAGTTTCTGAGGAAGAGCTGTACTCGATGCGATACAACAAGTTCAATTACAAATTACATAAACTTATATCTGAAATACTTAATAATACAAGTACTATAGATAACACAAAATAAAAGCATTTTAAACTAAAATAATTAAATGTTAACTACTTGACAATCAAATTGTTTTAAACATGGACATCTAGATTAGGTATGTAATCCTCAAATAAATAATCTATCATATTCATCTCTACTAAGTGATGTAATCTTTCAAATAAGATGGAAATCGACAATCACGTACTCTTCTGGTAGATTTATGAACTAGAGAATTTTCTGGTAGTGAAATAGAAATATTTGTTGCTTTTAGTTTTTCGTCAGATTGATTATAAACATTAGGAGAAGAATTTGTTCCTACTGAATCAAATGTGGAGGTTACAGAATCTTCTAAAGTAAATTCGCGACAAGACACCTTTTGGCTTTGAATGGGCTAGCAAATCTGCTAGTTCAGAAGTAACTCTTCTCTTTACACTTTAACTTGTCTGCGTAATATTATCATTCTTATCTTTATTATTTTTATATTTATTTTATTTTATTACTTATTTTTTTACTTGTCCTGATAAAGCGCCTTACAAAAGTGGGAGAAGCGTCGACCTTAATGCATAAAATGACACGGCCCCAACCCGGAACCATAAATATTTATAAGCCCTTTACACTCCGCACGGACAGCCGTGCATTGCTATGGTTAAACAAGACCAAAGATACCCGTTCCAAGTTCAACCGCTAGGCCCTGCTACTACAAAAGTTTGCTTTCGACATACAACACTGTCTTGAGACTCAGAACGAGCTCCCGGACCATCTCTGACGACACCTCGTCGGCAATGGCATTTCCGAAGAGGCCACGAGCGAAAACCGCCTGTTACCACCAAAAACCCCAGGCAAAGCACATCGCTCTAGTGGACCTGCCCGAATGGGTACAGACAGCACTGCGAGACAATAAAGCCATTGGACGGATAATCCGAGAATGGCTCCTCGTACAACTAAAAGGCCCCCAAAATCCACACGAGGAGACAATTTTACAAGACTTCATAGTCAAAGATGAGTACTTCTGGCGGTGCAACCCAAACCAGAACCGGCTCGTTGTGCCCCCCGATGCACATACTGACGTATCGCACGCCTACCACGACCTGGCTGGACACCCATGCACCGACAAAACTTACCGCGTCCTCGGCGAACGATACTTCTAGTCGAAGGTCGGTGACGCGGTAAGACACTATATAAGCCAATGTTGGACTTCCGCCGCTGCGAAAAGAGGGCAGTACCAACAAAAAGCACCCCTCCGACCACATCTACCCACCCGACCATAGGAGGTCATATCCGTCAACACCATGCATAAATTCACGTCAGAACAATCGGTTCCTACTGGTCGTAACCGACCTATTTAGCAGATGGGTCGAAGCTTTCCCTACGCATGACATATTTTAATTAAGGGCCGCTATGCTTGCGGCCACGTCCCCAATGCTCCACCCGAAGGTACTACATTGGGTTTAAACGCGAAAATATAAACGTGTTCCTAATTATTCTAACTTCAAAATTAACACATCCTAAATAAAAATCTAACAATTGAAACAAAAACTAAAACTAAACTAAAACTAAAACTAAAAGTAAGACTGAAAATAGGGTTTGATCCTACGCCTGACACCAAATCAGCAACCGTCATCAAACTACTTAAAACTGAAGTTATCTTCCGATATGGGTACCCAAGGGCAATCCTCAACGACAACGAAGTTTAATACGTGTCTCGTCAGTGGGACCGGACACTAGATCAATGGGGTTGTCACCACTGGACTACGTCAATCTTCCACCCACAAGCGAACCTAGTCGAACGCCGGAACTTGGAGATCAAGAAAGCCTTGCGAGCCTTCGCAACCCAACACGACGCACGATCCTAGGACCTGAAACTACCCAAAATACTGTACTTCCTTCGCACCAGGAGAAACGCAACTACAGGGACTACATCTAGTTACGCCCTACTAGAGTATGACCTAGGATCGTTGTCAAAATAATAAAAACTTCAAGTTTGACATTTATGACATAAATTGAAGGTGACTTTGATATATTGATGTTCGAAATATTTGGTTTGAGTACACTAAGCAAAAATATAAGTTTAAAAGAATGATTACCTTCAATTTCTGTTGCGGCCTGAGACCGACTTTTTTTAGGTAACCAATACGTTTAACGTGAAATCAGTCGATTAATTTTATTGGTGAACTTGAGGATTGAAAAACTTTTTTTAACGTGTTTCTATTTATGCAATTGAGAGGATGGTTATTAAAGAAGTGTGCGATTGCGTTACCGTAAGGCTTAAGCAGTCATTTTTTTATATTTATTTTGAGGGGGAAAAATCATTATGATTTAGGCTACCTCTTTGGTAGATTTTAACATGGTTCTAAGGCGATTCAATGGCGGTTTCACACTTGTCAGATACCAATGCTATTTTACAGGGGTTGCTAATATGCCTCTTGTTATGTAATTAGTTATTGTATGTATAAATAGAAATCATGTATGTAGGCTGTATTTCATGTTAATATTGCAAGGAAAACCCAGGAAAAACTTGCAATACTACATAGATATAGAGATATAGAGAAAGATTCTATTGGGTGAACTGCAAAGAAGATGTAAATGAGTGGTGTCGGAAATGTGAGCTGTGTGCCTCTGGAAATGGCACGGTCACAAAACAGAAAGTCCCAATGAGACAGTATAACGGGGAATCCTCTTAAGAGGGTGGCTATTGATATAGCTGGTCTGTTTCCTGAATCGGAGGTAAGAAATAAATACATCTTAGTTGCAATAGATTATTTTACCAAATGGCCGGAGGCGTATGCTATACCTAACCAAGAAGCCGAGACGATTGCAGATGTATTAGTGAGGAAGTTGTTCTGTCGTTTAGGAGTTCCATTGGAATCAGTGTTGTTTCAGAACGTCTGCAGGCATCTTGGAATCAGGAAGACTAGAACCACGCCGCTTCGTCCTCAATCGGATGAAATGGTTGAAAGAATAAACAGGACTCTAGGAAACTACCCAGCCAAAATTGTCTCTGAACATCAACGACACTGGGACCAATATTTATATTTGTTCCTACTGACGTGCTGATCTTCGGTACACGACAGCACAGGATAATCTTCCGCTTGCGTGATGTTAGAAAGTGAATTGCAACTGCTATGTGATCTTCAGTATGGATTTAACCTTGGAGAAGAGGTCGCAGGTGAAGATTACGTTAGTAAGCTTAGTGAAAGATTAAATAGCATTGACAAAAACGTTCGAAAGAATATCCAGGCGGCAAGCGATCGCATGAAATCACATTGACACGAGAGTATAACAAGGTGGTTACCAACCTGAAGATTTTGTGTGGTTGTATAATCCACAAAGAAAGCGTGGATTGTCGCCAAAATTACAAAAACAATGGGAAGGCCCGTACGAAGTGTTAAAAAGAATTAAGGATGCAGTGTACCGGATCAGAATATCTCTTCGTGGTAAACCGAAAGTGATACACTTTGACCATTTAACATCTTATGTTGGCAACCACCAGGAAGACTCGAGTAATGAAAATGGTGTTTGAGGAGTTACTAATCGTGAGGTAAATGTAGATTTTGAGAGTTTTATGGCGGCGTATGGTGGTTCTGCTAAGGCGAGATTTGGCGTTGTTGTTGAAAAACAGCAAGATCTGTTTAAAGCACCAGAAGAGTATTCCCTTGCACATTGCGTGGTTCAAGATCTGCAAATTTCAAGAGAAATAACTGTTGTTTTCAAGAAAAAGCTTGGATGTGTGGATGAATTAGTACAACAGCAGCCAACTGTAGGAAAAGCTTTGGTTCTTCAGAATGGAAATCGTTATGTTTACTATTTGGTCAAAAATTCTCCATGGCAAAGACCTAGTTATGGACATCTATGGCAGGTTTTGCTGAATCTTAATGTTCAGATGATGGAAAATGTAGTAAAGAGACTAGCGGTGTCCAAGCTAGGCTGTATACTGAATCTCTTAGATTGGAGAATAATTCGATATATGGTAGAAGTAATTTTTCAGAGAACCAACATTCAGGTTCCTGTTTGTTGCTATCAACCGGTTGCCTTTCAAGACCAAGAAAAGAGTGTTGACTGCTATTTCCAACAACGTGGTGGATGCACCAGAGAAGATAACTGCCAATATCGTCATCAGCCATCGAATTGGCGTCAAAATGTTTTTACAATTACGGGACGTAACGGTTTTAAACAGGGGGCAGTATTACGTACTATCAGGCAACCCGTTAAATACGTAAGCTACATACCCGAAGTGTATTCTACAAAAGTCTCGAACATTCTAGCAAACACCAGACTATGAATCATTTAGTTAATTTTAGAGTGTATATAGGATCGGTGATGAGTGTACATCAGTCAGTCTACTTTCAAATGTCGTATTAATCATCTCGCGTGTAGTTAGTCATAACGTTTTGAAGCTCCTATAGTAAATATAAATTTGTGTTATGTGAACGTGCATATTGTACTGCCAGCTTGTACATAAATAAACAAATGGGTAATAAATAAATTATAGTAGTGTTTAGTGTTGTTAAGAAGACTTATGATTAAGGATTTAGTTTAAGAAGATATTAGTGCTTGTAGAGAACATTAATGTTATAGTGCTTTATTGTTAAGTGGACTAAAACATCTATAAATAAGGCATATACTGTTAATTAGACTTGTGAATAGTGAGTAATAAAGGCTTTTATTATTACTTGTTCTACATTGGTGAAACGCGTTAGCGGTAGCCCGCTACATTAATTATCATTTATATATGGAATGTAAACCTGAAAGTATTCAATAGTTTCCAGCTATATTTAAGGGTTTTTTCTCAGAACTAGTATTCTTAGATAAAGCCAAAAGAATCCTTTCCGTAAAGCACCAGATAGCTTTCTAGAATAATGAAATGTCAATACTGAAACAAAAAATGAAATAAATGACCTACGGGATCTACATTGGTATTCAATCCTTGTATCTACGTAACTACACCCATCCAAGAAACAACGCGTAAAGCTAGCAACAAAAGGCAAAGCCAGATTTGTTATGTGATCCCGACATCAGATCCAACTAAAGTATTTTTCTATAGAAAGTTCATATACCATTAAAGTATATAACGATTATTCTTTCTACGCCCGTTAAATCGGAAATGTGTTAAAAGACTCAAAATTATTAGTGACTACTTTTCAAAAGAGTTACAACGCGTAGAAGTTTAAAGAGTTTTTTCCAAACTTCATAAAAGTTTTCCACATTGCGAATAAAGTTGGGGCTGGAAGTTTCTAAACTGCGGGCGACATGCACTGTATCATTTATATTTCATGTCACGATTAATTTTTATCGTGAAACTGTATGCTTGTAGATGTCGCGTCGTATGCCTTACCTTACATAATGTGATCTCGCGTTTCTTACCGTACGGAATAGATGATTTATGTTTATACCGTGCACGCATTTATTGGAAACTAAACCAACGTGACGTGCAGTCTTTAAGTAGAAAACAGAGAAAATACAATTTTATCCTAGTCATCGGTAAATCATGTCAAATCCTTAACTTAGACGTTAGTACATATAAAAACGTAACTAATATATTTATTCAGACTTTCGCAAGTGTCGTGAATCATTTTTGGAGAGTTAAAAAGCAGTCATGCTTGTGAACGAGTTATACTCGGTGTTTCACAAGCTCAAGTAGTAGGCATCATCTGAAGGTCTTACTTTAAATTACTGATTTCTGACTAATTTATTCTTTGAGCTGTCAAATATAATCTTGTCAAAATCTACGTAATGTAGCGATGGTGATGTTCTCAGTATCGAAAATTAATCATCATCATCATCAAGTCTTCAGTCCTAGAACTGGTTGGACGCGTACCCTCATTGTCTTCTAGTCTGAACCAACTTATACATTTCGCTGAAATTTGCAGTCTGCATCTATCACTATCTGTGTGCGAAAGTCTGATCTCGATCTACCTCTACCTCTCTTTTCCTATCGCTGCTTGTAATATATCCCGTACTATTCCCCAGAAATGTCTTACAACGTATCCTACCCTTCTGTTTCTCCCATTCCTTCGTTTTTCACAGATATCTTTATTCCTCTACAATTTCATCAACCTATTTGTTATTAACTTTGTCTGTCCATGCTACCATCCTCATACATCTGAAGCTCAACATTCTAGAGGGTTTCTATCTCTTTCTGTCTGCTTTTCCTACTGCCACTATTTCACAGATGTACTGTTCTGTGCTCCACACTATGCCTTGAACAGTTTTCTTCTTGTATCTATGTTCGTTATCTTTGAACATAGCTTCTGTTCTTTCTTGTTTGATGCAGCTCGGTCATCTTCTATTGTTTTACAGTTATATACCCTACTTTCCCGATATTCAGTTGTATGTGAAGGAGGGCGGCCTCCGTGGCGTAGTGGCATGTGTGTGACTACTACGCCCAAGGTCCCGGGTTCGGATCCCGACACGGTCCGCTTGAAAAATATTAGGCGAGCATTCTTCACAAAAATACACCCTCGTTCGGATAAGAGGTAAAATGGAGGTCCCGTGTGTGAGTGTTGTCACGCACGTTAAAGATCCCTACCTTGCTTAGAACAGCAAGGGTTAGGCAAAATTCCAAATTTTCCATGAGTAGAGTATAATTGGGAATACTGCCGCCACATTTCCGCCAGCATCCACATTTCCACACACATCTGGACCAAATTTACATGTAAATTCCCATAAGGAGGAAATGAGGAGATCCATCTCCGCATTTCCACAAGCATCCACCCGCCTTGCTCTCCGCCTTGCTCGGACACCATCCAACAATTTTGATTACGTCACACCCGCATTCTTTCCACCCGCGAGATAAATCTTTTTCCACACTTCCACCCACGAGATAAATATACATTGTTTGGTATCAATTAATATTAGATTTTTCTCAGCTACCCGAATATCTAAGAATTTTTCAGATTGTACCATCCCCAAGAGAGCTACCCTCATTTTATGATTTCTTACCTGTTGCGACTTTTGAGCGTTCTTATAAAATTTTTATACATGCAATACATTAAAATAGCATAGAATTTTACGCAGAATCCGAATCTGTAAACAGATTTAAAATCGGACCACGCCCTGCAAAATTACACATATGCCCTCTGCGAGATAAATCTTTCTCCACATTTCCACCCACGAGATAAACCTACCTTGTTTGGTATCAATTAATATTAGAATTTTCTCAGCTACCCGAATTTCTAAGAATTTTTCAGATAGCATCATCCCCCAGAGCGCTACCCTAATTTTAAGATTTCTTACCTGTAGCGACTTTTGAGCGTTCTTATAAATTTTTTTAGTCATGCAATACATTAAATTAGCTTAGAATTTTACGCAGAATTTGAATCTGCAAACAGATTTAAAATAGCGCCACCCTTACCGTTTTACATATGCCCTCTGCGAGATAAATCTTTCTCCACATTTCCACCACGAGATAAACCTACCTTGTTTGGTATCAATTAATATTAAATTTTCTCAGCTACACAAATCTTTTAAATTTTTAGATAGCTCCATTCCCCAGAGAGCTACCCCATTTTAAGATTTTTTGCTGGTAGCGATTTCTGACGGTCCTTATAAATTTTTATACATGCAATACATCTTGTTAGTCTAGAATTTTATGTAGAATCCGAATCTGCAAACAGATTTAAAATCAGACACCGCTTACCATTTACACACACCTCTAAATTATAAATTTCCTGCAGCTCATACCTAAAGAAAATCTAAAACCATTCTTAAAACTTTTATTACAGACAATTTTACTAATACAGTTTAAATTTTGTAAACCACATTTCTAAATACATATTCACAATTTTTATTTTTAACCTAGAACTTCTCATATCGGCTTATACTTATTAATATTTATTTCTAAATAGACCACCTTTTCCAAAGACCAACCGGACCCGTTTGTTTCAAATTCCTCTGATTTTGTTCTTATGGTTTCGCTTAAGACCTCGTACATATTTTCCAGATTACTAGAAGACGTTATAACCACATTTTTTGTGTTAAAGGATTTCACATCGGTAGTCTCCTCCCCCATTTAGGTGTAAACGCCGTAGAGTTCGCAATAGACTTTTACTGCTGTATGTTGTATTCTTTTTTCATTTATTAATCGAATAAATCGCTCTTTCTGCTTCCAAAGAAACTTGGACACTCCATCGTCGACACTGGCGTTCTTTATGCGATAGCTAGCCATACGGTTGTTAAACGCTGTACTAACCATTTCTACACCATCGTCGTTAGTAGCGGTAACTGATGCATTTTTATGTTTGTTGCTCCTTAAGTGTGCGGCATACGTAGTTTTTTCCATTTCGAAGTCGCATACTTTACACATCATTCGTGGTTGTTTCGTACAAGGCTCTTTAACAGCTGGCGGAGCTGAACGTTTACGGCTTAATGACATACCATGCTGTTTTTCCTTGTGTCGCTGTAAGCTGTCCATTCTCGTAAAAGCGATACCGCAAGACCCACAGTTAAAGTGCTTTGCTGCGGACGGATGTATAAGCTTAACCCTGGGCGATGTTACACCACGACATTTGTTCTGGTGCCGTTTGAGAGCATTTTTCCAGGTATAGGAAGCACCGCAAGAATTGCACTTAAAAACGTTTGCAGCGACACAAAGAAAAACAGCATGGTATGTCATTAAGCCGTAAACGTTCAGCTCCGCCAGCTGTTAAAGAGCCTTGTACGAAACAACCACGAATTATGTGTAAAGTATGCGATTTCGAAATGGAAAAAACTACGTATGCCGCACACTTAAGGAGCAACAAACATAAAAATGCATCAGTTACCGCTACTAACGACGATGGTGTAGAAATGGTTAGTACAGCGTTTAACAACCGTATGGTTAGCTATCGCATAAAGAACGCCAGTGTCGACGATGGAGTGTCCGAGTTTCTTTGGAAGCAGAAAGAGCGATTTATTCGATTAATAAATGAAAAAAGAATACAACATACAGCAATAAAAGTCTACTGCGAACTCTACGACGTTTACACCAAAATGGGGGAGGAGACTACCGATGTGAAATCCTTTAACACAAAAAATGTGGTTATAACGTCTTCTAGTAATCTGGAAAATATGTACGAGGTCTTAAGCGAAACCATAAGAAGAAAATCAGAGGAATTTGAAACATGCGGGTCCGGTTGGTCTTTGGAAAAGGTGGTCTATTTAGAAATAAATATTAATAAGTATAAGCCGATATGAGAAGTTCTAGGTTAAAAATAAAAAATTGTGAATATGTATTTAGAAATGTGGTTTACAAAATTTAAACTGTATTAGTAAAAATTGTCTGTAATAAAAAGTTTTAAGAATGGTTTTAGATTTTCTTTAGGTATGAGCCGCAGGAAATTTATAATTTAGAGGGTGTGTGTAAAATGGTAAGCGGTGCTCCGATTTTAAATCTGTTTGCAGATTCGGATTCTACATAAAATTCTAGACTAACAAGATGTATTGCATGTATAAAAAATTTATAAGGACCGTCAGAAATCGCTACCAGCAAAAAAATCTTAAAATGGGGGTAGCTCTCTGGGGAATGCAGCTATCTAAAAAATTTAAAGAGATTTGTGTAGCTGAGAAAATTCTAATATTAATTGATACCAAACAAGGTAGGTTTATCTCGTGGGTGGAAATGTGGAGAAAGATTTATCTCGCAGAGGGCATATGTGTAATTTTGCAGGGCATGGTCCGATTTTAAATCTGTTTACAGATTTGGATTCTGCGTAAAATTCTATGCTAATTTAATGTATTGCATGTATAAAAATTTTATAAGAACGCTCAAAAGTCGCAACAGGTAAGAAATCTTAAAATGAGGGTAGCTCTCTTGGGGATGGTACAATCTGAAAAATTCTTAGAGATTCGGGTAGCTGAGAAAATTCTAATATTAATTGATACCAAACAATGTACATTTATCTCGTGGGTGGAAGTGTGGAAAAAGATTTATCTCGCGGGTGGAAAGAATGCGGGTGTGACGTAATCAAAATTGTTGGATGGTGTCCGAGCAAGGCGGAGAATAAGGCGGGTGGATGCTTGTGGAAATGCGGAGATGAATCTCCTCAATTCCTCCTTATGGGAATTTACATGTAAATTTGGTCCAGATGTGTGTGGAAATGTGGATGCTGGTGGAAATGTGGCGGCAGTATTCCCAATTATACTCTACTTCCATGTAAAAAAAAACTCGCTTCCTGGCCAATGTAGTACCTTCGGGTGGAGCATTGGAAAATCACATTTATCCTTTCGCACAATCAACATTAGTTGACAATATTTCACAACCAACACCTGTAGTTGTTTATAAAAATCATCAGATTTAAGAGCACTTATTTTTTCGTCATTGGGTTTTTACGTCTTGAAACTGGTTGGACTTGTACCTCAGCTTATTTATGTTTTGAGCTTGCCTACGCAGTTCCCTGCAGTTCTCCCAACAGCCTATATACAACTCGATTCCCTTCTATCATTTTCTAATTCTATGCCTTATTTCACCAAAATTCATAGGTATGTGAAAGGGGTTAAGCAGCCTGTGGCTGCCAAGGATACCTCAACACTTAGACATTTGCTGTATTAATAGTTTTCCAGTATATCCTTTCGCGCAATTAACATTAATTGAGAGTATTGCAAAACCAATATCTATAGTTGTTTATAATAATCACCATGTTTAAGTACAGTTATTATATTTGTCATTAGTTTTTCCATCTTGCGACTGGCTGGAAGCGTACCTCCATTGATTTCTATTCTGAGCTAGCCTTCACATTTCCCTGAAATTCCTACAGCCTACATCTTTCACTATCTGTGTGCAGTAATCTAACCTAGGTATACCTCTAATTATATTTTTTCGTATCTCTGCTTCTAATATACTCCGCACTATTCCCTCATGTCTTAGTATGTTGACCTATCATCCTATCTCTCCTATTTTTACCGTTTTCCACATATTTCTTTCTTCCCCTATCATTTCTAGTACCTCTTTGTTCTTAACTTTGTCTGTCCATGAAATCTTCATCATACGTCTGTAGCACCATATTTCAAAGACTTCTACCTTTTTCTTGTCTGCTTCTCCTACTGTCTAGGCTTCACAGCCATACAGTGCTGTGCTCCACACATATGTTTTAAGCAACCTTTTCATTGTTCCCATGTTTGTGGTCTTTGTGTACAGTAGTTGCTTTTTCTTGTTAAAAGTAGCACGACCTTGTGCTAGTCTTTGTTTTATATCTTTTGTGCTTTTCCCATCTTGCGTTACTTGACTTCCTAGGTAGCAGAAATCCTTAACCTCTTGTAAGTTCTCGTTACCTCTTTTACATACTAGAACTTTAGTTTTATTTTTGTTAATTTTCATATCATATCTCTTCGTTAGAACTGTTTCCATTTCATTAAGAGCAGCTTCTAACTCTTCTTTGCTAGATGCTAATACCGCTATATCATCTGCAAATCTAAGTATATGAATCTTTTGTCCCTGCATATTAATTCCAAATGTCTTCCTGCATTTGACAGTACTCATTACCTCTTCTATGTACAAGTTAAAAATTAATGGGGATATGGCACATCCATGTCTCACCCCTTTCCTAATATTACTTCTCTACTTTCTTGCTCTAAGTATATTACCGCTGTTTGCTCTTTGTATAAACTATGTACTATCCGTCTATCCCTAAAACCCATTCCAATCTTTTTGAGTATTTCGAACATTTTTTTCCATTTCACATTTGTCGAATGCTTTTTCTAAATCTACAAACCCTATATATACATGCTTTCCCCTTTCTCTATTGTTTTCTCCATTATCACTCTCAGAGCTAAAAATAGCCTCCCGTGTTCCCCTGTTTCGCCTAAACCCAAATTGATCTTCTCCCAGTGTTTTTTCAGCTCGTTTTTCCATATTTCTTTGTACAATTCTAGTTAATATTTTGGTGACGTGTGCTGTCAAACTTATTGTTCGAAAATTTTCACATTTATCCGCGCCACTTTTTTTGTATAGTTACTATGATGTTACGTTTGAAATCTTTGGTTATTTTGCCTGTCTCGTACATATAGCTTACAAGTTGGAAAAGACGTTCTGTTACTGCTTGTCCAGCGGCTTTTAGAGTTTCTGCTTGCACATTATCTGTACTCGACGCCTTGCCATTTTTCAGACTCTTTATTGCTAATTAAAACTCATCTCTAAGTATAGGATATTTGAGGTCATCATTTTCAATATCCGATTTCTGTTCTAATACTGTAGTTCCTCTCCTGAATATAAATTCCCTATATATTCCTGCCATCTAGCTACTTTCTGTATATTTTCTATAATGATGTTTCCTTCAGCTTCTTTTATATTTTTGCTATATGGTTTTATATCCCTACAATTCATTCTAATTAATTTGTATGCTTCGTCTGTCTTTCCTATTTCCATCTTAGTTTGTACCTCTTTGCACTTTTCATCAATCCATCGTTCTTTAACTTGCTTGCATTTGCGAATAATTTCCCATTCTATGGCTTTGTATCTATATTTTCCTGTTTCATCTGATCTATTTTTGTATTTTCGTCTTTCTTTTATTAAATTCAGGATATCCTGTATTATCCATGGTTTCTTGTTTTCTTTTTGTGCATACCACAGAATATCTCTGGCCGCCATGTCTAAGCTGGATTTAATGTTATTCCATTCTGTTTCTACTTCGTTAGTATCAGAAATTTTCCCGATATCTTTCAGCAATTCAGACTATTTCAAATCTTTCGTAGATATCTTTATCTTTTAGCTTCTCAAAGTCAAAGTGCCTTTTTTGTTCCTCTTTTTCAGATTTTTAAATTTAAGCGCGACCTTCTCAATTACGATGTTATGCTCAGTGTCTATCTCTGCTTCCGGGTAGCTTCTACAGTCTTTTACTTAATTTCTAAACCGTTGTCTAACAATAATGTAATCTATTTGATATGTACCTATACTACTGGCATCTTCCACGTGTATCGTCTTCTAGCATGATGTTGAAATAATGTATTTGTGATGGTTAAGTTGTTCTTGTTGCAAAATCTACCAGCCTATTTCCTCTGTCATTTTTCGTGCCTAAACCAAATAAACCGACTATCGCTCCTTCCCTACCCTCACCTACCACTGCATTAAAATCCCCCGTAATTATTAAATTTTTATGTCCTTTTACGTATGTTTTCGATATCTTTGTAGATCGCCTCTACCTTTTCCTCACTGTATCTAGAGGTGGGCATGTATATTACTGTATTTACTGGTTTAGATTCAAATCTAACCATAAGTGCTCTTTCGTTCTTTTGTAGGTAGTTTTCTACACGTCGTCCTATCTTTTTTTGCATAACTATCCCCGCACCCAAATTTCCTTCCTCTGATTGTGTATGAATGAGCCTGAAGTCTCCACTCCAAAAATCCCCCGCCTCTGGCCAGCGGATTTCGCTGATTCCTACTATGTCTACTGCTAACATATTCATTTTGAGTTTTTTGGTTCTCTAGCTTACCTATTTGTTTCATACTTCTGACATTCCACGCTACGACTCGAGAATGTTCAGGGATCTTTTTCTATATTTTCGGATCACATCCCCCGAAGTAGTTTTTTCCCGGAGATCCGAATGGGGGACTATTTTACCTCCACAATTTTTTTTCCGGAGTATGCCATCATCATTAATTTGAGTACGCTGTGTACTTGGTAGATAATATGATGTTTTCCGTTGCCTTGTACATAGCAGTAGTGTGTCTTAGAATGTCATACCGACCCCTATGGTCTCTGCCACTCTAAGTACCGAAAAAACTGCTGCCCTCCTTCGGGGACCTGTCTTAGTCTGGTTCCTCACTAAAGACCCCACTAATTTGGTTAAACCTATAGTTCGGCTCTTTAGCTCATTGAAACGCGTAAGCCATTCTACCTGTTCTGGTATTTTAGAACGTCGTCAAGGTGCAGGTCCGTTCAGAATGGCGAAATTAATACACAAAGATAAAAAAGTTTGTTTATAAAAGATATATGCGATGTTTAATAACTTTAAAACCAATTTCATAATTCAGCAATATAGTTTCTAGCGCGTTCATAATAATTAGTACCGTTTATTACACTTTTGACCAGAATAATTACAATGGAATGTAAGCGAGATGTTTGTATACAAAAGATGATCGATAGACCCCTATGGGCGATAGACTTGATGGACAAGTACAAAAGTTTGGATTAAAAAGCTTTATTTAGTCTACTATAAGTACATTCCAGGTATTATTTGCATATTCTGGTATGTTTTTGAAATAATTGGAACAACTGAATAAGGCATAAATGGCCGTTAAAGAGTTTTGAAGTTTAGTTTTAATGCAAGTTTTGATTACAATATGATTCTAGTCAGTGGCGTAACTACACCCCTGCCAGCCCCCGCTATGCGGGGGGGCCCCAAGTGCAAGAAGGCCCAAACGATAATAAACTCAACTTATTCATCTTCAACGTATTTGGCAGGTAAGAAACGGTCAAGAAAATATTGCAGATAATTCAGAAACCGCAGGTTAACGAACGTTTTCTTGATGTTACTACTAGGAACTGCTGAAATACAAGAAATAATAATTAAGATAAATACTGAACACCACCTGCAGCCTGCATCCTTTCTTCTTTCTATCCGTTCTGTCCTATTTTGTAAGGGTTAATAAACAGATGAAAGAGACTGTAAACTTTAATAACAAAGATGTCTATATTATTCTTAAGTGATAAGTTGTATAAAGTGGTAAAGCATTATTAAACGACGTATAGTAGGGTTAGTTTGGTTTGTGGGATTTTAAATAGGAATAAAAGGGCTATTGTCTGTACAGTACAGATTCACAGGATGGCAGGTAGCTTAGTAACCTTCGCTTTCTAGAAATATAATACTAGAAAGAAATTCATTTTGTGGTTTCTAGTCAGCTGGTTGCAACGTATTTGCATTAGCTGCATTATATATAACGGAAAGGAAGTAAAAAGCATTCCAGTACGTTTTACTCAATAGTGTTGTGTTCGTATTACAGGAGGTCTTTCATATTTAAACGTAAGTATTTATATCTATTTTTATTAAACTACTATTGATTTGATCATAGTTGAAGTCGCGCTGAGAAATACATATAAATAAATCTTTAAGCATTCAATAAAAATCATTTATATTTTGTTAATTAAAGCATTTAAAGCAAAGTATGTATGTGTTATTTGTAATTTCAAAAGGCTTTTAAATAATTATTACTTATCTAATTACATTATAATTAATTTCATTCAAAATTGCAGGAAATAATATACAATGAGCACTACAAGCGGCGCTGCAAAAAACGAAAAAGGAAACTATTGGAAGAATCAAAGAGCAAGATTCCAAAAATAAGTTCCTTTTTACTTCTAAAGAGTCCGAAAACAAGAACAATCTATGAAAGAAATTGGGCTTTCGACAGTAGCATCTACTAGTTCCGCTACAGACGAACAGCAGTCGTCAACAATTTTAAAACTCTCACCCAGGGCGCAAGTACATCACATAATGACGACCGCGATAGAAATTTGGAACTAGATACCACTACAATTACAGAGGTAAATGTGAGTAGTACTTTTCACTTAATGAACTATCTATGGATCTGACGAAAGAATATCCAACCGATTTTGCACATTTTTAAAAATCAATGTTTTACAACATGACAATTTAAGAAAAGAAATAATTAATTACGGATTGTGTAGACCAGATGGTGCGTTTCCTAAAGATAATAAAAATAGAAGTTTTTCAGTTCACTATTATTACTTAATAACTGCAAGCGAAAATAAAAGCAATACGTTAAACTTACCACACAATTCAAATGGGTGGTTGTGTTATTCTAAATTAAAAATTGTGTTTATTGTCAACCATGTTGGCTGTTTGCTTCAGTAAGGTCAAGTTGGACGACCGGAATTAATGATTGGCAGGGTTTATCAAAAAATTAAAGAGCATTTGCTTGCTCAATCTCATTTAACTTGTTGTTTTATTTACGATATGTGGAAAAAAATTATACCATAGATAAGAAAGATACTCTACTATTAAAACAAGAAACTGAATTTTGGAAAAATGTTTTACATAGACTTTTCAATGTTACTTTAACACTATCCCAGCGCATGCTGTCATTTCGAGGACATAGAGAAAGTTTTCTGATTCAAAAGACAGTTACAACGGTAATTTCTTAAGTTTAGTTCATTTAATTAGTAACTATGATCCTATATTACAAAAGTGCTTGAACGACCCAAAGGTTCAATTAAATATCTTTCCCAAAAATTCAAAACGATATTATTAATACTTTAAGCGCACACTTAAAAATATTTTATTAAATAAAATTAGATCCGCTCCTTTTTCTCAATCATAATAGACACTACACAGGATATAACTAAGATTGATCAATTAAGTAAAATTGTAAGATATATTGATTTTAAAAAGACAGCTTGGGAGAGGTAACCAAAATAGATATTTGTGAAACTTTTGTGGGTTTTACAAAAGTAGAGTCCCAATCTGCTGAAGGACTATGTAATACTATATTAAGCAATTTAACCAACATGCAATTAGATATAAATAAATGTAGAGGGCAGGGCTACGATGGAGCTAACGTTATGAGCGGTACGTATTCTGGCGTGCAAAGAGAATTTTAAACATAGAGCCTGCAGCCTTATATATGCACTGTAGTGCCCATAACTTAAATCTAGTCATAAATGATGCCGTTAAAGGTATAAAAGAAATAGAATCGTTTTTCTACTTTTAGAAAACATATATACATTTTTGCTAATAGTATAGTAAGATGGAATTGGCTTTCTGTTTTAAAGAAAATTTCACACAATTGAAACGCTTAAATCCGACACGTTGGGCGGATCGAGTAAAATCTTTAGCTGCCATAAGAATTCGGTATAAAGATATAGTAATGTCTCTTAATAAAATTATTATGATATCAAAAAACAGATGAACGAAATGACGCAAAGCAAATATTAACTAGCATGGATAATTTTAATTTTATTTTTTAAGTGTTTTTAAGTCAAATTCTAGAAGAGCTTAACAAGCTCTCACAAACTGCTCAGAGTGAAAAGGCGAATATTAATCAGATAACTCTCTTATTACAAAAACTTTAAAATTTTTCAAGGAAACAAGAAATAACTATTCCAACATCAAGGAGGAAGCAGCGAAAGTTGCAGGGCAATGGAATATTAAACCGGAATTTATAAAAAAGGCAACCAAAAATAAAAAGCATTACGATGAATTATCCAATGATTATCGATTTAATGATGAAGAATTTAAATTTAAAATAAATGTATTTTATCGCGTAATGGATATTATAATTTCACAGCTGTCGAATCGTTTTAAATCGCTTTTTCATGTAAACGAAAAGTTTAATTTTTAGAACCTAATGTATTTTTGAATTTAACTGCAGACGATATTTTATCTAAGGCAAAACAATTGCAAAAATTTTACTACAAAGATTTAAATGATGCTATAGGTATAGAACTTACTACACTCAAAAATAATAGACTTATTTGTGATGAATTAAAAATGTTAACGGTATCTTACAATTTTTAGAATATCTAGTACTTTCCAAATCTACAGGTTCTAGCAGTTTTCCAAACACCATAACAGCCTTAATGTTATACCTAACTTTACCCGTTAGCGTTGCAAGTGCGGAGAGATCTTTCTCAAAATTAAAAATTATTAAAATTATCTTAGGAACCGCACTTCACAAGATAGATTAGACGATTTATCCCTCTTAGCAGTAGAACATGACACTGCCAAAAATATGAATATAGAGGATACAATAAACGCGTTTGCAGCAAAACATGCAAGAAAAACAAAATTTTGAATTTGATTTGGAATGTCTGCTAGCTCATAGGTTTTTACTGTATCAAATTTTAGGTGTAAATAATTTTGTGCGGCGTATAAATATGTAGATTTAATATTAATTAACTTATAAGTTTGAATTTATGTAATTTGGTTTTATAATTAATAAAGCACTTGATTAATATAGTATATGTATTTAATTCTATACTGCTTCCTTCTCTACATGTACTATAATTTAAAAATATGGCTAAATATAAGCCAGTAAAAGTAATACATTTTAAAGAGAGCCCACTTTAAAATTTTTACGGGGGGGCCCAAAAATCGTAGTTACGCCACTGATTCTAGTTTAAAACTTTGATAATAGTAATATGAAATAAGTTAGAAGTGGATACTGTTTAATATAAATAGCTGTGTGATATAAATTATTGTAGTAATCGACATAAATTAATAAGTAATGCTTAGATAGTTAACTATATAGCTTCGATAAGTTAATTAAAAAGATGACATCGTAGTGTTAAGAAATTACTATTTGTACTGTTAACGATTAGCTGGAAAGAAATTGAGAAAACATTTAGAGAACTTCACTGTAACTACAAGTCGTTCAAAAGATTCGTACAATCAGTTTTTGCAAATAGTTTTTGTTACAATATCATTGTATCAAATAAATTCTCGTTTACAGATCGATGTTGTTAAGTTACAATCGTTTGAATTTATGTTCACACGAGTGTTAGTTTGAAAACAATTCGCTAAGTTGTGGTAATTTTATTTAACTTTGCTACGAACATTGACGTAACATAAAAAAAACAAGAGAAAAAGAAAGAGAAAGTAAGTAAATCCGGGCTCAGGCGGAGAGTGAACGGGGTCTCTTACCTATAAGTAAAGGAGAGCCTGAAAAAAAATAACAAAAAATATATAAACCCCTCACTCATTCACACACAGAACAAAACATACAACGGAAAAGAAAGAACTTATAATTAAAAACAAAATATATATACAAAAAACCAGTACTCCCAAACCAAACCCCAAAAAAAAAGTTAATGTCCCCAATTTACATATTACATAATGAACACCCCTTAAACATTCAAAAAAAAAATTACCCAAAAAAAAATGGCGAGCTGTAGTTCTTAGGCAACTACCCCTTGATAGTAATTAGAAAAAGAAAGAACCAAACGCAACCCTAAAAACCACAGCTCTAGAATATCGTAAATATACACTTAACCTATTTTTTTCCAAACAATAGCAACAACATTTTCATTAATAAGTAGTAAATACCAAAATAGTTCAAGAATTTTTATATATAAAAATCAAATTTAGAAATGCCATCTTAGAATGGTAAAATCACAGGCGTTCTTGTTCTGAAGTAGGAATCGCATCCAAAGAAGAAAAAAGGACTCACCCTTGAGTTACTGACATCGGGGTGGAGGCTGTCGCTGGTCTGCCTCAGCGAACAGGCAAGCTTACGGCTAAGCGGAGCGCATTGGACTTCGCAGTCCCCCAAAAGAAGCGCAGCTCAAGGGATTAACGTGTCCCCCGCAGGAAGCTAGAATAATTACGAACAATAAATTAATTTAATGGAGCCGAAAAGTACTTTTTTTTATACAAACTCTATATACTTACCACGCTAAATAATGCGTGCCGGAAATTCGCATCAAGAAAACGAGCGAAACAAAACAACGTGTTTTCTGGTCGCTAATCGAACAGCAAATGAATTGCTACATTTGTTAAAGCACCAAAGCAAGGAAATAAACCAGGAAAACCCTAATTTTATTAAAATAAATTCACTAAATTCTTTAAAAAGGGAAAACATTTAATTATTAAAATACTTGGAAAGTCGCCTATCTAATTAAGGCGTAAATTCCACGGGACGAAATTCTTAGAAAGGATATTTATTATTAATTACAATAAAAATTCTACTACACGAAAGGGTTATTTTTAATTAACTAAATTAATTTCTGTGTTGAACGCCAAAGAAATTTAAGATAAAAATTATTGTATATAACTAACTAATGATTTATTTAGGAAAATGAACGTAACAACTTTTATAAAAATTTTATGACGACCGTTGTCGTTTCTATAGGGACCGAAAAATTCAGTTACTCAGGCAACTATATCCCAATTACTATTTCTGAGAGCTTAGTTTCTTCAAATTATATGCATGTTTAAAACATGCCCCTTATTAAGGTCAAATTTTTTAAAAATTGTTTAATTAATATGCAACATCTATTATACTTTAATATATAGAATACAAAATATATTTATTTCTGCTACACTATAACTACCATTTATTCTTTTTTACTAAAGTTGTTCTTAATTTACATAATTTAGTTCTTGTTTTAAAATTTAAATCTATTTCTTCTTCTTAGAATACCGTTTCTAGCCAATACTTGAATACGCGAGCGTGTCTCGATTTTCTGTTTCTGTGATCTACTTTTTCAATTCCAGTTATAACGAGTTTTGATAATTATTTTTTCAATTTGCGATACCTACTAATGTATAAAAATTTCCATTTGTTCCACCTCTTTCTTTATAGATGGCCATTTTCTGTATTTTTATAAATAGCGTAATAAATATTAAGCCTTTTACTTGAAAGTCAATAACCATTTCATGTTGTAATACCATTAGTTTATTGCAAAAAGTTTTTTAAAAGCAAGCAAATCTAATTCATCCTGTTAAGAGAAAAATACACATATCTTTATTTTGTACGTTTTTTCTCTTGCATCGCTTAACTTAATAAGAGTTTTATAAAATCCTTATATAAAATATATATTCTTATCCCCATTCTTCTCTGCCAGAACTGCAACAATAAAACATTTTCCTAGGTTGTTAACTGTAAATATTGAAACTCGTTACAATTGGTTTTAAAATAATTGATGGTCCTGTATTTTAGCTTTGCTTTACTGTCTTGTATTCTTTTTTTACTAAACATTTATATTGTTGCTCTAATGCAATAGTCGTTGTGGTGTATTCTAACTTTCTTCTATTTAAATCTACTTTTTCGAATTCTAGTTTTCTTTTCTTAATCGATAGTATATACATACCCGACACAGTGTCCATTCCCTTTATGGTAAACGGCAAAAAGCTTGCTGCGTGCAATTTTCATCCTTTTGGTAAAACTCCAGACAAAACATCACTTGTAACAATTAGTTCCAAGTCATCGATATTTATATTTCCCAGAATTGTCAATAAAGTGTTGTAACCTTTACAAAAAAGGACTCCTGATTTAAGATAACGTTACTGTGTAATCAATAGTCGTTTTTCTTTGATGCTCAACCTATAGAGGGTTTGAGTTATTGAACTTGAAGTGATCCGTAGGGTTCTAAGTCGATTTCTCATTGGTTGATAATTATTACAAATATTATAGTGTACATTTCGATATTTGAAGGTATTTGTTCAAATAGCTCAGTAACCACTTGCAGGTTTCTGAATGCATTCCATGCCGTCAGAATTTACATTAAGGACGCATGTGTGGAGAGGATCTAGCGAGTCGACAGGGTTGAAAGCACTTTGTTTTAAGATTTCAAAATGGCAGGTCGAAAAAGCTTTCACTTGACGGTTTTTTTTATTAAAGGTAATGTTTTAAGTTTATAATGTAGGAGTTATTTAAGGTAATCTGATTACATCTTGTAATCAGAGCCGTTGTTTTGAATGTGATCTTGGTATTTATTGTAAAACCGTTAGTTGTTTCATCATTGAAGGAAGTATTTGTGTTAGCTGTTGCTTCTAGCTTAAAATTTGATGCCGGTTGTTTTATGTATAAATGAGTATGGTTTGGTTTAACAACTGAAAGCTAAAATTTTTTTCTGAATTGTTTATTTTGTGTTTAAATCAGAGTAAAACTAGTATCTGTTTATTTGAAATAATGTTTATTTAGTATTTAATGCAGAGTGGTAACTCCAATTGCATTGCCCTTATTGTAGAATCAATAGTAAATGTACCCTTACTCTGAATTGTACGAGCAATTTGTATCAAAATCATTCTTCGATATATTAAATCAAATTGTTAGGCAGGTTTGATATGAACAGTATTATATTTCTATGTTATATCTGTTTTGATTTTAAGATAGTAATTGAATTTAACCACAACGGTGTTGTGTATATTATTGTTTGTATTTTGTAATACTACTATGTGTTTAATTTTTAAAAAGTATGTGTAAGTCACGTCGCGAGTCCACGTGGGTTAAATAACCGATAGTAAAGAATATCGATTTGTACCACTCAGACCAAGGTAGAAAGGGACGGATTAAACAGGTAAAACAGAGACACAGGTAATCAAAGGCCGGATTTGAGAAGCGTCACTAGCTGTACGATTGGTTGAAATAAGATGCAGGTATGAGAGGTGGAAACAACAATTTCTATATAAAATTAATTAGTTGTTCGCAGACGCGTTGCGCGACGTGTGAAAATTCTTAGATTTTCAAATTGGACGTGTGCAAATTTTAGTAGAATCGTTATGCCGGACTGTCGAAAGGGAACATAGAATGCGAAATTCTAAAAATTGTCCGTCGCGGGACAAATTCGACGTGCGAGCGGGCTATTATATAAACTCGTGCTAAGAGGAGTTTCGCTCTCTTTATTTTTTGATGTTATACCATACTTCAAGCAGAATACGTGCTACTATACCAGTTATTATGCTTTAGTGCACTTACAGAAGATAGATAAGGTAATAAAGTCTAGTTATATTTGCGGGTATTACTGTACCAATTATCTAAAGTAGTAGAGATAAATAAATACATTGAAGTATGCTGTTTTGTATAGCGTGAACGAATTATGAATTGCTTTGCTATTTTTCGGGAGTGAGTAATCAAGTGTTATTAGTAAACGTGATTGGATCCACAAAACAAGATTTAGATATACATAGATGAGTTCCTGAAAAGCCCTGAAACAATTTTAGATGAATGGTGGTGTAGAAAAATTTTTAAAGGCGACCAGAAATCCGAGGACGTAAACATAACCCAGTTGGAATGGTGTGATTAACAAAGAACGATGTACATTGGAGCCACGAGTGCATTAACCGTCAGGTAACTTATGCTTTGTTGTTCAATCTTAGATGTTTTGGTGTGTGTTGAATATCTTTATAATTTGTTTGATAAAGATGGACAGTAGTGAATTTGTATAACCAACAAATTTGAATTTTAAGGTAAAACTTTCTTGTTTAAGTAGAAAGGAGTATTTAGCAGTTTATGTTTAGATTATGATGAAAATTTGGGTCTGTCTTTGAGCTCAATTAGACTAACCTGTTTAATTAACGTAAAGGGGTGGGAGATGCTCCCTTTTATTCAGACTTAGGTCTGCACATATTGTTAATTACATTAGTATGCATCCTACAAGGACTTTAATTCTGGATGCAAATTAAAATGCTGACAAATTTAAACTTGAAATTTTATGATACTGAAATTTATGCTGAAATTTAATTTTGAAATTTTAATGTATTATGAATTTTGATGTAAATAGAGTTAACGTTGATGTTTGTGGTAGGAATGTGTTTGTTTTTTTTTATGAATGAGGATGAAAGTTTTAACTAGGTGAGCAGCCGAGGCGGAAAGAGTAAGAAGGCGACTATCAGAAGAGATTCAACAGGGCGAGAATCACAGCAAATCTTGGTGCCCAATTCGAGAGGCTCGAATATTTTTTTACTCTGGTGAGGCTTTTTGTAGGTTTCACAGCATACTCTTGACGGCCCAACGCTGGGGCTTCAAAAACCGTAGTTCCCGAATAATGGTGAGGATCACAGCAATATATATATATATATATAAGACACTTATAATTAAGAAGTTATTAGAAATATTAGAAATGCGCTAAGTGATGTGCAACAATGTAATAAAGCACAATTCATTTCAGTTTATTAACGTTCATGGGAACGGAAACGCTACTTTGTAGCACAAGGAAAAGTGATACTGCAAATGTCAGGTCACAGGCGGTCACAGACAGTCACGTACCGAGATTACCTAGAAAAGAAGCTCGCAACAAAGTAATTATAAATAGATTTAAGATAGCAACATTGTATTATGAATAAGAGTCAAGTGTAAGCAGACATTAGGTCGGCAAGTTCCCACAGCCATGTGAGGGGGTAGGGATATTATAAAAGGCCCGGGAACCCCACTCGAAGACAGTTAATCCATCGTTCAGCTTTAACATTGCAGTTCGTAGATAACTCACTTTGTACAATTAGTAATTAATTTCGACTTAGAATAATAATTCAAGATTGTCAAAATTCAACATTAATTTCTGTAAATTAATAAATAAATGTGTTAAGAAGTTCAAGAAGTCCTTTTAAAAAGGACCGCTCGCATTCACGAACCTTAACTGGCGCAGTCGTAGCGGATGTCAAAAGGGCACTAGCGAATCCAAAATCAAGGAACTGGTGGTCTGGAATTTCAATTCCGAACTTGGCAGAACAAAACAAAAGTTGGAAGCGAAACAAGAATCGTTCAATCCCAGCAAACAAACAAAAGTTGGAGGCGAAACAAAATTGTTCAAATTCAACAAAAGAAAAATTGGAGGCGATACAAGAATAGATCAAATCCAAAAGAAAACCAAAGAAGAGAAAAACTCAATGAAATCAACAAAGCAACTAGTGTAAGTTCATTTTCCTTTAAACCAATTGAATTTTATTTTTATTTTTAACAAACATATTTGATATTTGCTAGTTTAAGATTTATATATGTATATTGACTATTGTTACCATTATTTTATGCAATTTTTTGAAAATAATATACTTAGCAATTGCTAGAAATTATATTCAAGCTGTTTTTGAAATTTTACTATTTTACTCTTTGTATATGAAAGAGAGAGATAAGAACCGAGGAAGAAAAATTTATTTATAAGACAAAAACTAGAGACATTTAAAAAGTCGCAAATTTTAATCACACTTGAGACTATATTACGTTTTAACTAACGCAAGGAAATTTTTAGAATATCTAATTCAACAACCCGGCATTAAACTCACGCAATACCCCGAGAATAAAAAGTGAAAGCTAAATCACGAAAAATTAAAACCAAAATCTTGTAATAACACAACAAAATAACGCGGCAAATAAATTACCCAAACGCAAAAATTTATCGTATTCCGTAAATAGACAACTTGCAATCTATTATTAAAACCACATCTTGAGTACTAGAATTATTCAAACGCGAAACCAACATTCATCGTCTCATCTTAAAAAGTGAATAAAATCATCACCTTGAAAAACCACGCATATATCTAATTATAATTACTGAACAAAAGTTATTTAAAACATCGCAAAAACCTTTCAGCATTGTAAATTAAAGCATCAAAAATTACGACCGAAAACTTTTATTAAGTATCAATTTAAATTATGTTCAATTATAAAAACCAACCCAGGAAAGATATAAATAAGTACTACTGAAAAACGCATATTGCAACCTTATTCAGACTTCACAATTTTAATTAAATATTTCAGTAAATTAACAACGCAAAAATTCAATTATTCCCAAACACGACATTCTATAAAATCACAACGATTACTGAATAACACCTACAGTATATGTAAAAATAACCTGTAACAGAGACACTAACGCAACTGAGTAACTGGCAACATCCTGCAACAGATTACAACATTGTAAGCATTGAAGACACCTTACAATCGCATAAACCCACGAGAAGAAATAATTATTACACACATAATTAAAATCGACATAATTAAAAATAGAGAAGTTTTAACTGGCGCAACTGACGCAAAGCATTCAAGTAAGATAAACTACCACAAAAAATCAGTCAGTCTTATTGAAACTTCAGAAATTAAAACTAACATCGGCAAATTAAAAATAAACATAACCAAACTAATACTAAGCGTAAAACTTATTAAATAATTACAAAACCGTGCAACTAATACAATTTAAGGAGATGAATTCTTTAAATAATCCGATACGACCAAATCTAAAAATAGCAAGTAACCCGACGCAATCTAAACGAAAAAGTAATAAATCCAAGCAAAGAATAACACCAAAAACTACGAAATAAATCCAAATTTTTCAAAAATCGGAAAATAATTAAAGTCAAAAAAAAATTAATTACCAGAACAATCGCCCAGCCAAGATTAGTAATGAAATGAAACTGTACATGAAAATGATAACCCAATTTAACGGTGATCAATGTTTATTAATCAATTTCATTTCAGCTTCCGAAATATTTGTAAAAACATTCTATAAGCCCAGTGATAACGAAAGGAACATTTTGCTTATCCGCCTTATAATAAGTAAACTAACCGGAAGGGCACTAACATTAATTGCCAGTCGAGATGACCTTGACCAATAGGATAAATTCAAACGCGTATTAATAGAATATTTTGGAGACCAGAGGAACCTAAAATGTCTAGTGAGAGATTTGATTAACCTTAGAATGGAACACAACCAATCCCCATATCAACTTGGTATGAAATGCCAAGATGTAAGAAGCTTTATCTTGACAAAACTCAAAATTAAAGAAACCGACCCAAATATAAAACTTTTAAAAATGAAAATGAACGACAAGATGGCATTAGACACCTATCTAAATACACTACCCGAACAACTTTCAGACAAAATTAGATTTCAACATCCCCGAGACTTAGAAGAAGCAATGAATATGATAATCGAAGAAGAAAATGTAATGTACTACAGAAACCGACTATATAACCCCAACGCAAATAAAAGCTATACGCCAATAAAAACCATACAACCCGCGAGATAAATAAAACCACAACAAAAATTTTGCCCCGTTCAATACACAAACCAACCAAATGCGAACTAATAGTCCACATTTTAATGATTCGAACTTAAACAATCAATACAAACAATTTCCAACACCAACATTTTACCCAAACCTTTCAAAACCCGCATTTCAACCGAGACTCAACCAAAATGTAAATCAGCAAAGACCAGTATTCAACGCGAATCCTATTAGAAACTCACCCATGATAAACAATAATAATCCCAATAACTATTATAAACCCACGCCAATGGATATCTCATCTGGTAACACCAAACCCAACACAAAAATAACGCACATAAAACCAAACCCTAATCAAAAACGTACTTTCACCTCAGAAGAGCTATTTAATCAAGAAGTAGAAAAATATGAAAATGACCAGAATAATTGCAATCGGCCGTGTACAAATAACGAACAAAACCAATCAAACCATTATGAACCCGAAGAACCATACGAAACTTATGAAGAGGACGACGAAGAAAACGCGTGTTCAAATTTTCAAATGGACCAATTTATAAACGACCAGATCTAATAAACCTGAATAATATGAATCACCTTGTACTACCCTATATCGAGATACCCCACGCTGAATTTAAACTACTTATCGATACCGGATATTCAAAAACATTAATAAGCCCGCGAACAGTAAAGAAACATTATTTAAACTATGTAGAAAGAGAACCCTTTAAAATTAAAACCGCTCATCAAACAACCCTGCACCAATTCGTAGAAAACATATCTTTACCCAAAACATTTAACGTAAAGATGAAGCATAAATTTTGCATATTCGAATTTAACGACAAATATGATGGACTATTAGGAATGGACCTTCTAAGAAAACTAGGAGCCAACATAGATATAAAAAACCGCTTATTAAGAACCAAATATGGACGAATCCCCATTAAATTCCAAAACACTCAAATTGACGAAAAATATACCATAGAACCCCGAACAAAAAGAAAGATACAAATCCCTGTAAATTCAAATAATAAATTAGGAATAATAAATCACATAACCTTTCAACAAGGAGTAGAAACCCCAACCGCATTAGTACAAATCAAAGATAATTATGCCACAACGACAACATTAAACTCAAACGATTACCCCGTAGAACTATCTTTAACAAACCCGATTAACGTAGAAGAATTAAATTTTAACGAGATGGGAATAGACGAAAACTTAAACGAAAATTATAACCCCGTAGAAAACGACGAAATGTTGAGAAAAAATTTAAGTAATATCCGATTTAACCGCGACATAAATCCAGAGGAACAAAGAGCAATACAAAAATTATGTTTCGAATACCGCGACATATTCCTTTGCGAAGGAATACCCCTAACCTTTACAAATACAGTTAAGCACAACATTGAGCTAACAGACAACAAACCGATATTCACAAAAGCATACAGATGACCCTAGACAAGTCAGGAAGAAGCTGACAGACCATTAGCCGACTTATTAGATCAAGATATCATACAACACTCCAATTCAGCATGGAGCAGCCCCGTACTAATAGTACGAAAGAAACTGGACGCATCAGGAAAATGAAAATATGGAATGGTAATAGATTACCGCAAATTAAACGAAAAAACGGTAGACGATAAATACCCGTTACCGAATTTAACTGAAATTTTAGATAAGTTAGACAAGTGCCAATATTTTTCGACGTTAGATTTAGCATCAGGATACCACCAAGTGGAAATGGAAGAAAGAGATACACAAAAAACAGCCTTTAGCACACCTAGAGGACACTACGAATATAAACGGATGCCATTTGGACTAAAGAACGCACCCGCAACTTTTCAACGAGTAATGGATAACATACTACGAGGGATACACAACGAAAAATGTCTTGTGTACGTAGATGATATAATAGTGTATTCAACATCATTAGTGGAGCACATTGAAAGACTACGAGAAGTGTTCGAAAGATTAAGAACAGCACAATTTAAAGTACAACTAGATAAGAGCGAATTTCTACAGAAGGAGGTAACATTTTTAGGACACATAATAACACCCCAAGGAGTGATGCCGAACCCCGACAAAACAAACGCTGCATTAAATTACCCCATACCGAAAACCAATAAAGAGATAAAAAGATTTTTAGCCCTTAGCGGTTATTACCGTAAATTTATTAAAGGTTATGCTCAAATAAGTAACCCATAACCAATTGTTTAAAAAAGGGAAACAAAATTGTACATACCCCAGAATTTATTAAAGCAGTAGATAAAATCAAAAGTATATTAACAAATCACCCCGTATTAAAATACCCCGACTTTTCGAAACCATTCGTATTAACAACAGACGCATCAAATGTAGCCTTAAGCGCAGTATTAAGCCAAGGAACAGTAGGCAGCGATAAACCCATCAGCTACGCATACAGAACCCTCAACGAAATAGAGCAACGATATAGTACAATAGAGAAAGAATTGTTAGCCATAATTTGGGCAACAAAGTATTTTAGACCATACCTATACGGACGGAAATTTTATATGTATATACACCGATCATAGATCATTAGTATGGCTATGCAAACTCAAAGAACCTAACTCGAAATTACAAAGATGGAGAATTAGACTAGAAAAATATGACTATGGGATCATATACAAAAAGGGAATTTACAACAATAACGCAGACGCTTTAAGTAGAATCCAACTTAACGCAATAGAGACAGAATCAGTAATAGGAAACGTAGACGAGACAGAAATTAGAGAAGACCCAGACGAAATGGAAACCATACATTCGACACAAAATGACGAGCCAAAAACCGCAATTAAAATTTTTAACGAAGCCATAGATATGAAGCCCAATCAATTTATAATCACAGAAGTTTTAAACAACCCCAACCCTGTAAAATATACGAAAGTAGATTGTAATTTCTATATTTACCTACCGCGTGAGGATATCCAATTATCAATAAATAATAAATGGGCAGAACCTCTAGCTCTATAGTACCCGCACGTTTCGGGACATTGCCTTGCAAGCTGCTGCCGTCGGGGGGGGAGTTCATTAAACAACAACACACTAAGACGAAATTCTGATTGTTTTATTAAATGGGCTACCAACTAAGACTTCACCTAATTACATATGAATACAAAAATATACAGTAATTAACATTATTTACGATAGGGCGCCACCATGGGAGTTAAACGGCCCATGGACCAATCACGGTACCAGCTCTCGTCGCACTTTGTTCGTGGGCGATGAACCAAGATTGCAGGACGGAAAATAATTCACTTCACAGGGGCTAATCTTTTAAAGTCTCCGGCTAGCACAAACACAACTTAACTAAACTTAACCAAAATACTTATTTTTGAATATTAATACAGTTCTGGGTGCAAACACCCCAATAATAAAAATTAATTAACGCTACCCTAGTCTACTCAACTTGCATAGTGCGACGACCCTTCTTTAACCACGGGGTCATCAACAACAGGAAAAATGCGACCTTCAGAAGGGTCAAATAGTACAGTAACGGAACTCCTGACCGGAGCTTTGCATACTCAGGTAGTCTCGTGGCTTAGTGATTACAGGCCTCAGACAAACGTCAAAACAACAATAAAATAGGAGACCCTTCTAAAGCGATGCGGTCTCTAAAATAATACTTTAACGGGATCAATTTACTAAAACTGAGCTTTAACCCGACGTTGTATTTTATGGAAATCGACAGGTACTGTATTTAAACAAATTACTGAATTATGGTGCATGACACAGCCTTGAGTTCATGGTAATACCACATATACTAATTACTTACTCAGAAAAATAACTAACTTAGAACATAACGGCACGCACTTGACTTCAGAGAAATAAAACACATCACTCAAACTAGCAAGTAACCGCCAGCTTTAGACTCTAACGCGTCTGGAAATAAACAACCCCGTTTTTCCCCGGCTGACATCCTTATATACATTTAAGTTAATTGAAAAATAACCCCTTGCCTAGCTCTCATACTCGACAAAGGATACGCCGGTCGTAAATCTTTAAGATTAATTAAACTGCCAATTGCACTAAGATAGCCACACAAGTAAATCTCGGAACTAATTTTTAGTTCAGTACTCCGCTAATTGAAAAATTCCTTCCGACCACCCTGACATAAATAGGGCCCTAAAACATGATTGACATCTAATCATAGATAGCAACTAATTTGACATGTTTAGTGCCTTTCAAGTAAAGTGCCTTTAGAAAAATTAATTAACTCTTGGATTATATCTTCCTGGAACTTCGCTAGGACTCTACTTGGGTGATCTTGCAGCCGTTTACAATTGCAGACATATTTATGCTACAACCTTCATTTTAATAATTAGAATGCTAAAATTAAACTAGAAAAATAACTATTTTTAGAAATAATAAAACTATTAGAGCGTATTAAAACAGTATGTTACACAATAACAAAAGGATATACCAAATTCAAATAATCAAAGACGACAATGAATCACAAATAATTAAAATTTTAAAAGAATATACCCCCGAGAAACAAAGATTTTACTTTTACTTTAACACGGAAAACTTGTATAAACGATTTTCAGAAATATCTGTTAAACTATTCAACAATTCTGGCCCTGAACTTATAAGATGCACAATAAAATTAATAACATTAGACGACCCTGACGAAATAAATGACGTGATCAGGAACCAACACGAAGGAAAAACCAACCATCGTGGAATAAACGAAACCCTAAAGCAAATCATGAGATGTTATTACTTCAAGGACATGAAAGAATTAACTTCAGACTTTATCAATCAGTGTGAACTATGTGACAAGAAACCCCCGAAAATACCCTTAATGTTAACTAAAACACCAGACAAACCCTTTCAGAAATTACACGCAGATACTCTAGTAGTAGAGGCACAAAGTTACTTAACAATCGTGGATGCATTTCCAAAAATAGGCCAAGCAATACCAATCACTTCTAAAAATAGTATAGACGTAACTCAAGGATCTCTTCACTATTTTACATTTTACGGAACGCCCGAAAGAATCACGTTAGATAACGGAAGCGAATTCAAAAACGAAACAATACAAAACACTTTGGAATTACACAAAATAAAAATTCATTTTATAACTGAGAGTCACCCTGAATCCAACGGACTAATCAAAAGACTACATTCAACCCTATTAGAACAGATCAGATTAATAAGAATAAATTACAAGAAAGAACACATAACTAACTTAATGCCATACGCATTAATCGCTTATAATAACACAATTCATTCATAGACAAATTTTACACCATTAGAATTAATCCTAGGACACTCAGATTCACGCAACCCTTATGATATACATTATAACAAGTAAATCTATCAGCAATACGCTAAGGATCACAAAGAGAAACTAAAAATAACTTATGACAAAGTAAAGGATAAGTTAGATAACGACAAAGAACGCATTACCGCGACCCGTAATAAAAACACAGATATAAATAAATTTTCCATAGGACAAATCGTGTACGAAAAAAATTACCAAAGCAAAAGACACAAAACGGCACCGAGAAATTTAGGCCCCTTTAAAATCAAACGAATATCCGACAAAAACGTAGCCGCAGTAGACAACGGCAAGATAACAAAATATATTCACCTCAAAAATTTAAGACACCCTGTACTTTTAGATGGTTAATCATCATCCTTACCGTCAACCTCCACCCAGGTAGAACGGACACCGAAATGATAATTGAAGACATAAAGAATAACCCCGGTATACTACCAATAAAATTAGGCAGTATGCAGAACACTATTGGACCTTTGCACAAAAATTCGATTTAACCGAACTGAAACAATTCCAAATAATCATAAATAATTATTGCCGACTAAAACAATCGATGGACACAACAAAATTCGGAAAAGAATACGCAATAGAAATGATGAACTACGACAGTATAACAGAAAGTATTTTGAGAAATATAGAAGACAAATTTAATCGATTAATACCCACAGAACCAACGACGAGAAGAAAAAGAGAAGTAATCAACGGATTAGGAAACATAATAAAAGCAATTACCGGCAATTTAGATAATCAAGACGCAGAACGCTATGACAACGCGATACAACAATTAATAGAAAACCAAAACGACATCAAAACCATAATTAGTAACCAAATATCATTAACCCAATCAACGATCATCAAATTTAATGAAACCTTAAGAAAATTAGTTAGAAATCAAAACAGTATAGCCAATTGAATACAAACCCTAGAAAATAACATGCAAACTACCATGTTAGGCATGCGAGATTTAATTAGATTTAACACGATATACGACCAGATAATATCAACCCTTACCTTAATTCAACAAATTCTAGCAACATTAGAAAGCGCAGTAACCTTTGCAAAATTAAATACCCTACATTCAAGTATCATAGAACCAATTGATTTATTAAAAGACTTATTGAGAATAAAATCTTTTATAACCAACAGCGAATTACCTTTCGATGTAATAGAATCAAACATTTTAATATTTGAAAAAATAGCCATAGTTAAAGGCTATGTAAAAAATAACGATATAACATTTTTAATAGAAATACCAATAGTAGAGATTAACAATTACAATTATTATCACTTATTTGCTTTTCCAATGAAAATGACTAGCACATTCCAAGTTATTATTCCAAAAATCAAATTCCTATCCTTAAATGAACTAAGATATGATTATACGAACGAAAAATGTGATGAAGTCACACCCAATCAATACTTATGCCAATCATTGACTACAACAACAATTCTAGAAGACAGCCCTTGCGAAGTACAACTACTAAAATTTACCAATTATTACGAAAATTGTGAAGCCAAACCTGTACAAATCACCAACATGAAAATCTAGAAAGTAACGGAAAATAAATGGATAGCCATTTTCCCCACCGAAGTAATCGCAACAATATACTGCAATCAAGACGAAAGTAATTTAGCATTAACCGGAAGTAAATTAATCACCCTTAAAGAAAATTATTTGAAATTGAAAAATGAAATAATTAGAGTCTACTAAGATCCCGTACAGACCAAGAAATTAGCAAATTTATCTGAATTACAGATCAAGATAACGCAAGACGAAGACGAAGAAATACTTCAAAAACCCCTGCAACTGGAACACCTGGAATTAGACAACCTCAACCACACCATGAAACTCATGAAAGACTACAAAGAACACCTGAACGAAATCAAAACGCCCAAAGTGCACTACGATAATATTAGTGTATGGACAATTATATTGATTATATTGACGATTTTATTGATTATTTATGTAATTTATAAAATGTTTATTAGATATAAAAATAATAAACGGAACAGTTTTAGATTTGCAACTAAAGAAACAAATGTACCCTTAGAAAGTATTAATTTTAAGAAATGAGATTAAACGAATTTATTAAATTAAAAATCAAGAAAGGTAAAAACCCTTAATTTTTAATGTACGTCGGGAGAAGTTATGTAATCCCCCATTTGTTATATATATAAAAGAAACTAATAATTAAGAAGTTATTAGAAATATTAGAAAATGCGCTAAGTGATGTGCAACAATGTAATGAAGGACAATTCATTTCAGTTTATTAACGTTCATGGGAACGGAAACGCTACTTTGTAGCACAAGGATAAGTGACACTGCAGATGTCAGGTCACAGGCGGGCACAGACAGTCGCGTACCGAGATTACCTGGAAAGGAAGCTCGCAACAAGGTAATTATGAATAGATTTAAGATAGCAACATTGTATTATGAATAAGAGTCAAGTGTAAGCAGACATTAGGTCGGCAAGTTCCCACAGCCATGTGAGGGGGTAGGGATATTATAAAAGGCCCGGGAGCCCCACTCGAAGACAGTTAATCCATCGTTCAGCTTTAACATTGCAGTTCGTAGATATCTCACTTTGTACAATTAGTAATTAATTTCGACTTAGAATAATAATTCAAGATTGTCAAAATCAACATTAATTTCTGTAAATTAATAAATAAATGTGTTAATAAGTACAAGAAGTCTTTTTAAAAAGGACCGCTCGCAGCCACGAACCTTAACTTGCGCAGCAAAATTATAGACTAGAAAAGTATAACGAAATTTCATATCTTTGCATAAAATTGGTAATGTTTAATATAATTGTTGTAGTAAAATTCCTTGAAATACATTAAGCAAGTTCTTTATAGCTTGCTTCCAAAAATATATAACTGTGAATGAATTATTAACATTCATTTAGCACAGAAATTATTATTTCTAATTAAAGTGTACTAAATGTAAAATAATTTGTTCTAGTAAAATCATCAAAACTGCTTCAAGGTTTTTTAAAAAATAAATAATAATTATCTAATTTTTGTAATTGCTAGATATCTAGCTTTGATTTTAGCATTTCTCGAGAAATATTACATTTTACACCCAGCACTTTTCAACCTTTTACAATCGAGAAGACGATATTTCTAGAAGGGATGTTAATATTTACAACTTTATAAACGAATTTGTTTTTTTGTTTGGGGGTGTTATAAGATCATTATCTCTTTTTAATTGGTTACGTTTGAACTGCTTGTATACAGTAAACCAAAGTAGGCCTTCCGACTTTGGCATCTTTGAATAATACTCTATCATTACAGAATCGAACAGAAATTAGTTCTAAGCTATCTAAGTATAATTTGAGGGTTCTAACGGAATTCGCTTTCTAGTTCTAAAGGTGGTGTAATAACGAGCGGGGTAATGACGCCGTGCCTCCACGCACACGAACAGGGTCACAATTCCGGTCAGCTCCGGTAATTCGAAATGGCGGGATGTCTCCAGGCACGTGATCGCTTCATTTGAAAATATTAATTCGCGAAGGATATGAATATCATACCATTAGTTAGGGATGACCATTTCCTTTAGCACAATTTACATCCAAATTTGGAATGTCCTTTAATAATTTGATCTAAAATGGCATAGTTTAATGTTAATTGATTTATGTTAACCTACAAGAGAATGTAGGAAATCGTGGCTACGACAGAAGACCTCATATGTGCTGACTTGCATATTTGATAAAAAACTAGAAAAGACGGTTTTCGATCGGATTGATTAAGAATTAAACGTAGTTTAGTAAAGAAGGTAAATTTCATATTGTAAGAGTTGCCAGACCTCACATTGCGGAATGGATTTTAATGATTGAGGGTTCTCCAAAAAAGCTACTTTATATATTCTACATAATCAAAAATGAATTATACTGTTGCGAGCTACTATTAGGCAACCCGTCAAACACACAAGCGCCGTAAGCACTGTATATTCTCCATGAACCGAGAACTTTCTAGCAATTATTGGAGGATGAATCATCCTTTTTAATTCAGGGTATAAATAAGACCCATGATGAAGTACAGAGTTAGTCTATTTTAGAATGTCGAATATAAATTATATCGTGTATAGTTAAATAGTTAAGTTTTTGGAAGTCCGAGAGTAAACATAAATGTTATATTATGTGAACGTGTCTAATGTACATGCAGCTTGTAGAATACACAAATAGACAGAAGTGTAATAAATAAATTGTTGTGTTAGTGTTGTTAATAGACCTATGGTTAAGAAGTTAGTTTAAGAAGATATTAGTGCTTCATTGTTAATTGAACTAAAAACATCTATAAATAAGGCATATACTGTTAATTAGACTTGTGAACAGTGAGTAACAAAGACTCTTGTTATTACTTGTTTTAAATTAGTAAAAACGCGGTAGTAGTAGCCCGCTACAATACTTAAAAGTAATGCTTTGTTATACTCCCGGCGTAACTATTATAGCCCCGGTGCGGGTGTTCAGAGCCACTTCCACAGTTGGCAACACGGACACTATCCACGTTCACATTATTGCACAGCAAAGATATAACGACATAATTTCGTGTCAAATTGTATCACATGCCAAATATGTTTGTAATGATACAAGATGCACCCTAAAAAAGATGAAAAGCACTCACTCAAAAATGTGAAACTCTTCACGATATCGCGATCATCCTTGCGCAGAGGCCATGTTTATTTCCATGTATCTCGTTTGGGCGTTGTTTGGGATGGGTTAAGTTATACCATCGTTGAAACCAGATTTAACGTATTCCCTCTTCTTTGTTTGTAGGTAGGGCAAAGGAAAAACCAGGTAAGAAACGATATGGGAAAAACCTACATTTTCTGAAAGAGAAAAAACAAAGAAAAGACACTGGCAAACATCACCGTTCGACGTCTCGTTGGCTAATCCTCTCATGTCCTGTCCAAACCGAGCACTTACCCACTCCGCACCTGCGCATTCCTTTGCGTCGACACATCTATCCGAAATGACGGAAATTTAAGAAGTTTATTTAAAATACTGACGGGAATTTAGTCACATATTTAAAAGTGTAAATCTCCAAATTTGGAATGTTACAGCTTATATGGTTCATCTCAGACGTTTATATAACAGCATTGTAATGAAAACTCTATTTGTGCAAACGACAGTTTTTTATTTTCAAACAAGTTATATAAGCCTTTCCAGCAATTCATAGCTACAGTGAAATTCTAAAAGCTCCAACGACATTTTTCTTCCAGCTAATCTCTAACACTAGAAATGCCAACTTCTTAAACTACGATGCTATGTTCTATAATTAACTTATATCAATGCATTATAATTAATTTATATCGATCACTACAATAATTTATCTTTCATAAGGTAACTTATGTAAAACAGTATGTACCACTAATTTATTTCATATCACGAATTTCAAAGCTTTAAATTAGAACTCTTATTGTAATCAAAGCTTCAACTAAGACAACTTCAAAAGCCTTTAGAGGCTATTCATACCTTATTCAATTGTTCTAATTACTTTTGAGAACATACTAGAAATTATGTAAATAACATTCTAGAAGTTTCCCATTATGTGGTTAATAAAGATCTTGTAACCTGTCAATTGTGTCTGTTCGAAAGATGGCGCGTCGCAACAGCCCATCCAATCATCCTTTGTGTAAGAAGCCTCGTTCACGTTCCGACGTATCATTTCATTTTAGATAGACCAAACACGACGAAATTACACTGTGCCCCTCTTAAAGCTATTCTGTCCCAAAACACTCTATGACGTGGAAGTCGAAAGTCCCTGTAGCAATAGGGTCAGTCGGAACCATTTCTGCAATTTCCATGTTAATAGAAGTAACAATCAACGCTCTTCATAGCAGGCGCCGTACTATTTGGATCTATCAGGACAGCGCTTTTCTGGAACAGCACCTGTAGTATATTTCATACTCTACATTTGTTTTTTTCCAAATGCTCCATCCGAAGGTTCTACATTGGCCAGGAAGAGAGTTTTTTTCACATGGAAATTTTGAATTTTGCGAACCCTTGCTGTTGCAAGTAAGGTTGTTACATGCCAAACTGGTTGTGTATTATTTTTAGATTTAGATATAATTTGTAAGTTAATTGCCGCGTATTTTTAAATTATTAACGCTAACTTCCGTTGCGCGGACAGTCGCGCCTGCGCAGAAGGAATGCGGATGTGCGCGAGTGTCGAAAGCGGGGATTAATCCACGAGACCTGGATCAGGCAACAAATATCTGAGTGGAGTGTGTGTTTTTTTTTAGAAACAAGTATGTAGGTTTCCTGAATCTTGCCTCTATCGTTCCGTTACCTATCTCCTTCATCCCCCTACGAGTGCAGTACAGGTTTAGGAAGAATGGCAATTTGGTAATCAACATGGCGTAAGTAACCCAACTTAACCACCGCTGGATCCTAAGATTAAGTTCCGACATACCCATTACGTGAGTAATTTGATTTTACATAAATCGTACATGCAAATTTGACTTAGATAGCAATTGCATCACCCGGTAAAACGTTGTCGGTATATGTTACAAAATGGCGGGTAATTATGCCGCATAAATGTAACAGGGTAGGGATCTTTAACGTGCATGACAACACACACACGGGACCTCCATTTTACCTCTCATCCGAACGAGGATGTATTTTTGTGAAAAATGCTCGCATAACATTTTTCAAGCGAACCGTGTCGGGATTCGAACCCGGGACCTTGGACACAATAGTCACACGCATACCAACTACATCACAGAGCTACCAGTGTATTTCGTTCCACCCTCCAGACGAACCCATTCAGAGCCACAACCTATCTTGGGTATGTCCAACTCCTTGTCTTCAAATTTGACCATCTAGTTCTTGAGTTCCATTAATACCTTCCACACATTCTGATATTAGATTCCACGATATAGATTCTTAAGCCGTATGATATTTCAACCTTTGATGGTTGTCGGCGAAATTCATTCAGACCACCAAATATTTTTTAAATTCCAGCACAAGATTTCGGGGTACATTAAGGTCTGCTGCTACACAATGCTCCAGGAAATATTCCAATGGTGCATCGAATAGACCACCCTGAATCTCTTCCAGGACTCCAAATCCCGGTCTGCCTGTGCCGCTGTTCAAAGACATGAATCAATCATACCTCGGTCCAGATTTTCGTTCATCTTCAAGAGCTTAACTATTTGTTAGTCTCACTGCTTGCCGTTCTTCGACATTACCGACGTCATCACTATCGTAGAGTGAAAATCGGTTAACGCGCACAATTATCGTTATTCCTTTAGGGAGTTTGCGAATCCGATGTACTACGTCGTTGAACTTTTTTATAACTTCATACCAACTCTCCCATTACCTTTGTAGCTTCGGCAACAGTCCACGCCTCCGTCTGGAATTATACAACCAGGTTCGGTCGTTATCTTGAAAACCAGGGTCCTGCGCCTTGATGTCATTTCTGGTCTTTATCCAATCCCAAGCTCAAGGTCACACGGTAAACGTATCTCGCGTCTCACCATAACACATACATATGTCTGTCCAGTGCTCTCATAAACCAAAGATCGATAGGTAGTAGGTAGTAGGTAAGATTGAATAATATGGACAACGCCGTCGCCCCAGCCCTTCCACTTGTTACGTTCATTTTTGGCAATAAGTAGATATTTTATTTACAATAATTTTCAACTCAAATCCTTTGCTAATTAATTATCCGGTTATCTAAATTCCATGTTCACGGTTAAATAATAGCGTCGATTCATAATTAAAAAGAAATACGCTGGCTAATAATCTTCAACTAAAATCCACTTTGCTTCTAAAACGAAACTTCATTCGCTAAATTAAATATCCTGTATATTTTACTTGGTAAATACTCCCCCTAATTAAGAATAAATTCTACTTCCCAGAATTCCCTAACGTAAAGTTTACGCTATACTCAGCTAGTCGATAACGTGTTCTAAGTATCTGATAATTGCTTTTTATGTGTTTTCCGTCGGAAGAATTCGTCGAATTAAAGCTGCGTATTATCTCAATATAAACTGTGTTCTTCCAGGTTAATTCTGAATAGAAATATTACTTTGAACTCTGGTCACTGGCTAAACGAAATTCATTTCATTTGCTTTCCAATCTACACAACGGAGACACGCGTAGAAATGTTTCGTTGTTTCAGTTTTTCGTTATGAAAATTTTGCTCACGCAATACGGCGTGCTGAGTATTTAGAGTTTTTAAAAAATTGTATTTTTCGTCAAAATTAAATTAATTTTTACTAGTAATTGCTCTAGTTTCTTCCGGTGGTCTTAAAGCCACGATGAATGGTCGCTCCTTGCTGTAATGGGAGGCCAAGTGCGTTTTTCTGGGCATAGGCCTATCTACTCGTTACGGTGGACCAGCTAGTGACTCAACCCCGACGACAGCAACTTCGAGGGTGAGTGTTTTCTTTCTCCATCATTTACGATTGCGACCATATCGGTTGGAATTTTTGGTTTAAGCTTATGGATTCCTAAATTTAATCCGTTTAGACGACAATTAGTAAATTAGTTCCAGATTTATTGACACTATATGAATGCATTACTATTTGCTTTAAATAACTAAGAGTGTACAACTTATTAAAGTGAAAATGATTTGAAGGCTTGCTGGCACGTTTGAAAATGTTGTTGCCATTAGATGTATACTTAGTTTTAGATTAAACGTGCTGATTTAGAGCTGTTGGATTTAGAGGGGTAATTTTGCTTAATTTCTTTTTTTGTTGAAACTCAATCTAGTGAATAACCTAAAACTAGCGGCTCACCATTTAAAAAAAAATTGTTTTTTTGGTTGATATTTTTTTAAGATTTAGTGTGTATTATTTATTACGTGTACATATTGTGTTTAATTATAGGTTTCTTTTGTTGATATGTTGTGCTTTGAATATGAATGAGTGTGTATAATTTATCTTTTTTTATTTCAGGCCTTCCTTAATTTTTGTTGTAGGTTTAATACCCTGTCCACTCGCCGATTGGGCCCAGTCCATTTTTTTTTTGGTTTTTTTTCTAGGCTACGTCAATACACGTAGCACACCTTCCGCCTTACACGCTCCACCTTCCATATTCCACTTTCTATCTTCCAAATTTTCTATCCACATTGTACCTTCTGCCTTCCACCTTCCACTTTCCATCTTGCTCGTTTTTCTATCAATATTTTACCTTCGACTATCCACCTTCCACGCAACACTTTCCACTTTGTCTTCCAATTCTTTCGACTACCTAACCCTTTGTTTTTAATATAGTAACACTAATAATAAAAACGCAATAAAGATCTTAAATTTATTAAATGTGATATCTTTGATAATAGGTATAACAAACCTTATTATAATTTTATTAAATATACACTAGCACCCACTGTGATATCCATAATAGGATATATCTAGTCTTCTAAATAATTGTGTGAGCGATTGTTTCACACCTACATCTTCTAGGAATGGATGACAAATAACTATTTTCAATAACGTCAAATAATTCGCATTGCTGCTAATCAAATAAACAATTAGCCACAAGGCACTCGCTTTCCAAAACGATGTTAACCTGCTCTTCATCTGTTGTATTTCTAGCTACATATGCTACATCATGCACAAATTTTTCATAAAAATCTGGAAGGCCTCTACAATTTAATTCTTTCATTTTATAACATATTAGTTCTCGCAAATTTAATAGCTTGAAGCACTGATGCTCATTCAAAACAATAACATTTCGGTCTTTGTTAATTTTTAAATTAAACTAATTCTTGCCTTAAAATTTATTTACTGCCTGAAATGAAATGGAGAACCTATTTTAAGATTTTAATAAACAGTTAATTAGAGTAAACATTAAACACATTTAAACTAATGACAGATAGGAAAGTGAATATCTATAAACAACATCAGGCAACTAAGTCATAATTATATCACATTCACCCCTACCTATAAATTATAACATGTATTCTTCAAGTTGAGAAGGCAGTCTTCTTGTTCTACGACTTCTACGTACACTAGGTTGAACGTTTCGAGAATTATTTAATTCAACTTGTGATTCAGGAGTGTCTGATTGCATTTCGTTAGTTTCGGGAGTTAAAACTTCTTTTTCGGAGTCTCTAATGTGGACATTAGGAACTGGAGCTAGATCTCGTGCAGATACAGAGTTCATTCTTCCTTTAAAATCTTCAATCTGAGTATAATCAGCTTTACCAACTGGAGTCAAATCCCGTGTAGATACAGAGGTAATTCTTCTTTCAGAATATCTAATATGAGCATATTCGGCATTACTTTCGAGTAGTGTAACTTCTTTGACTATGGGATCATATTTGGAATTACGAACAAATTGTCGTAGATAAATAGGACCTGGACTTACTTATAAGCCACGTTGGAATCGTTTTTCCATTAGCACTTCTCCTTTGATGCCTGAACAATCGTTCATGTGGGGTTTTATTTGAAGAAGTACAGAGTAAGTTTCTTATTGAATGTAGTACTTCTGGAAGTACACTTTCCCATCGACTTATATTTTTATTTTTGGATTTTAAAGCTAATTGAATTGTACGCCAGATGATACCATTATACTTTTCAACTTGGCTATTACCGCGAGGGTTATGAGGCATAGTTCTGATAGAAGCAATTTCATTAGAGTTCAAAAATAATTTTAATTCATTAGACGTAAATGAGCTCCCCCTGTCAGAGTGAATATAAAAGGGAGTTCCAAAGAGTTAAAAGATATGTTTGAGAGCAGCAATGTTAGTTGAAGAAGTCATATCTGGACAGGCGATGGCAAAAAGATATCGTGAGTATTTGTCAATGATTGTGAAAATATAACAACTATTAGAACAGGATGGAAGTGGGCCTTTAAAATCCACATTTAAACGTTCGAAGGAAGTAGCTTTTATGAGCCTTCCCTTAAATATATAGAATCTAGGCTTAATTTCACAACATACTGGACAAGAAGAAGTCATTTTCTTTACATCTTTCATAGAATAAGGTAAATTTTTTATTCGAATCCAATGATACATTCGAGTAATTCCAGAATGACATAAAGTATTATGTAAATCCGTAAGTCGAGCTTCGTTAGCAGTTGTTGCAGAACAAATACGAGAAAGTGCATCCACAGCAGTATTCTGAGGTCCAGGTCTACAAATAATATCATAACTAAAACAGGATAATTCTAATCTCCACCGTAGAATTTTTTCGTTCTTTATTTTGTTTTTTGATTTTAGATCAAACATAAATGTAACGGAGTGTTGATCGGTGATTAGCGTAAAGTATCTCCTCATTAGGAAATGCCGCCACTTCCCAGTTGCTTCAACGATCGCATATGCTTTTTTTTCTACAGACGAGTGCCTACATTCTAATTGAAAAAGAGTCCTTGAAAAGAAGGCAACTGGACGCCCAGATTGTGAAAGATTTGCTCCTATTGCTTCATTTGATGCATCAGTTTCTACTGTAAACATATCCTTACTATGTATAGGTGCAAACAAGGCATTTTCTATCTCTTTTTTTATACTATAGAAGACTTTTAGAGCTTCGGGAGATAGTGGGAATTTGCTATGAGAAAGGATACTTACTTTGTGTGAAAAACGAGGAATATAATTTGAAAAATGTGCAAACATTCCAACGACTCTTTTTAGTGAAGTTGTATTATTTGGACGTGGAATTTCATGCAATGCTCTGAGTCTATCAGGATCAGGCCTAATAGAATCTGTAGGATATCAAATATCCTAAGAGGTGAATCAAACGAAGAGAGAATTCGCTTTTCTCATTATTTATGGTTAGGTTGAATTTTTGAATAGCTTCTATAAAACGTCGACGATTCTCATCATGTTTCTTCTGATCTCTACCACAAACAGTGATATCATCCAGGTAAGTATATGTATCTGATAATGTAGTCTATGCCTCTTTGAAACGCAGCTACTTCATTTGTTACTTCAAAAGGGATCCATTTAAACTGTAAAAGTATACCGCAAGCCTGGATTGTAACATATGGCCGGTCTACCTTTTTGATAGGAAATTGGTGATATGCACTTTTCATGTCAATTTTGCTGAAGACTTGATATTTAGACATACTATTTACAATATCTTCAATACGCGAAAGAGGATATGCATCTAACTGACTAAATCTATTGATTGTCTGAGAATAAATGACTATCATACGTTTGTGGTGATTTTCTGAAGATGTAACTAGCACTTGCGCTCGCCAATGTGATTTACTTTCTTCAATTATATCCTCAGAGAATAAGCGTTTAATTTCGGCTTCTATGAATTTGGAATCACTTTCAGTTTGTCTGCGAGATTTTATAGCAATTGGCCTTCATTCAGGTGTTAAGTTTTCAAAGAGAGTTGTAGGTTCAATACCAATTGTAGCTAAAGCACAAACTTTCAATGAATGTTTTAAGCCCCCAAATTCAACTTCCACTTTAGAGTGTTGTTTCATAAGATCGTGGCCAATTATTATATCTGAGCAATGAGTATGGAGAATAGACAGACGAACAATAGGATAGAAGTGATCTTTGGTACGAGATTAATAGTACGCTGTCCAGATGTTCTAGAGTTAAAGGATGTAGATGCCATTGTAACAAACTCTTGTGAAGACATTATAGGTAATTTAAGTTTCTTTACAGCTAGGTCACTAATAAAACTACATGAACTACCAGTATCTATTAGTGCATCATCATCATCATTAGATCTTCAGTTTTGGAACTGGTTAGACGTGTACCCTCATTGCTTCCTATTCTGAACTAACCTACACATTTACCTAAAATTTGCACAGTTTGCTCCTATCACTAATCTGATCTAGGTCTACATTTCCTTTTTTCCTATCTCTGCTTGTAATATATCCCATACTATTCCCCAAAAATGCCTTAGAACGTATTTTGCTCTTTTATTTTTTCTATTTCCCTCCCTCCCCCCAGATATTCTTGTTCCACTAATATTTCTATAACCTATTTGTTATTAACTTTGTCTGTACATGCTATCATACTCATACATCTGAAGCACAGCATTTCAAAAGGCTGCTACCGTTTTTCTGTCTGCTTTTCAGACTGCCCGTGTTTCATAGACATACTGTGCTGTGCTCCACACTTATGCTTTCAACAATTTTTTTGTTCTGTTTGTTGTCTTTCATCATAGGCGCTGTTCTTTCTTGTTATATGCAGTTCAGTCCCCTTCTATTGTTTACAATTATATTCCCTATTTCTCCGACATTCAGTGGTTGCAAAGGGGGTAAGCAGCCTATGGCTGCCAAGTTCCCCCAGCACTTAAACATTTACCGATTTAATATTTTTTCCAATATATCTTTTCGAACAGTCTATATTAGTTGCAGTTATTTCACAACCAGCACCTGTAGTTGTTTATAATAATCATCAGATTTATCTGTGCTTATTTTTTTGTCATTAGGTTTTCCGTCTTAAAACTGGTTGGACACGTACCTGCACTTATTTATATTCTCAATTAGCTTACACAGTTCCCTGAAATTCTCATACAGCATGTATACAGCTCGAAAACCCTTTTATTGTTTTCTAATTTTACGCCCTATTTCACTGAGATTCAGTAGTCTAACCTAGGTCTACCTCTTATTCTCTTTTTTCCTATCTCTGCTTCTAATATATTCCGCACTATTCCCTCATGCCGTAGTATGTGGCCTATCATCCTATCTCTCCTATTTTTTACCGTTTTCCACATATTTCTTTCTTCCCCTACCATTTCTAGCACCTCTTCGTTCTTAACTTTGTCTGTCCATGATATCTTCATCATACATCTGTGGCATCACATTTCAATAGCTTCTACTTTTTCTTGTCCGCTTTTCCTACTGTCCAGGTTTCACAGCGGTACAGTGCTGTGCTCCACACATATGTTTTAAGCAATCTTTTCATTGTTTCTATGTTTGTGGTCTTTGAACACAGTAGTTGCGTTTTCTTGTTAAATGTAGCACGGCCTTGTGCTAATCTTTGTTTTATATCTTTTGTGCTTTTCCCATTTTGTGTTATTTCGCTTCTTAGGTAGCAGAAATCCTAAACCTTTTGTAAGTTCATCTTACATATTTGTATTTTTGTTTTTGATTTATTTTCCCCTTCTTTGCATATTAGTATTTTAGTTTTAGTTTTGTTAATTTCCATACCGTATCTCTCTGTTAGAACCGTTTCCATTTCATTAAGAACAGCTTCTAACTCTTCATTGCTAGATGCTAATACCGTTATATCATCTGCAAATCTAAGCATATCAATTTTTTGACCCTGCATAGTAATTCCAAATGTCTTCCTGCATTTGACAGTAGTCATTGCCTCTTCAATGTACAAGTTAAAAATTAATGTGGCTAGGGCACATCCCTGTCTCACCCCGTTCCTAATGTTTACTTCTTTACGTTCCTGATCTAATTCTATTACTGCTACTTGCTCTTTGTATAAGCTATGTACTATTCGTCTATCCCTCTAACTCAATTGAGTATTTCGAACATTTTTTTCCATTTTACATTGTCGAATGCTTTTTCCAGATCTACAAACTCAATATACATGCTTTCCTTTTTGTCTATTGTTTTCTCCATTATCACTCTCAGAGCTAAAATAACCTCCCGTGTTTCCCTGTTTCCTAAACCCAAATTGGTCTTTTCCTAGTATTTCTTCAGCCCGTTTTTCCATTCGTCTTTGCACAATTCTAGTTAATATTTTTGACACGTGTGCTGTCAAACTTATTGTTCGAAAATTTTCACATCTATCAGCACCTTTCTTTTTTGGTATAGATACTATGATGTTACGTTTGAAATCTTTGGGTATCTCGCCTGTCTTATACATATTGCTTACAAGTTGGAAGAGACGTTCTTTTACTGCTTATCCAGCGGCTTTTAGAGTTTCTGCTTGCACCTTATCTGTACCCGGCGCCTTACCATTTTTCAGACTCTTTAATGCTAATTCAAACTCATCTCTAAGTATAGGACATCCTAAGTCATCATTTTCAATGTCTGGTTCCTGTTCTAATGCAGTTAGTTCCTCTCCTGCATATAAATTTCCTATATATTCTTGCCATCTACCCACTTTCTCTGCATTTTCTATAATGACTTTTCCTCCCGCGTCCCTTATGTTTTTGCTATACGGTTTTATATCCCTAAAATTGATTCTAATTAGTTTGTATGCTTCATCTGTCTTTCCTACTTCCATCTTAGTTTGTACCTCTTTGCACTTTTCATCAATCCAGTGTTCTTTAGCTTTCCTGCATTTGCGAATAATTTCCCATTTTATGGCTTTGTATGTTTGTTTTCCTGTTTCGTCTGATTTATTTTTGTATTTTCGCCTTTCTTCTATTAAATTCAGGATATCTTTTGTTATCCATGGTTTCTTATTTTCTTTTTGTGTATACCCCAGAATATCTATGGCTGCCATTTCTAGGCTGGTTTTTCCATTCGGTTTCTACTTCCTTAGTATCAGATATTTTCTCTTTATCTTTGAGCAATTCATTTGACTTTTTCAATTCTTTCTTGAATATTTTTATCTTTTAGTTTCTCTAAGTCCAAGTGCCTTTTTCCGTTTCTTTCTTTCAAATTTTTAAATTTAAGTGCGGCCTTTGTAATTACGATGTTGTGATCAGTATCTATATCTGCTTCTGGGTAGCTTCTACAGTCTTTTACTTGATTCCTAAACCGTTGTCTAACAAGAATGTACCAAAGTAGTAGGGTCGTTAGTGAGGAACCAGACTAAGACAGGTCCCCAAAAGAAGGCAGCGGCTCTTTCGGTACTTAGACTGGCAGAGACCATAGGGGTCGGTATGGCAGTCTAAGACACACTACCGCGATGTGGAAGGCAACGGGAAACCACCACATTACCTCCCAAGTACACAGCGTACTTAAATTGTCACAAACATGATGGCATTCTCTGGGGTAAAAGATTCCGGAGTTAAAATAGTCCCCCATTCGGATCTCCGGGAGGGGACTACTTCAGAGGATGCGATCGGAAAGTTAAAAATAAGAGTCGGGAACATTCTGCGGGTCGGAGCGTGGAATGTTAGAAGTATGAAGCAAGTAGGTAAGCTAGAGAACCTAAAAATCGAAATGAATAGGTTATCACTAGACATTGTAGGGATTAGCGAAGTTCGGTGGCCAGAGGCGGGGGATTTTTGGAGCGGAGACTTCAGGGTAATTCATACAGGAGCAGAGGAAGGAAATTTTGATGTGGGGATAGTTATGCGGAAAAAGATAGGATACCGTGTAGAAAATTACTTACAAAAGAACGAAAGAGTACTCATGGTTAGATTAGAATCTAAACCGGTAAACACAGTAATAATACAAGTATACATGCCCACCTCTAGCTACAGTGACGAAGAGGTAGAAGCCATCTACAAAGATATCGAAGACATATTAAAATACGTAAAAGGACATGAAAATTTAATAATTACGGGGGATTTTAATGCCATGGTAGGTGAGGGGAAGGAAGGAGCGGTAGTAGGTTTATTTGGTTTAGGCACGAGAAACGACAGGGGAAATAGGCTGGTAGAATTTTTCGACAAGAACAATTTAATCATCACAAACACATTATTTCAACATCATGCTAGAAGACGATATACGTGGAAGATGCCAGGAGATATAGGAAGATGTCAAATAGATTACATTCTTGTTAGACAACGGTTTAGGAATCAAGTAAAAGACTGTAGAAGCTTCCCAGAAGTAGATATAGATACTGACCACAACATCGTAATTATGAAGGCCGCACTTAAATTTAAAAATCTGAAAAAAAGGAACGGAAAAAGACACTTGGACTTAGAGAAACTAAAAGATAAAGATATTCAAGTAAGATTCGAAAAAAAGTCAAATGAATTGCTGAATGATATCGGGAAAATATCTGAAACTAAGGAAGTAAAAACAGAATGGAATAACATTAAATCCAGCCTAGACATGGCAGCCAGAGATATTCTGGGGTATACACAAAAAGAAAATAAGAAACCATGGATAACAAAGGATATTGTGAATTTAATAGATGAAAGACGAAAATACAAAAATAAATCAGACGAAACAGGAAAACAGAGATACAAAGCAATAAAATGGGAAATTATTCGAAAATGCAGGAAAGCTAAAGAACAATGGATTGATGAAAAGTGCAAAGAAGTACAAACGAAGATGGAAATAGGAAAGACAGACGAAGCATACAAATTAGAATGAATTTTAGGGATATAAAACGTCATTATAGAAAACATAGAGAAAGTGAGTAGATGGCAAGAATATATAGGGAATTTATATGCAGGAGAGGCACTAACTGCATTAGAACAGGAATCAGACATTGAAAATGATGACTTGGGATATCCTATACTTCGAGACGAGTTTGAATTAGCATTAAAGAGTCTGAAAAATGGTAAGGCGCCGGGTACAGATAAGGTGCAAGCAGAAAGTCTAAAAGCCGCTGGACAAGCAGTAACAGAACGTCTCTTCCAACTTGTAAGCTATATGTATGAGACAGGCGAGATACCCAAAGATTTCAAACGTAACATCATAGTAACTATACCAAAAAAGAAAGGCACGAATAAATGTGAAAATTTTCGAACAATAAGTTTGACAGCACACGTGTCAAAAATATTAACTAGAATTGTGCAAAGACGAATGAAAAAACGAGCTGAAGAAATACTAGGAGAAGACCAATTTGGGTTTAGGCGAAACAGGGGAACACGGGAGGCTATTTTAGCTCTGAGAGTGATAATGGAGAAACAATAGAAAAGGGAAAGCATGTATATAGGGTTTGTAGATCTGGAAAAAGCATTTGACAATGTAAATTGGAAAAAATGTTTGAAATACTCAAAAGATTGGAATGAGTTATAGGGATAGACGAATAGTACATAGCTTATACAAAGAGCAAACAGCAGTAATAGAATTAGAGCAGGAACGTAGAGAAGTAAACATTAGGAAAGGGGTGAGACAGGGACGTGCCCTATCCCCATTGATTTTTAACTTGTACATAGAAGAGGCAATGAATACTGTTAAATGCAGGAAGACATTTGGAATTACTATGCAGGGACAAAAAATTGATATGCTTAGATTTACAGATGATATAGCGGTATTAGCGTCTAGCAAGGAAGAGTTAGAAGCTGCTCTTAATGAAATGGAAACGGTTCTAACAGAGACATACGGTATGAAAATTAACAAAACTAAAACTAAAGTTCTAGTTTGCAAAGGTGGGGAAAATAAATCAAAAACAAGAATACACGTATTTAACACAAACTTACAAGAGTTTAAGGATTTCTGCTACCTAGGAAGCCAAATAACGCAAGATGGGAAAAGCACATAAGATATAAAACAAAGATTAGCACAAGGTCGTGCTACATTTAACAAGAAAAAGCAACTACTGTGCTCAAAGACCACAAACATAGAAACAAGGAAAAGATTGCTTAAAACATATGTGTGGAGCACAGCACTGTACGGCTGTGAAGCCTGGACAGTAGGAGAAGCGGACAAGAAAAAGGTAGAAGCCTTTGAAATGTGGTGCTACAGGCGTATGATGAAGATGTCATGGACAGATAAAGTTAAGAACGAAGAGGTACTAAAAATGGTAGGGGAAGAAAGAAATATGGAAAACGGTATAAAGTAGGAGAGATAGGATGATAGGCCACGTACTACGGCATGAGGGAATAGTGCGGAATATATGAGAAGCAGAGATAGGAAAAAAGAGAAGAAGAGGCAGACCTAGATTAGACTACTGCACACAGATAGTAAAAGTTGTAGGCTGTAGAGGTCTCAGGGAGATGTGTAGGCTAGCCCAGAATAGAAATCAATGGAGGTACGCATCCAACCAATCCCAAGATGGATAAACTAATGACGAAAAAATAACTGTGCTTAAACATGATGATTATTATAAGTAACTACAAAAATTGGTTGGGCAATATTCTCGAATAATGTTAAGTGTGTGAAAAGATTTACTGGGAAACCATTATTTCGGTAAATGTCTAAGTGTTGGGGGATCTTGGTAGGCACAGATTGCTTAACCTCCTTCACTGAATCTCGGTAAAATGAGGTATAAAATTAGAAAACAATACAAAGGAAACTAGCTGAATACACATGTTGTGTGAGAATTTCAGGGAACTATGTAGGCTAGCTCAGAATATAAATAAGTGCAGGTACGTGTCCAACCAGTTTTGAGACGGAAAACTTAATGACGAAAAAATAAGCGCAGATAAATCTGATGATTAGTATAAACAACTAGTTGTTGGTTGCGAAATACCTACAATTAATGTTGACTGTTAGAAAAGATAAATTGGGAAATATATTAAATCGCCAAATGGTTAAGTGTTGGGGGAACTTGGCAGCCACAGGCTGCTTATCACAACCATTGAAGGTCCAAGAAATAGGGCATGTAACGGTAAAACAATAGAAAATGATTGAACTGCATCTAACAAGAAAGAACAGCGCCTATGAGGAAAGACAACAAACATAGAATAAGAAGAAAATTGTTGAAAGCATATGTGTGGAGCACAGCACAGTATGCCTATGAAATACGGGCAGTCTGAAACGCAGACAGAAAAACGGTAGCAGCCTTTTGAAATGCTGTGCTTCAGATGTATGAGGACGATAGCATGGACAGACAAAGATAATAACAAATAAGTTACAGAAATAGTAGGGGAACAAGGATATCTAGGGAAAAAGAAAAATAGTAGGGCGGAATACGTTCTAAGGCATTTTTGGGAGAGTAGTATGTGATATATTACAAGCAGAGACAGGAAAAAAGAGGTAGATGTAGACCTAGATCAGACAGTTATAGATGCAAACTGTGCATATTTCAGGGAAATTTGTAGGTTAGTTCAGAATAGGGAACAATGATGGTACGCGTCTAACCAGTTCTAGGACTGAAGACCTAATGATGATAAGATGATGTCGAAAAAATTATTCCAATCTATTTCCCCTGTCGTTTCTCGTGCCTAAACCAAATAAACCTACTACCGCTCCTTCCCTACCTTCACCTACCACAGCATTAAAATCCCCTGTAATTATTAAATTTTTATGTCCATTTACGTATCTTAATATTATAATTTAGGTACGCTGTGTACTTGGGAGGTAATGTGGTGGTATCCCGTTGCCTTCCATCGCGGTCGTGTGTCTTAGACTGCCATACCGACCCCTATGGTCTCTGCCAATCTAAGTACCGAAAGAGCCGCTGCCCTCTTTCGGGGACCTGTCCTAGTCTGGGTCCTCACTAACGACCCTACTACTTTGGTTGAACCTGTAGTTTGGCTCTTTAGCTCATTAAAACACGCAAGCCATTTCACCTGTTCTAGTAATCTAGAACTTCGGCAAGGTACAGGTCCATTCGAAATGGCTATTAGTGCATCGAGAAAGGAATTATTAACTTCTACACGAATCACAGCTTTTGCCAAACATTCAGGTATGGGTTTGGTATCGATAGAGCTAATCATTGAAGCAGAGTGATTTGAGTTAGACCCATTCTTTTGTGATTTACATACCTTAGAGTAGTGACCTTTTATTTGGCATATATTACAAAGACTATTTCGAGCTGAATATTTAGATCGAATATGCCATTTAAATCCACAGTAGAAATACTTTCTATACGTAGCAGCCAATGTTTCTTTAGTTTTGCTATATGGAACGTTTTCATTTTGAACTTCTTGCTTCAAAGGTGCCGTATAATTGACCAGATTGTGGGTTTGTATAGAGTTTACATTCAGAGATTGATTCTAAAGCATTAATTGTTGTAGAGCCATTTCTAATGCTCGAGCTTCTTCATCGCTTAGGGCAAATAAAGAACTTACCGAAAGTCTCTGTCTAATATTGGTATATGATAAATCACGAATAAAAGTATTCCAAGTGAAATCTTCTTGCTGCTTTTTGGCGGTAACAGCTTTAAATTTACAATCTTTTGCTAGAAAATTTAAAGCTTGTAAAAATTGGTCAACATTTTCTTCAGATGGTTGACTTCGAGTGGCTAACTTATGCCGATTATAGATTTCATTAACTGGCTCCACATATATATCATTGAGGATTGAAATTGCATTTTTATATGCCTCAGCAGCACTAATATACTGGTAGACTTTGGCAGAGATATAATTATAAATGATTTTAATTTATCAGGGTCTTCTTTTGCAGATGAGAAATTAAAAAATTTCGTATACGTGTTTCTCACTCCAGAGTCGCATTTATAGAGTTCGGGTCGATGTCGAATCGTTCCGGAGCCAGAAAACGATCCATTTCTATTGTGTAACTGTTTATTAAATTGAAATGAAATGGAGAACCTCTTTTAAAATTTTAATAAACAGTTAATTAGAGTAAACATTAAACACATTAAAACTAATGACAGGCAACTGGATCATAATTAGATCACACCGCCCAACATGTTTCGGCAATCAACTGCAATTGAAATTCTAATCCAGTTGTATGTCAGTAACACCTTCTACACTAGCTGGTCCATTTAATATGATGTGTTGCAAATCTTGAGTAAATTGTCTAATTTTGAATTCAACTTGAAAATTGCAGAACTCCCTACATTGAAAGTATCTCATTTTTACTTATTAGTTTGCACATATTCCTCTATGCAGACAACTTGGATGCCAGGTTGAATATCACCGTATAAAGCAAACCCAACTTCCACGACGTATAATAATGTCTTTATAATAATGTTTTTGTTGCACAACAATAATATAAACAACATAGTTACATCGTTCAGTTACATAATGTGTATGGTGATGTTTTATTAAATAGGGTAGTATGGAAAAAGCAAATTAAGTGTAACACACCACGTTTCTTCATGTTCAACCAATTTACTACACTTAACTTGAGTGAAACATGTTCAAATATCCTATTTCCGAAAACTAAACGTAGACAACAATTTTACACCTTTTGCATCCTTCTATTGTTAATTGTTAATTTATTTAAATTCCATAGAATAGCGAGCATTGTGGAAAAAAGTCAGACATTTTACATTACACATAATAGTACATATGATAAGTATATGTAATATAATACATGATTAGCATGTTAGGAAAACGAAATTGGCAAACAGTAAGTCATATAAAACTACATATAAAACATGTGTCAATATTACTAAAATCATTTAAAAAATTCATGCAAGTCATAAAAACACTGGTCCAAAAGAAACATTTTCAATTTGTACCTAAAAGTTTTTAAATTGTGTGAAGATTTAATGTGCCTGGTAATTTTATTAAAAATTTGAAGGCCTAAAAAGGCTGGGGATACCTCCCAGTTCTATATTTGAAGTTAGGTAATCTTAGAGCATTATTTCGGATATTGTAGTCATGGTAATTACTACTGGATGGATATTTATCCTTTTTTTTATATATTAAAGTGGCAAATTCCAATATAAGTATAGATGTTAAAGTCAAAATTCCATACTCTTTGAAAACCTTCTGCATGACACAATTTGTGAAACACCTGCAATGCATCTGATTATTCTTTTTTGATATATAAACACATCATGTGCAGCTGAAGATGTACCCCAGAAGCTAATACCATATCTCAATCTTGAAGAACAGTACGAATGATAAACTGGTAATAGTTGATCAATAGACAGTACACTTGTTAAATTTCTGATTAGAAAACACAAGAAGTTTAGTTTAGAGCAAACACTCTAACAGTGTGCTTTCCAATTTAGATGTTCATCTATAATTACTCCCAAAAACTTGACATTAATAGCTGTGTTTATTTCGATATTGTTAATGAGAACCCTGACATCAAGAATTCTTTTATTATAATTATGAAAAATTGTGCAACAGGTTTTAGACGCATTAATATGTAAAAAGTTCATATTAAACCAGTTGCACAATTTGTCCAAATTTACTTGCAAACTGGTCTGTAGAGTTGTACAGTTCTCGTCGGACACTATTGCAGTAGCATCATCTGCATATAAAAATAATGAACAGTCTAAACTAGTGTTTATATCGTTAATGTAGAGCAGAAATAAGAGTGGGCCTAGAATTGACCCTTGAGATACACCTATATTATTACTGATTGTTTTAGAATTGAAATTAGTAGTAATACCATTAATATTATAGGGAACTGAAACGTATTGTTGTCTATTGCAGAGGTAACTTTTCAACCACTCTAGAACTAGACCCCGTATGCCGTAACTTTCTGTCTTCAGTAGGAGTAACCAATGTACCACACAATCAAATGCTTTGCTGAGATCACAAAAGATCCCAGCAGGACATTGCTCAGATTCAATGTAGTTAATTATGACTTCTATGAAACTAGATATTGCATCCATTGTACTTTGCTTTGGTTGGAAACCAAATTGATTTGTTATAATTATTGTGTTCGCATTCAAAAAGTTTAACAATCTTTCCAAATAACAGTATTCATAAATTTTCGAAAAGACAGCATAGTGCAATTGGTCAATAATTATCCATTAACATATTGTCATTTTTTATGTAAGGGTGTAACTTTATTGAGCTTTAATTTATTTGGAAAAACACCAGTTTGAAAAGATAAATTAATTAAGTATGTAAGAGGTTTTGCCAGCTCTATTAAACATTTTTTCAAAGGAAAGTTGGGCACATCGTCAAACCCACTAGATTTTTTTTGTTTTTAGCTTGTTATTTATTAAAGATATTAATTCTTCTTCTGCATATGGAAAAAAAAACATTCAATTGTTATCGATTTTTATTAAATTTACATAATTGTACCTTGGGTATTTGATCCATGAGTTTGGTAGTACTATTGGCAAAGAAAACATTAAATTCATTGACAACCCTTACGGGATTCTTAATTTGAGTGTCTCCAACTATAATTTTAATTGGGTTGTCTTTCTTGATTTTATTATTTAACAACTTAATAACACTCCAACTACACTTTAGAGGATTGTCAGCAGATTTTATTTTATTTTGATAGTATGGTTTTTCGTCCACGAATCAGTTTACAATGATCCACTTTACATAAATGATAATAATCCTTCATTTGTGGTGTGAGCCTTGTCTATAAAGTTCCTTTAGATTTACACTAGATTCTCTAATATTATTATCCACCCAACCTTTAACTTGCCGTACTGAAAACTTTTTTAATGAAAAATGTAAATTAAAATAGTATAGAAAAACAGAATGAAAAATACGCGCAGACGCGACTGTCAGCGACTACGGAAGTTAGAGTTATTAATTTAAAAATACGCGGCAATTAACTTACAAATTATATCTAAATCTGAAAATGATACATAGCCAGTTTGGCATTAACAGCCTTCTGTTTTGAGGACTGGTTTATTACTATTTTTCTTCCTAAAATAAAACGAACTAGTTACGATAAAAGCGTAGTAATTGGCGATAATTTAAGTTCACACCTCAGTTTCCGTGTTTTAAATCTTTGCAAAGAGAATAATATTGCATTTATAGCTCTCTTCCTTAACCCAACACATTTGACTCAACCCCTCGACATTTCCTTTTTTCGGCCATTTAAAATTTATTGGAGAACAGTCCTGAAGGAGTGGAAAATTAGTCACACTGGCAGACGAAATCCAACTGTGGCAGAATATGTATTCCCATCATTGTTAAAACAACTTTATCATAATATCCTAGAAAATAGTTCTACAAATTTAATATCAGGATTTAGAAAAGCGGGTATTTACCTACTAGATCGAAAACCTGTTTTATCGAGAATTCCAGATAGTAATAGGATTTGCTCTAAACCAGATTTAAATTTAGTGAGCAAATCCTTTACAGGTTTTTTTTACAAGCCACTAGACTTTCAGAGAAAACTCCAAAAAGTGTACGAAAACAGAAAAAAAATGATTAATATTGCGGTTGGAAATGGTATAGCTCCAAGAAGACATCGTTAGTACAACGAACAAACCACTTTCTGTAAAAACTGATTTCAAAAAGGGAAACAAAAAGCTGAGAATATTAAAATCGAACCCACCACAGACAATAAACAACTTCCAGGGCCATTTGGCATACAGGGAACAAAAAAGCACCGGACGAAAAGAGCAGCATTTATTGAAAGTGATTCTGAGGATAGTTTAGTAAATATTTCTCTTCCATTTGACATTGAATCCGAAGACTTACAGAGTGACTACTCAAAACGTTCTATAAGACAGGCACTACCTAAAGATATAACCATAAAAACTGACGATTATGTTATTGTCATTGATGATCAAGGATATTGGCCTAGGATGGTTGAAAATTTTCTCGATAAAGCGGCATTAGTAAGTTGCATGAAAAAGTGGGCAAGTTATGGAAATGGCCTGATGAAACGGATTGTTTTGGTATATAATCAGAAAGATGTTTCAGCACCCAAACAATTTTCTAAAACAAGGGCATTGTAGTATATTCCAGAATTCGACACAATGTTAAACTGCTTTTAGTGTGTAATATGTATTAGGAAAAAGTTGCTACCTTTACCTATTTGATATTAAATTTGTATTTTTTGTTGTTTGTATGGTTCAATATTGAGGTTCGTATATCCAAACATGGTCCAATATAACATTTATAAGGTAAAAGCGACGCGCGTAACTTGAAGCATACTATGGCCTATTAAAATGTCTCTTTTGTTGTTTATAAATTTTTGTATTTTATCTGAATACTTATAATTATTACAACATAATAATTTTAATTTCTTTAAATTGTTTTAAAGTAAGTCTACATTTGGAAGTTCGTTGCGACAATGCCTTGCATTTTCAACTTGAAATAGCTACCAGGTACAATAAAGACAAGATACAGGAAAACTACATACCTGTTTCTAAAAAAATACACATTCCACTCAAATAGTTGTTGCCTGGTCCATGTCTCGTGACTTAATCTCCGCTTTCGACACTCGCGCGCATCCGCATTCCTTCTGCGCAGACGCGACTGTCAGCGACTACGGAAGTTAGCGTTATTAATTTAAAAATATGCGGCAATTAGCTTACAAATTATATCTAAATCTGAAAATAATACATAGCCAGTTTGGCATTAACAGCCTTCTGTTTTGACGAACTTCGTTCGTTTATGAAATCTATTTGTCTGTGTGTCTGTGTGTCCGAGGCCTTTTTAATGGTCGAACATCAATGTGTGATACATCAATCGATTCAGCTCGGTGTCCAGAGCTTAAGTTTTGATGTCAGTTAAAATCGGACCACGGGGACGCCGAGCACCCGGGAAAATCCACAGGGATAATTAAAATTTTAAATAAGTTTAAAATCAATATGCGACACATATTTGAACAATTTATGGCATTTCATGCCAATTATTCCAATATTATAGACATTGTTTAAACTTAAATTTTGATTACCGAAAATAATTAGATTCATAAAAAAAAAAAAAAATTCTTATCTTATTGATGAGAACTAATATATAGCTTTTAAAATATTTATTCAATAAAATAAAATATATTAAAATGTCTCTTTTGTTGTTTATAAATTTTTGTATTTTATCTGAATACTTATAATTATTACAACATAATAATTTTAATTTCTTTAAATTGTTTTAAAGTAAGTCTACATTTGGAAGTTCGTTGCGACAATGCCTTGCATTTTCTACTTGAAATAGCTACCAGGTACAATAAAGGCAAGATACAGGAAAACTACATACCTGTTTCTAAAAAAATACACATTCCACTCAAATAGTTGTTGCCTGGTCCATGTCTCGTGACTTAATCCCCGCTTTCGACACTCGCGCGCATCCGCATTCCTTCTGCGCAGACGCGACTGTCAGCGACTACGGAAGTTAGCGTTATTAATTTAAAAATACGCGGCAATTAACTTACAAATTATATCTAAATCTGAAAATGATACATAGCCAGTTTGGCATTAACAGCCTTCTGTTTTGAGGACTGGTTTATTACTATTTTTCTTCCTAAAATAAAACGAACTAGTTACGATAAAAGCGTAGTAATTGGCGATAATTTAAGTTCACACCTCAGTTTCCGTGTTTTAAATCTTTGCAAAGAGAATAATATTGCATTTATAGCTCTCTTCCTTACCTCAACACATTTGACTCAACCCCTCGACATTTCCTTTTTTCGGCCATTTAAAATTTATTGGAGAACAGTCCTGGAGGAGTGGAAAATTAGTCACACTGGAAGACGAAATCCAACTGTGGCAGAATATGTATTCCCATCATTGTTAAAACAACTTTATCATAATATCCTAGAAAATAGTTCCACAAATTTAATATCAGGATTTAGAAAAGCGGGTATTTATCTACTAGATCGAGAACCTGTTTTATCGAGAATTTCAGATAGTAATAGGATTTGCTCTAAACCAGATTTAAATTTAGTGAGCAAATCCTTTACAGGTTTTTTACAAGCCACTAGACTTTCAGAGAAAACTCCAAAAAGTGTACGAAAACAGAAAAAAAATGATTAATATTGCGGTTGGAAAAGGTATAGCTCCAAGAAGACATCGTTAGTACAACGAACAAACCACTTTCTGTAAAAACTGATTTCAAAAAGGGAAACAAAAAGCTGATAATATTAAAATCGAACCCACCACAGACCATGAACAACTTCCAGGGCCATTTGGCATACAGGGAACAAAAAAGCACCGGACGAAAAGAGCAGCATTTATTGAAAGTGATTCTGAGGATAGTTTCGTAAATATTTCTCTTCCATTTGACATTGAATCCAAAGACTTACAGAGTGACTACTCAGAACGTTCTATAAGACAGGCACTACCTAAAGATATAACCATAAAAACTGGCGATTATGTTATTGTCATTTATGATCAAGGATATTGGCCTGGGATGGTTGAAAATTTTCTCGATGAAGCGGCATTAGTAAGTTGCATGAAAAAGTGGGCAAGTTATGGAAATGGCCTGATGAAACGGATTGTTTTGGTATATAATCAGAAAGATGTTTCAGCACCCAAACAGTTTTCTAAAACAAGGGCATTGTAGTATATTCCAGAATTCGACACAATGTTAAACTGCTTTTAGTGTGTAATATGTATTAGGAAAAAGTTGCTACCTATACCTATTTGATATTAAATTTTGTATTTTTTGTTGTTTGTATGGTTCAATATTGAGGTTCGTATATCCAAACATGGTTCAATATAACATTTATAAGGTAAAAGCGACGCGCGTAACTTGAAGCATACTATGGCCTATTAAAATGTCTCTTTTGTTGTTTATAAATTTTTGTATTTTATCTGAATACTTATAATTATTACAACATAATAATTTTAATTTTTTAAATTGTTTTAAAGTAAGTCTACATTTGGAAGTTCGTTGCGACAATGCCTTGCATTTTCAACTTGAAATAGCTACCAGGTACAATAAAGACAAGATACAGGAAAACTACATACCTGTTTCTAAAAAAATACACATTCCACTCAAATAGTTGTTGCCTGGTCCATGTCTCGTGACTTAATCTCCGCTTTCGACACTCGCGCGCATCCGCATTCCTTCTGCGCAGACGCGACTGTCAGCGACTACGGAAGTTAGCGTTATTAATTTAAAAATATGCGGCAATTAGCTTACAAATTATATCTAAATCTGAAAATAATACATAGCCAGTTTGGCATTAACAGCCTTCTGTTTTGACGAACTTCGTTCGTTTATGAAATCTATTTGTCTGTGTGTCTGTGTGTCCGAGGCCTTTTTAATGGTCGGACATCAATGTGTGATACATCAATCGATTCAGCTCGGTGTCCAGAGCTTAAGTTTTGATGTCAGTTAAAATCGGGCCACGGGGACGCCGAGCCCCCGGGAAAATCCACAGGGATAATTAAAATGTTAAATAAGTTTAAAATCAATATGCGACACATATTTGAACAATTTATGGCATTTCATGCCAATTATTCCAATATTATAGACATTGTTTAAACTTAAATTTTGATTACCGAAAATAATTGGATTCATATAAAAAAAAAAAATTCTGATCTTATTGATGAGAACTAATATATAGCTTTTAAAATATTTATTTAATAAAATAAAATATATTAAAATGTCTCTTTTGTTGTTTATAAATTTTTGTATTTTATCTGAATACTTATAATTATTACAACACAATAATTTTAATTTCTTTAATTTGTTTTAAAGTAAGTCTACGTTTGGAAGTTCGTTGCGACAATGCCTTGCATTTTCAACTTGTTAAAACTTATTCTGTTTGGTAAATAACTTTCGTTGGATTGAAAATATGCAAAATGTATCTTCACCACTAGACTCACAAAACTTTGTACTATCTAACGAAGGTTTGCTTTTTTTTTCTAAAGTGGAGTAATAAGCAGGAAATAGCTGTTAAAAGTAATGTTAAAATTCACTTACTTTATTTTAGTTACTACATCTAACATAATCAATTTGTATATAAAAAATAGCATTCGTTGGATAGCAGAATACATATATAATTGTTCTGTTAAAAAAAATTTCAAAAATATTGATCATGATAGTCGTAGCGTATGGATTTTATTGAATTATTACATTAATTGTACGTCATTTTAATAGAAATTGTTCACGACTTTCTCCGAAGATGGCACTGTTAATGAGGTGTAGAATAAGGTTTAAAACCAGAATATTTCAAATTGAATTATTTTGGACTTTGTTTTTGTCGCATTGAAATGAAGTAAACTAATAATATATAATGAATTACCTTTTGATAAGTGTAATATAATAACGATTGGATTAATTGCGATTATTTATGAAGCCAAAAATGACATAACCTCAACATCCGTGGTTGTTTGTAAACTTCCATGTTTATGTTTACAAGCGATAAGTAAATTATTACAGCAGTGTTACTTTGTGAAGCTTATACTATGTTATAATAGTTTTAAAAATAAAAGGTAGTGTGCCGTATCCCAAAACGTAACTAGATACTCTATACTCAATATTCAATATAAGCAAAATATTGCATCTTGTTAGCAAAAGTAATGTTTATTAAAATATCTTAGTGGAACCATCGCAGGAAAATAGAATACATTTTGTTACAAATTAGGTTGCGAGTTTGGTACTCATCAAAATGATTTACAAATTTGAACGATCTGGGGGAGGACGTTCTCAAAAAACGATAATTTTTCCTACATCATTTTACACTTCACTTTGGGGACGTTCATTGTCTTGTGTATCTTCACCAGGGGTCTGCAATGGTAAATATATTTTCAATTTGAAAAGTGTCAAAATCAGCTTTAAATATATAGGCAACTTATTAGTGTTCCCATTCTTTACCACCACGTAGCAGACTTTTGTAATTTTTTGGTCATAGAAAGTTCACATGTAACGTCAAATAGATGTGATAATGACATTTTCTCAAATTGTGCTGCCGGCAAAAAATGATTATAATAAACAATAAACTTCAAAACTCCCACTAATTATGAAATATATTTTAGGCTAAATTAAAAAAAAAAGTGGTAAAGTTTATTTAGGATTAAACAATTTACGAAACTAGACCTAACTTTAGGCATTAGAAATAAACCATAAAAGAATTCCTTTTTGGTTTATTCTGTCAAAAAATAGCTATTTTGTTACATTAAATCAACTCTGTCAAAAACGACTAAACGTTTATTTCAATAAATATTTCAAACTAATAGAATATTTGGGGTCTTCGGTTTAATATTTTTCACCAAATGCTAATATCGAAAAAGGTATTTCCATTACAAAAAAACTTTAAGTTGTTACCTGTAAAGTGTGCTTTATTAAAACAAAATTATTACAAATATTTTATTTTTAATGAATAACTAAGAAATTAAAAATAGGCTCAATTGTTGTAACATTTACAATGTGTATATAGGTATTTTTGAACAGCAAGTCATTACCAACCAAAAACTTAAAAGGAACACTGTTTTACACAATATGTAGCAATGTAAATGATATAAAACTATTGGTGAAAAGAAGTGAATAACAGGCATTTGTAAATAATATTTTTTAAACCCTACATTTTAAGTACTCCCTGTATGTTTGTTGTGGTTTGTTTAGCATTCTTCTTAATCTTCTTTGGGAATTAAACCACTCATAGTTTTTAAAATTATCTTTATTTACGTTTTGATCCATGAGCTAGGATCGTTGTCAAAATAATAAAAACTTCAAGTTTGACATTTATGACATAAATTGAAGGTGACTTTGATTTATTGATTTTCGAAATATTTGGTTTGAGTACACTAAGCAAAAAATTTTTAAACTTTAAAAGAATGATTGCCTTCAATTTGTGTTACGGCCTGGGACCGACTTTTTTTAGGTAGCCAATACGCTTAACGTGAAATCAGCTAATTAATTTTTATTGGTGAATTTTATATAAATTCAATAACTTGGGAATTGGAAAACATTTTTAACATGTTTCTATTTATGCAATTGAGAGGATGGTTATTAAAGAAGTGTGCGATTGTATTATTGAAAGGTTTAAGCAGTCGTTTTTTATATTTATTTTGAAGGGATAAATCATTATGATTTAGGCTATCTCTTTGAGTGGTTTAATTCCCAAAGAAGATTAAGAAGAATCCCGCATTTTAATGTCAATAGATAAACGTTTAGTAATAAATATACGAACAGCTTTCGAATTGAAATTGACTTTATTGTTGTTAATATTACATTAAATATTAGTATATAAGGCATATTTGTAGGACCATTCAGGCAAAGCTTAGTCTTAGACTACTCTTACATTTAAACTGTATAAACCACTACATATCTCTACAAGGAAAATTAGTGAAGCAAATGAATAATTACACAATAATTGGAAAATATACAATTACGCTATGTTACTACTTATCCAAAATATGCGCCCTGGTTTGAACCTTGAATGCAGTAAAAGTAAAAAAGAGATTTGTATATCCATCTGAAATTGCATTATAAGTAGAAACAGCATTATAGTTGAATCTTCTCTGAAACATAGCAGTCAGTTGCTTGGGAATTGTTAAAGTTTTAGTGTGTCTAATATTGATGCAATGCACTTTGGAGCGTGTCATTAATATTTTAGCAATATCCTCTGAAGTCATTTATAATTATTTTATGAACAAAACATAAATGATGTTTCCTGCAGTTATCCATATTTAACTAGTGCAACTCCTTCATCTTATGCGATATATAATCAAATTTTTTTAGTCCAAAAACTAAACGACAACAAGTATTTTGAATCCTTTGTATTTGTGTCATAGAAGTGCTATCAAGGTTTGGACCATATATAAAATCACAATAGTTAAATAATGACAAAACTTGCTTCCGACAACAGTTTTTTCAATTGTAAGGTTAGGGTACCTTTAGTGCTATGGAGATTTGGCGATTTGGATATTTGGGGAATTAGATATTTTCACTTTTAATCATCTAGGGTATTTTCTGCTTTGGGTATTTGGAGAAGTTTGACAGATGATATTTGTTATTGTTTTGAGTTACTGGATGTTAAGTTTTCAATGTTTGTTACTAAGCTATGAGTATCTAAAGAAATAACAGAATTCCTATTCATTTCCAATATGTTTAATAGGCAAAACGCAAAATATATAACATTCGAACGAAAAGGTATGGTTAAGGTTGTAACAAAACAAACACATCACGTGCCTTTCTGAACAAACGCGCATGCTCCGATCTCAAAATAGCCAGAAAAGTTGAACTTGAACCAACTTTTGGGAGATTGGAGATTCGGTGTTTTTGACGTTTCTCGGCGGTGTCACGTGATCACTTTAACCAATAGGATCATTCTCCAAATATCCAAATCGCCAAATCTCCATAGCACTAAAGGTACCCTTAGTATAGACTGACAAGCATATAGTTGTTTAAGTGCTATATACGACCTTTTTATTAACCTTGCAACATGTGACTTAAAGCGTAGATCATCGTCAAGTATTAAACAGAAATTTCTTGGAGAACTAACTAATGGAATAGAGATATTGTTAATTATGACTTTTATCTTATCTTATCCATCATTGGTGCTAAATAAGAAAATATATTATCTAGTTCATCAACACAACTAAGCAGATTAGAGTTTGGGGATCTGTATACTGTGCCTACAGTAAAAGTTTTGCGATTTAATTTAAACATTATCCAAAATATGTTCAAGTATACGAGTCAATTGCAAACCAAACAAAATAACCTGACATTTAAGTTGCTTCCTTACGTACACACCAACCCCACCCCCATTATGAAAAAAATTATACGCATTTATATTGACAGAGGTATTGGGGACGTATGAAGTAAGCCATGTTTCAGAGACACCAACCAAATCAAAACGATTTCATCTATTAAATTGATGAAATCATTAAAACTAGGCAACAAAGAATGCACATTTAAATGAGCAATTTTCATTTATAAAAAACTATACTAACCTACTAGAACTATTTAATTTACTTTAATTTAATTTAAACAAAACAAATACAAAAAATTAAAGCACTCGTAGCTAAATAAAAATGGAGCAAAAAAGAAAAAATGCAAAAGAAGCTATCTCCAACGTAACAAATTATCGTATTTTAACAATTAGCAACTTAAGTATAATGTGCTGCATGCTTAGTAAACTATAACTACTATATACCTGTTACTCATTGCCAACTATGCTACAGGAATTTAAATTACTAGAGGTTACAATGCTGTACGAATGTAAATTAAAAAAATTTTCAGTAAATAAAGACAGTATGGCATTTACATTTGCACTAACTGTATGGTCTCGTTGTTGATGATGGTCTACAAGTTGTATTAATATTCAGCATCTGTCTCGTTCATACATCATTTCACAGGATGTAGTATTCAAGTGGATTCATTATATTCCTTATCGTCTTTCAACGTTTGATCATATTTGGTTTGCTCCTTGTAAAGCGGCCAATATACCTTCTTTTTCATAGGCTTGATCCAATTTCGAAGCACAATAGACACCCCACCTGATCGCTACTCCACAAGTACCAATTTTCCCAATCTAGAAATATATCATGAAAAAATTATGTTCAGATAGAAAATTGTACCAAACCTACTTTGTGAATAAAGTTCCTCTGTATTTAGCACTAATAAGTAACCTAGCGACTTTCTCATCAACAAAAGTCGCCAACCGCAATGAATAATTAAAGTCATATGTCCGTTTAACAGGATTTGACAAGATTTCCATTTGCATCGACATCAAGGTTTTGTCTCAACTTTAACTCTACTTTTCCATTTTCTTCCAAATCTTTCATATGAGTTTTTTCATATTCAACATTACTAGTACTTCTACAGCGTTGCAATAATCTTTCAAACGCAGCTCTATTACGATGCATTCAATTAGGAAATTTCTGAACATAAATTCTTAAAGCTAATAGACAATTTTCTTCAGCTTCGCCAACTACCAATATCATATCAATCCTTTTGTTAAGACTATAGATTTTCATTTTACAAATGTTCACCTCACAACAACACAGACACAAAACTGATAAACAACAAAAACAAAAGTTAAACATGGTTGCTGTTGCAACGAAGTCAAATAGTTAATATTATTTGGTAGGCTCCGTGCCGCCTGTGATCAAAGTAAATTACCCAACTTTAGAATTATGTACCAACATTTTTAATTATTCGCTAACTCGGAAACGGTTGAATATGAATATAGGGTAACCTAATATTGTTTTATGGAAAATTTATTTCTGCATTTTACTACTTGAAAATATACAGGGTGTTCCATTTGAAATAGCGACTTACTTGCGTTAATTGTTCAATAAACGAAAAACGATGCAATGGGCACCCTGTATATTATTTTGATAACTAGTGTTATGTTTCCATTAACTACAAGTTTATACTTTTTCCCTACAAAAGTTAAATGTTCATCATCATCTAAATCATGGTGTTACAAAAATTTTTAATGAATCATGCGATTTTGAAAAAGTTGAATATCTCAAGAACTATGAGATGTAGGTATAGATAATCCTGATAAAGGTTACCCTAGTTTGATACGAGCAATCAAAATTTGTCATAAAATACTGGGTGTTCCATTTAAAAAACATAACTTTGGTAAAGAACTTTTTTATTGAACACCCTGTATAATACTAATTAATTTTAAGTTATATATATATATATATATATATATAGCTAATTTTGACATACTAAATGTATCACCCTGTAGATAAATTTCCTACCTATACATAGTTTCCGACATGAATATGAAATACAAATAACAATGTATTACCTATTATAGTCTGCTTCTGGTATAAACGATCAATTATCTGAAAGTGTATGTGACCTTTCCTCGGTTGATTTTTCACAGTTCTCTAAATATGAAATACAATTATATAATAATTTAGATTATTTATACAAATTAGCATACTCTGTCTCAGTCTGCGACTTCATTGTTTCTGGCTCGGAAGTTTTCTCAGATAAAGTACTTGGATTACTAACTACCTCAGGTAATCTTTGCAAACCTGATGGGCCAGGCTTGTCTAAATTATCTGATGTGGATTTCAAACTGAAAAAGTTAGGGTTTTATTATGACATCTAATTAATATGTGTATTTGTGAAATTATAATGTAACGGGCATAACCAGTGTAGTTAGAAGGCTTGAACCATTGTTTGCAGGTGAGGCAAAATTACTCATTTTTAGTGTTGGTACTTAATAATTATATAAAAATCATATGACACATCCGAGAGCTTACTTCGTTCAAAATAGCACAAAAATTCTTCGCATTGTTGTCAAAAACAATCTAAAGCTTATGAAATCCTATAGAATTTTAGAAAAAAAATTAATAATATTTTGTAAACCACAGCTATCAAATTCAACGAGGTAAAAACGTAAATGTTATTGTTATGTATGTATCCTACAAATTTGATGAGTATTTCTAATACAGTACAGATGTGCTATTCTGACGTACATTTAAAACTATTCATTGAGAAATACTAAGTAATTTTTTTCTACGTCATAATTACAGGGTAATCACACTAACTTAGTTCTATGAAGAATGCGAAAACACTTATATTTTTAGTTTGCATTATCATATTTATAAATTCCAAATAGTCATAAGTGGAGAGTCGGGTAATTTGTGGTTTTCTATTCTCAAGGCATCTGAAGAATATATAATTTTTGTGGGTGGATATGCGACATTTACATAGGTATACTTTCATTGTTTTTGGATTTTATATTCCAAAATAAACTGCCTCATAAAGATATCCTAGCTACACTACTGAATGTATTATAACTTACAGCGGTAAGTGTTGCATTTTCAGCCATCTTAAGCGGGCTGCTTTAGACTTGGACGATCATTCTCTGGTACCACCTGGATTTTGGTTATACACCTTCTTATATTTACCCATTTGAAAAATGTAAATACGTAAATAAAAGAAACTTTACGCCAGGTGACAACAGGAAGTAAGTATACTGTAACTTTTTTCGTATTTCAGATAAATATTTGAAATTTGAAAGGCTTGTACAAGACAAAACGGGAGTACAAATTTTTTTAAATAATTGTGAATTTCAAATTATTTACGGTCTGACTAGAAGTGAAAAGTACTGTATAAACTACACACCCTATAGTTTTGTACATTTTTAGAATCAGTTGATCATTTTTAGTCCTAGGACATTGTTTCAAATTTTTTAGAAATAGGTGTTTTCTTATATAAGTTTTGAAAAGAAAAGTAAGCAACTGTAATTCTCCTAAATTGGTGTATAATTGTGAGAAAAATTTGAAATCTAACAACTTTTCATGTTATTAGTAATAGTTATATTTTCGTCAGAAATTTCAAAACATTGTTTTTTCTTAAAAGTAAGATTTTGCAAAATCTATTAGGCTAGATCTCAATAAATTTTAAAAGGATTTTTAAAGTTTTGGTACCCTAAATAATCACAACATGATAAGACATTTTTAGGGGACTGCTTAAACTATAAATAGGGTTTATGTCGTTTTTAAACTGATTTATATAGGACAAGTTTCTGTCATTTTCACCATTCGGTATCATAAATTAAATAATGAATATTTTTGATAAAATAGTGTATGCAAAACAAATAATTTATTTATTCAAGAAGACAGTAGTTGCTCGACTAAATCAAATCTACAAAAATTAATGTCAATATTTGAACACGCATTTTCAAAATCGAATGAAATATATAATTAATTTTGTCCATTACTTATCTGTCTATCCACAAAGTATAAGAATTTTAGAATATACTTACCCCAAGCGCAAATACACCCACACTAAATGAAGCATTAAATGTTTGTTTATAATAATAACGAAATGTCACTCTATGAACAATAAACTACGCATTCAAAAATAAAAATTAGCGAATACCATATGCACTAAACTACTAAAGTTAAAATAAAGTAGTTCCCTCTATCATGCAAAATTTATACCACAACGGCGGCTATATTAAAATTAGTTCGTGTTATGAAAATAGAGGGATGCTATCGCGCCCTTAAACCATTTCAATTGTTTAGCCAGTGGAAAATTCCATCAAGTAAAACTTCATCCAAAGGGGAACGTGATAACGCGTTATGTGATTGGTTGGAAACGGATCATTTCCCGCCGATTTGAAAGTTTATATATACCAGTAGAAGACGCTAACAAAGGACTTGCGAACTTGCTGTCAGTTAGTTGGGTCAAGGGGTCACGTTGTGATTGCAGGTGTCCATGCACCACCTGCAGTAAAAAAAAGAATAAGTTTTATTGTGTGTGATATTCGAACAGAACAAGAAAAATCCTGAAAACAGGACGCCATCTTGCTGTAGCCAATTTACATACGAGTAATATGTGTAACAAGTTTTGATATATTCACCGTTATTGCCTAACTTGGTCATCCCTCCCTTCAATAAAAAACGAGAATAAATTATAGTTGTGCAATAAAGTGAAATTTATTGTATTCTGGTTCCTGATTGGGAGATTTAGGTTACCAAGTGTTATTAATTTGGCTACGAGGGAGTTCCAGCAGCTGTTCACCTTTACAATTGCTATATGTATCCAAACTGGAAAACTTTGTCAAAGGGGTTGCCGATTACAATATGAGTGTGCATGTCAACCTAATTAGAGTAAGTAGTTTATAGGATGAGTACTATAGTTTAGATCTGTAAATTATGTTAAATTTTGGCCAGAAAAAACATTTAGGTTTTGGTACAATTTCTTGTTTTAGGGGATAACTATTATTTATTATTGTGTTTGACCATTTGTTTTATATTAATGATGCCTCATAATTATTGTAATATAGATTTCTTTGTAAGATTTGCAATTCTTTAAGGTTATGCATATTGATGCGGGCTACTGCTACCGCGTTTCTTTAATTCAAAACAAGTAATAATAAAGGTCTTTATTACTCACTGTTCACAAGTCTAATTAACAGTACCTGCCTTATTTATAGATGTTTTCAGTACACTTAACAATGAAGCACTATTACACTAATGAATTTACAAGCACTAATATCTTCTTAAACTAACTTTTTTACCATAGGTCCATTAATAACACTAACACAACTATTATTCAATCCAAGCTCTATCTATTTATGTATACTACAAGCTGCATGTACAATAGACACGTTTAGCTCATATAACATTTATGTTTATACACTCTTAGGCTTCTAAAAGCTCAACTACATTTACTATACACGATATAGTTTATATTACACATTAAAGTATAGACTGACTCTTACATTCACAAACGGCCTTATATATACCCTGATTTAAAGATATGACTCATTATCTAGTATTTTCTAGAAGAATTCTGGAACCGTAAAGAATAAACAGTGCTTGCGGCGTTTTGTGTGTAATTGATGGGTTGTCTAGTAGTAGCTCGCAACACTATGTTGTGATAGTTTGTTGCAGAATAGGAGTGTCAGCTGTGGAGGTCACCTCGAAGCTAACAGTAAGTATTGTTAATATGGATGCGAATATCCTTTTTGGTGAATCAATAATTTAAACTTGGGCAAGGCGTCAAAGTTGTGTGCTATCCCCCTGAGATACATCCATGTTCCAATTCTTGCTAGACGCGGACAGTAATTAACTTAATCAAATTTTACGACTAGCTATAAGCCGTGTTAATTTTTATCGTTACAAAAAAAACCCACCCTTAGTCAATAATACACGATATTGCTTTATGTATATTTATTTACCGACCTTGTTCCTTTGTATTTGTGTACCCGTGACTTTCATAAAGTAACCTACCCTGTTCATACTTAAAAGGAGAAAAGTTAGTACCATTATGATGGCAAAATCCTACCAGGATAGAGCATTACAATTTGGCGACCAACTGAAGGGCTCGATACACGACTTTGAGGCCGAAGCCCTAGTAGTTAATACTGTTTAAATTTTTTTATTTTATTTGTCGGGAAAGCAATAAATATCAAAAGATGAATCAGGACGAGGGTACAAATAATACAATTACACTGAAGGACTGGGAAAAGGCTGAGCAGGTTATGCAAAACGTGGATCAGGACAAATTTGACAATGCGAATTTATTTAAATTTTTAAAAGATATGCAAATGAGTATCACTGAGAGTGTTAAAGTAGAAAATTCAAAATTGAATGAAGAAATAAATATGAACATAAATAAAATTAGCAGGGCAGTAGAAAATTAAATCGAGGAATTAAAAAGAATCAATGAAGTTAGGTTAGAACAATTTAAAGAAGAAATAGAGCAAGAAATCGATAATAAAATTAAACCGGTAGAGGATAAAATTTTTAAAATAGAAAAAAAAGTAATTCAGAATAATATTCAATGTGGAAAGGAAATCCATATTCTGGATGATAATATTAAATGTATGGAAAATAGAATATCAGATTGTGAAACAGGATTAGGTAAAGTGAAAAAGCAAGTAGATGTAACATTTGACACATTAAATAAAGAAGTAAAAAATTTGCATAATAAAATACAGGATAATGAAGGGAACTTATTAGGAAACGTATTACAGATAAATACACACAATACGATAATTTGGAGAAAATTAAATTTGATGAGAATCGTAGGTCAATGCATCCAGTTAGATTTATTCAGAGTTTAGAACGATATTTTGAAACTGAAAAAATTAATGAAATTAGAAAAGTAAATGTAGGTATAAGTTGTTTAGAAGGAGATACGCTGATTTGGTCTTCGCATCTGCAGTCTAATTGGGTCACGTTTGAAAATTTTAAATTGAGTTTTTTGAGTATGTATTGGTCACCGCGTAAACAAGAGTAAGTGAGACATCAGATCCATGAACCAAGGCAATTCAATGCACAGTTAGGGAGTATGAAGCACCATGTGTGGCGTTGGGTTGAAAAAATACAATTTCTTCAGCCACCTATGGATGAAGGCATTTTTGTGGATGCGATTATCAAACATTTTCCGTTTGAACTGGAACGATTATTGTTAGCGGCACAAATAGATAGTGTTGATAAATTGTTGGGAGTAATAGAAAGTTTAGATAAGCAAGGTCATAGGAATGATAGGAGCAATAATAGAAACGAAGGAATACATTCGACAGTTAATACAAATAGGGGAGTAGGAAATCAGCGGCTTAGGATAGAAAGAGCAAATTTTGAATCTCATAGAGGGTTTAGGAGTAATTGTAGGCCATTTTGGGGTACCACAATGGGGTACAATAATGTAGGGAATAGAGGACAAGAAGAATTGAGTGGGGAAGTGTCAACTTTAGTCAACGAGGTGACCCCAAACGAGTCGTAACTGAGCCACGAGCTCCAGTAGTTCAGTTACCCAAACAGTCTTTGGAGCAACAGCAATATTTAAAGTTTTTTATTAATTTTTGGACAATGTTAAAATTACAAGAGCAATCAGTAATAAATAATCGTGTTGAAGAAGTAGTGGGATACGATCGAGTTGATAAGAAAATTAGTTACACACCAAAAATTAAATGTTATGTTAATAATGATCATTTTGAGGCTTTAGTCGATACGGGGAGCACCGTTAGTATAATGTCAGAGGATACTTTACATTCATTAGAGTCAAAAAACAACATTTTAATTTTGCCAGTAGTAGGTATGTCAATTCAATGCATTACGGGCAAGATTATTAAAGTCAAAAGACAAGCCTTAATAGAGGTTAAAATTGCTAACCAAGCAATACCTATTATTTTTCTAATTGTGCAAAACATAAGTATTCCTGTGATTTTGGGTACTGATTGGACTGCTAAATATAATGTAATATTAGATTTTGAAAAAAAAATATTAACTTTAAAATTGATAACGAAAGCTTTTTGAAAATTTTGTGGAAGATTACCAAAGCGAACCACTGCAATTTGTACATGTTAATGTTGAGGGGAATAGTGATGCTAGTCTACAAAATGTGAACAAATTTTCAAGCATTAGGGAGAATTTTATAAATGTTATGGTCAATTCAAGTAAAGATGAAGTAGAGCCGGTCAAGTCAACAGAAGAGGACAGTTTATTAAACATTTTATTAGAACTAAAGCAAAGTGTGAACGATAATTGTGCGGAAGAAAGTGAAAGGCAATTTCAATGTAGACAATGCTCTGCAAGGTTACCTGCTTGGGAATATTGTATTAAAAGTCACATGGGTAAACAGCAAGGTGCCCATTGCTATAATATAAATTCAGTATCTGATGATCAATTAATAGAACAAATTAAAGACAGGCATAAGTTAGTTTTTTCAAACGTGTCAAGCCTGTGCAGAAAGTTTCAATGTAAGTTATCAACTGTGAAACAAGTACCGTTTGTAAAACGTTTGTACCCAATTCCATTTTCAAAGAGAGAGGCGGTAACGAAAGAAATCGAACGCATGCTAGAATTCGGAATCATTGAAAAGTCAAACTCACCTTATTCAAGTCCAGTAGTAATTGTCACAAAGAAGGATGGTTCGGTCAGAGTGTGTCTAGATGCGCGTGAGCTAAATAAAATATTAATACCAGATAGGGAATCTCCCCCTACCATGGAGGATTTGTTACAAAAATTTAATGGAACTAGGTATCTAACTGCCCTCGATCTCACGAATGGATACTGGTAAGTGAAATTAAGTAAGGCTAGTCGTCCTTTAACAGCTGTTTTGGTAAATGGGCGCAGCTATCAATTTAAAGAGTTGCTTTTCGGCCTAAATGTATCGGTAGCAGTTTTTAGCAAATGTTTAGATGTGGTGTTGGGACCAGAAGTTCTTAGCTTTGCTACAGTGTATGTAGATGACATTTTAATAGCGTCATCAACAATTACTGAACATGTCCAACAATTAGATGCAGTTTTATTGAAGTTAGGTGAAGCCGGAATGACTATTAAAGCGAGTAAGTCTGAGTTTCTCAAAAATGAAATTAAATTTCTAGGGCATATTATCAGTGCAGAAGGAATTAGGGCTGATCCCGATAAAATAAAGGCGATTCAGAATTTTCCTGAACCGCGGAACAAAAAGGAATTACAATCCTTCTTAGGTTTTTGTAATTTCTACCGGAAATTTATACAGGAGCACGCAGAGATAACATCAAAGTTAACGCACTTATTATTGAAAAATACTAGATGGACTTGGGGCATACCAGAGAGGGAAACTTTTAGTAAAATAAAAGATGCTTTCATTGGGGCTGTTGAATTAAAACACCCGAACTTTAATAAACCATTTTTTTTAAAAACCTATGCGTCTACTAAAGCGCTAGGGGCACACTTATTTCAAATAAACGAAGAAGGTGAGGTTGCTAGTATAACTTTCTAGTCGAGGCCTATTAAATGCTGAAAGTCATTATACGATAACGGAACTGGAGCTGCTCGGAATAGTGTTTGGATGTAAAAAGTTTCGAACTTTTTTATTGGGGTATAAAACTTTTGTTTTAACTGATCATAGAGCCCTAGGGTTTTTGTTCAGTTGCAAGGCTCTAAGTGCACGGTTGATGCGATGGTGCATCTACCTACAAGAATATAATTTAGAAATAATATATAGAAAAGGTAAGGATAATGTTGTAGAGGATTTCTTATCTAGATACGGATATGAAGAGGAAAAAAGGAACCAACCAATTGTAGTAGCACCAGTTAAAGTAAAAGCTCAGGACAGCAATAACTTGAAAAAATTATTAAAAAATTTAGTAGAGAGCCAGAATGAAGATAGTCAAATACGTTGGATCAAAGGTGAATTCAATAATAATGTGCAGGGAAAACAGGCAGAATTAGGGAAGCGATTTGTCATTCATGAAAAATTATTGTTTCGTAAGGGTAAGTCAAGAGAGGATTGGTGGTTAATCTACATACCTAGTCAATTGACAGAAAGACTAATCTGGGAGTATCATTTGATTTATGGTCATTTTGGGGGGAAAAAATGTGCGGCGTTGCTGGGAGACACTTGTTACATTCCTAACTTAAGGAATAAAGTAATTAAGGTAATTTCAACCTGTGATGTGTGTCAGAAATCGAATGTGGGAAATAGAAAACAAGAGGCCTGTATGAGAAACATAAACGTGACCCAACCGCTGGATCTAGTATCAATAGACTTGTTCGGACCGTTACCCACCGGTAGGTGAGGATTAAAGTATATTTTTGTGGCAAGGGATGTGTTTAGTAAGTTTATTCAATTGTATTCAATTAGACGGGCTACTACAAAAACGTTATTAAATAAGATAATAAAAAATGTTATCCCTCAAGTCAGGAAACCAAAATGTATGTTATCCGATCATGGGACCCAATTTACCAGCAAAGTGTGGCAAGCAACTACTACTGAGCTGGGTATAGAAACCAGGTATTCGACCATTTATCACCCCCAATTGAACCCCGTGGAACGAGCTATGAGAGAGATAGGACGGTTATTCCGCGTATACTGCAATCATAAACACACTTTATGGCCCGACTATGTTCAGGTCATTGAGGAATGGCTGAACTGTGTCGAGAACGAATCGACAGGATTTGCGCCAATTGAATTAATTAAAGGGGTGAGACATACACAAGTTATTGAAAAACTAATTAGTTTTCCTAAGAGAGAAGATTGGCCGGAAAATATTAAAATAGAACTAGCACATAAAAATTTAATGACCAAAGCGGACAAACGAAAGGAAAGACATGATCGCAATATCAAACCATCCGTTTATGAAATTGAGGATTTAGTACTTGTAAGGACACATTTTCAATCGTCAGCCATTGAAAAAGAAATAAAAAAATTCTTTTTACTCTATGAAGGACCGTTCGAAGTCAACAAAAGAATACATGAAAATGCATATATTCTTAAATATATAAACTCTAATAAAATCAAATACACACAAAACGTAACTAATTTGAAACCATATCAGAAGGCTGCGGAAGTAGGGTGACATGACTGGTTTGGAAAATAATTTAAGAAGACAGTTGAAATGATTAGGGTGTCTAATGAGGTTTAAAAAAAAATTATAGTGATAATAATGTAAATAATCGTTTATCCTTTATGGGGCATCAGGTTGTAGATGTAGGACCAGGTTCTTGTAAATAGGCAAAGAGCTCGGATTGGTTTGAAAATTATTACTTAAGATTGGGCAATGGGATTAAGTGTTAAAATTATTTGAAATTGTGAGTATATCAATTTCTCAAATTATAACAGGGAGTACTGTAGTGACTACACCCCTAAATCATTTTTTTTAGATTTTTAAATTTTTGCAATAAATCCAGTATAAAGTAACCCTGATTACGGATCTGCACATAGATTTTTAAATATTGAAGTTACTTGTAGATTTAAACCATTTCAATTGTTTAGCCAGTGGAAAATTCCATCAAGTAAATGTGCATCCAAAGGGAACGTGATAACGCGTTATGTGATTGGTTAGAAACGGATCATTTCCCGCCGATTTGAAAGTCTATATATACCAGTAGAAGACGCTAACAAAGGACTTGCGAACTTGCTGTCAGTTAGTTGGGTCAAGGGGTCACGTTGTGATTGCAGGTGTCCATGCACCACCTGCAGTAAAAAAAAGAATAAGTTTTATTGTGTGTGATACTCGAACAGAACAAGAAAAATCCTGAAAACAGGACGCCATCTTGCTGTAGCCAATTTACATACGAGTAATATGTGTAACAAGTTTTGATATATTCACCGTTATTGCCTAACTTGGTCATCCCTCCCTTCAATAAAAAACGAGGATAAATTATAGTTGTGCAATAAAGTGGAATTTATTGTATTCTGGTTCCTGATTGGGAGATTTAGGTTACCAAGTGTTATTAATTTGGCTACGAGGGAGTTCCAGCAGCTGTTCACCTTTACAATTGCTATATGTATCCAAACTGGAAAACTTTGTCAAAGGGGTTGCCGATTACAATATGAGTGTGCATGTCGACCTAATTAGAGTAAGTAGTTTATAGGATGAGTACTATAGTTTAGATCTGTAAATTATGTTAAATTTTGACCAGAAAAAACATTTAGGTTTTGGTACAATTTCTTGTTTTAGGGGATAAGTATTATTTATTATTGTTTAACCATTTGTTTTATATTAATGATGCCTCATAATTATTGTAATATAGATTTCTTTGTAAGATTTGCAATTCTTTAAGGTTATGCATATGTTGTGATAGTTTGTTGCAGAATAGGAGTGTCAGCTGTGGAGGTCACTTCGAAGCTAACAGTAAGTATTGTTAATAAGAATGCGAATATCCTTTTTGGTGAATCAATAATTTAAACTTGGGCAAGGCGTCAAAGTTGTGTGCTATCCCCCTGAGATACAGCCATGTTCCAATTTTTGCTAGCCACGGACAGTAATTAACTTAATCAAATTTTACGACTAGCTATAAGCCGTGTTATTTTTTATCGTTACAAAAAAAAACCCACCCTTAGTCAATAATACACGATATTGCTTTATGTATATTTATTTACCGACCTTGTTCCTTTGTATACCCGTGACTTTCATAAAGTAACCTACCCTGTTCATACTTAAAAGGAGAAAAGTTACTACCATTATGATGGTAAAATCCTACTACGATAGAGTATTATAATAATTGATCTTTATGTCTCTTCCAAACTACTCCTAGCTCCACTATCTGACATTTGTATACATTGTTACCTAATATCTCTACAATCTTCCCTTGAATCCAACTTGGTTTATTTGGATTCCTGTAATCCTTAATTTGCACTATTTCCCCTTCACAAAAACTTTCTTTTCTATTTCCACTTGAATATTCAATTTGCGTTTGCCTTGACATTTGCTTAATGTTTGGCTTTAATAAATCAAAATGATTGTTTAATTCTCTGTTAAACATAAGCTTTGCTGGTGTCTCCCCTGTTGAAGCATGAACTGTTGTCCTATAATTAAATAAATACCTACTAATTAAAGTTTGCATAGTAACTGTGCTGTTAATTTTGTCAAACATAGCCTTTATAAGTCCCATTTTAAATGATTTCACTAAATTTTCAGCTACCCCATTGCTAGCTGGATGGTACGGAGGTGACAAAATATGCTTAATATGATTAATTTTACAGAAATTTTGAAACGAAGTGGATGTAAACTGCGCCCCGTTATCACTTACTAAGTTTCTTGGCAATCTTAACCGACTAAATATTTCCTGTAACGTTTCTATTGTATTTTCCGAATCAATTGATCTAACTTCGGGCCATTTACTAAATGTATCAATTAACACGAGAAACATTTTATTCTTAAACGGTCCTAAATAATCAACGTGTACTCTTTCAAATACTTGACTTGTAAGTCCATGGTGTTAGCTCACCCTTCGCTGGATCATCTCGAGCCTTTGCACAAGCCGTGCAACCATTCGCAATATTTTCTATATCTTTATCAACTAAAGACCACCAAAAATAACTTCTGGCTTTGCTTTTCATTCTAACCATTCCAGGGTGCGTATTGTGTAATTCTCTTAATAACTGACCTCTAAATTTTTTTGGTACCACCACTCGGTATCCCCACATTAAAATATCTTGGTCTAGCGTCAATTCATCGCGCCTAACAAAAAATGGTTTTTTACTATCCTCGGAAATGTATTGTTCCCACCCATCTTTTACAAGTCTAATAATTGAACTTATTTCTGGGTCTGTCCGAGACTCGATTGTAATCTTATTTGCGTTAATAGGGAACGAACCTTCAACAAAATTCGAATAATTATAAGTTTCATCTGCGTTTTCTTCGAGAGGTTCTGGCTTGTCATATTTTAATGGTAATCTCGATAAAGCATCCGCCGTTTCATTACTTTTCCCTTTTATAAATTTAATTGTATAATTATAACCCGATAAATACAAAGACCATCTCTGTAATCTAGCGGCCGCCATAGGTGGAATTCCTTTTTATCTTCGAATAACATTAGTAACGGTTTATGGTCAGTAAACAATTCAAAATGTCTACCTAATAAATATTGCAAAAACTTTTTTACGCTATAATATATTGCCAGTGCTTCTTTATCTACCATCGAATAATTTTTTTCTGCACTGCTTAACACTCTTGAAACAATCCCGATGGGACGCTCATTCCCATTTGGCAAAATGTGTGCCAATACTCCCCCGATGCCTTTCTGTGACGCATCACAAGTAAACCGCACCGGTATATCTGGCTTAAAATGAATCAAGACATTGTCTGATGCAATGGCTTTTTTGCTAAATTAAAGGCGCTTTCGCAGCTTCGCGACCACACAAATTCTTTCTCATTTTTTAGTAAATTATACAGTGGTGCTAACATGTCTGCTAAATTTTTTATAAATTTTCCATAATTATCATCGCTACAAAACTTTTTACTTCTTTAATAGTACTCGGTCTTATGGCTTTTAAAATTGCTTTAACTTTTTCACTATCTTTTCTAAACCCCTCTTCATCTACCACATAACCCAGATATTTAATTTCTTTTTTAAAAAACTTACACTTGCTCTTTTGTAAAGTTAATCCCGCCTCCGTTAGCCGGTTGAAAACGGTTTCTAAATTATTTAAATGTTCCTGCAGGTCATTCCCAGTAACTACAATATCATCCAAAAAATTGATGGTGCCTTTTGCACCTTGTAAAACTTTTTCTATCGTACGCTGAAAAATAGCACAGGCCGGTTTAGTACCATAAGGCAAACGTTTTACTGTATATATTTCCTTATGAGTACTCCAAGCTAACATTTTTCCTGTTTGCTTCGTCACGCATAACTGGCTATATGCTTGACTTAAATCTAATTTAGAAAAATGCTTTCCCCCTTGTAATGCCGCAAAAAGTTCCTCTACTTTCGGTATCGGATAATTTACATCCTTCAAGAAAGGGTTAATCGTGGATTTATAATCTGCACATAGACGCATGCTACCGTTTTTTTTAATACAGGTACTAGTGGGGTGCCCCACTCACTATTTTCAATTTTAACAATTGCATCCGCCTTTTCTAGTCTTTCTAATTCTCGTTCTGCTAAAACTTTAAAAGCAAATGGAATATTTCGTGGCTTTAGAAATATCGGTTTTACATTTTCCTTTACCTCAACTTATTTGCTCATACTTGTAACGCCCTAAATGATTTCTAAAAATCTCACTGTATTTATTTATTAAACTAGTAACCTTTGAAATGGTATCTACTTTATTAACAGCGATTTCTTGTTTAACATACTTAAGTAACCCTAGTTATCTTATTTATCCACTCTCTGTCTACCAAGGCTGGTCCTTGAGTTTTTACAACCAATAGCTCTAACGTATGTGTTATTTTTTTAAATTGGACTTGAACCTAAAACTTATCTAACGGTAAAATTTTGCTCTCATCATAGCATTTCAAAATAGTAGTACATGGTTCTAGTCTACAGTTTAAAAAATATTTTTTGTACAACTTATGAGGCAAAATCAACAGAGCTGACCCCGTATCGATTTCCATTTCAATCAAAACATTATTTATTGACAATTCTACCTTAAATGGTTCTAGTATCTTGAAACAATCCACTAAGTTATAAAATGAACTAACTTCTCTTACCTCCACACAATTAACTTTAACATCTTTCCTGTTAGTTTTACAAACCTTAGCTATATGGTCAGTTTTGTTACAAGCTCTACACTTGAATGTTTTGAATTTGCACCTTCTAAAATCGTGATTGGGTTTACCACATGCAAAACACGTAAATCCTTCCTTATCTTCTTTATTTGCCGTATAACTTCTTGAAAATAGTTGATCAGTTTTAGTCGCTTCTTTTCCTTTAGAAATTTTATTTACTCTTGTTTGCTGAACCAGAAGCACTTCTTTTTTTAAAGCAATATCAACGTAGTGTTTTAACGTTTTAGCATGTTCTTCCTCCCAAAGACGGTCTAAAACGGCTCCCTTTACTAAGCCCGTTATAAATTTGTCTGTTAAAATTAAATCTAAATTGGCACCAAATTTGCAATCCATTGCTGCTCTCTTTATCTTCACATACCAATCATTAATATTTTCATGAGTTTCTTGCCGACATTCATAGAATTCCACACGCTTGCGAAATACTGAGATCACCGGTGAAAAATGTTGCTGTAAAATCACGCATAAACCTTCGTAGCTTTTACTGCTGGGTAAATGTGGATCACACACCTTTAAAATTTTATACGCAGTTTGCCCTATTAATGTGATTAATACTGGTACCTTCCGATCATCCGATACTTGGTTTGCTTTAAAATATTGGTCCAGGCGTTCGCTATATACATTCCAATCATCGCCCACTTTGAATTCTTCCAATGCGCCTATAATTCCAGTTGCATTATTGATAATTACTGAAATTAATTAATGTGGAACATGTGCGAGGTAACCTAAGCCCACATAAAATTATTTTCCAGCTAAAAAAAATTAAAATCTTGCATTGGCCAGTCTCCTGGATATTAATTTTATCCTCGTCGCCACTTTATGTAATGTATTTCACCAAGTATGGCCGGATGGCCTTAGAATAAAAATAACTAGCAGAGAACAGCTTTATTGATACCCTACCCATTCAATCTACATGTATATTGTACAAAAATGTTACCTCTGCTCATGCTTATTGCTAATTGGAAGTGGATCTTGCACCTAACGCATATATAATATATAGCAGTCATAAACGTGAGCTGTTGGTTCAAAGCTTACAATTACTGAATAAATATATATAGGTATGGGTTTCTTAATGCTATCTCATTCACCAGGTTCATTTTATTATGGTGTGAATAATAGCGGCATGTCAATCACTATTTAGATTAGTAATAGAAAATGTTTCTATATATTATGAATTTTGTTAATCTTTTATTTTACTACGGTTGGAAATTTGTTAATAATCTGCTTTCTTAAATAGCTTTTTGGTCTAAAAACTCTTAGAAATTGGTAATGTAATAACATTTTTTTTAAATAACTGTGACTATATCGTATTTTTGCTATTTCATTTATACTACCTTAAACTTCTACTGATGAGACAAATCTGTCAGGATAACTGATGGTGTATTGCATAACCAAAGACTATGTAGTATATAATAATAATAATAATTTATTTTATACATTGTAGGTCCTCTACTTGTATCAAAGCTTGCAATAGGACTGATTTATTAAGTAAAGCTCCTGAGTTTTTGTATAATTGGTGCCGTGTGCATGCTGTTCATTTTGAAGACAAGATGTTTTTAAATGATTTAAAAACATATTACATTCATTTGCAGTACCAACGTTGGGTGTTCCTTCTAAAGGAGTATGTATTGATGTCTGCACAGCTGTTGTGCCTCAAAATGAAGAATTGACAGTGATCAGTACACATAAACGGAATAGATATGATGAAATTAAGAAAATCACTCCTGAAAGCAAGCGAATATGTGTGTTAGGTATATTTGAAAAATTCATTATCCTTTTATACTAAGTATTTTTTTCCAGAAAATATCATTTCAACACCAATGCAAAGTATTAATTCAGAAACATTGTTTGATGGTATGGTTAAGTATTGTACAAAATGAGATGTAGAAAGTAACAAAATTTTTATTATTATAGAAAATAAACCAAGTACTTCTTTCACACATGTCTATTCGGAGTCAGCTGTTCAAAAGTGTCCACAAAGTTCCATGGATACTCTTCCCTCAGAGCATATTCCATTAATACTTAATGGTATGTTGAAGTTTGTGTTGCATGTAAAAATATACACGATGTATATTTTAGAAAATAGATCCGGAGTGCCTGCTGCAGAACCTATGACAAGGCCTGTGTTGACACAAACATCTAAATACATGTCGTCACATTCCCCTAGAAAGGAAAAGTTACGTGCACGAACACCATATTTATTATCTAAAACATCTTCTTGGAAATCTTCGGTGGAAATACTTGAAATACTTAGTGAGGAATTACTTTCAGAAGCTCTTGCAAATTTTGTAAACACGCAGGTGCGCTTGAACAAAAGAAAATCCAACGGACGTCACTATAGTTCAGAGTACGAGGAATTTGCATTGTCGTTGTATTTTCTAAGCCCCTAGGTGTTATAAATTACTTTCGAAATTGTTTCATTTGCCTTCAAAGTGATCACTACAAAGGATGACACACTTTATTGAAGTACAACAAGGTGTTGAAAATGATTGCACATTTAGGGGCTTGCGAGTTGAAGTTAATAGTTTGTGTGAATAAGACCGATGTTGTTTAGTTTGTATCGACGAAATGTCTTTGAAATCACACCTGTTCTTTAATATTTCCACTGATGAAATTATTGGCTTTGAAGACGTTGGTTGTGGAAAAAGTTTCAAAGCAGCGAGGAATTCAGCTGTTATTATGGTTAGCGGCATTAAAAGCAGCTGGAAACAACCCATTGTCTATTTTTGTATGGAAACTACTTTGCCATCGAACATCATTAAAATTTTATTGGAAAACTGTATACGAAAATTAGAAGCTATAAATTTACATGTTTCTGCCATAGTTTCAGATATGGGATCAAATTTCGTTCAGACAGCAAAAATATTAGGTGTAACAATTGATAAACCCAGTATTCAGGTAGACAATTTTACTATTCCATAATTATTTGATGTTCCTCATCTAATAAAAGCTACCCGAAATAATTTATTAAAAAATATAATTACATTGAATGATAAATCTGCCAAGTGGAGTGATCTTGAAGCATTCTACAGTAAGGATAAGACTTTGCCGAACCGCATTGCACCTAAACGTACAGATGCACATATAAATCCAACGAACTTTCAAAAGATGAAAATAAATCTTGCTACTCAAGTATTGAGTCACTCTGTCGCTGCAGGGATGAACATGTTAATTACATTTGGGGTTTTACCAGCCGAAGCATTTGCGACAAGTGAACTATTAGAAAAATTTAATAATTTATTTGATATTTTGAATTCAAGTCCTGCTTCAGTTAACTCTCACTATAAGAAAGTATATTCTGGAGAACCTTTTAAAAGCAATTTTTACAAGAAATGCTGCAGTTCATAAATACACTACGAATAATAACTAAAGCTGGCCGTGATGTTACAAAATCAATAAAATTTATTCATAGTTGGCAAATATCCATTAATGCTACATTGGTTTTGTGGGAACATTTAAAAGCACGTGGATTTGATTATTTGATGACTCGTCGAAGTAACCAAGATGCTTTGGAAAATTTCTGTGGTAGCATGCAGCAACAAAGTGGAAATTCAATTAATCCAACACCTATTCAATTTCAAAGGGCGTTTAAGAAGTTGTTTGCTCAACAATATTTGAATATGGGAAATGCAAACTGTTCAGAAGATTTTGATCAACTGCTATCAAAATTAAAAGACTGGAAGCCAGTTGTAGAAGAGATGCAATACATGCAGCCATCTTCCTTTGAGCGTTCCCTTGATTATCATGACTTGCAACTTCCAGAAAAAAATACTTTAAAATATGTTTGTGGATATTTATTGCGAAAAGCAAGAAATGTTTATCATCGCGTGACATGTGATGTTCTTGTAGACAATGTTTATGATGGTTCTGCACAATCAGTATATTTTAAGGCATATGACTGCAGTGAACAGTTATGTGGCGGACTTATAGTCCCACATAATAACTTTTGTAGTTACATAAATAGTTTGGAGAATATCTTTTTCGAGAAGTTTGAAGAGTTGTCAACGTCTAAAAATATACTTAATAGTTTGTATACTATTAATGTTAAACGTTTCCAATTCGAAATTAGGATGTTTTCCTGTAAATTATGTCATAAAATTATGTTTAAGAATGCGCATATTTTACACACTTAAATTTTCAAACCGAAATTTGCTCTTTAAAGATAGAAAAGACGAAAAATTGTTAATTTTGTCACATTTGTAGTCCGAGTTGTTACTACTTTTAGTAAAATATTTTTTGTAAACCTATTTCGAAAAGTAGTTCATTTCAACATTGATTTGAAATGTAAGTAACACTACATTCAGTGTTCATTGTCACCATGACAACGAGATGTCATATTTTATTAGCCCCGTGGTTTGTAATGAAAGTACTAGAAAAGATTATGAGTAATTTGTAAGAATAACTTTAATAGGATATTTCAAAAACCCATAACAAATTAACAAAATTGGTACGGCGTATCTACTGTGAAAATTTTATTTTGTTTGTAGTAGTGAATACAAAAGAACAATAGGCTAATTTGAATAGAATTCTCGTCGTTTTTGTTCAGCTTACATCTTTGCAGATTTCAACATTATCCATTTCAGGAAAATCATTTAAGTTTTTCAGTGAATATCTGATGGAATCGACAAATTCCATTTTGTTTACATCACAATTTTGGTTTGTTGATGATGAACACAAAAGTTCAGATACTCCTTGATTGTACAAAATTTGATCAGCTATTGTCACTTTATATTTCATGAAATCGGCCACATGGCCTTCAGCCACAGTGGAATATTTCCATCCACTGTGTTGTGTTAGACAGAGGACATTAATTCCAGAATGAGCAAGTAATGTATGTATGTATGTATTTATTCATCTTTTTTTAGATCGTTATAAAATAAAATGTAGTTGAAATGAATGCCTGGTGTATGTATGAGGCTTTTCCAACCCTAAATATTTTGCAATTTGAAATGGAATTTGCGAAATTTAAAATAAATAGTATTTTCCTAAAACTTTCTCAAAAGGCATTTTAAGAAAAACCTATCATTTCAAGGTTTTTCACAACATTGATAAAATTAATTGGTTGTTTTTCCTGTGCGATAATTGCAAATGAATGTTGTGGCCCATTCTTTTTATCTGATTCAACTATTATGAAACTGTCTTTAATGTCTATGTCATGAATATTTATTGAGATGTACGATTTCAGAGATCAGATCTATTCAGAACCGATTGAAGTAAAATATTTGATTCAAAAGAAAATTAGAAAAACCTGTTTATATATTTTGACACATTAAGGCAATCAACAAAAACCAATTGTTTTTTTTAAGTCCCAGAGTACAGGATTTTCCTATATAAAAATGAAAATATATGTTTGATACCAGCTTCTAAAGAACTTGTAACTTTCATTATACCTTTTCGAAAATTTTGCAAACAAAATCTCCAAAGAAGCATTCTATTTCTTCTATGATAAATAATAGAATGCGGGAATAACCAAAAACTTTCAAAATTCGGATTATTATTAGTGTTTGACAGAGAATTAATTGTTATTGCAACAGAAGTATTACAGGCTTGATATTTGCTATTTTTTTAATAAAGCGTATAGAAAAATGGAGCTTCATAAAGATTTCTATTATAATTTTTCTATTTGAATAATTTGAAGGTAGGACAAAAACTCTCAAATACGCCTCGAATCGTATAGTGCTGTTTTGATCTTGAATACTTGCAAACCTCGACCCTTTGGTCTCCGTTTGCATATTTGTAGAGCATCGAAAATGAGATGATGACATGATTTAGCGCCATGTTGATATCTCTTACGATTCCAGAGATATTGATCAGAATTGCCCGAAAGTTTGTTGTAAAATATATCTGGCATTTTTGCACACTTGTTGGTGTCTATTGAGTATATGCCTCCTGTAGTAGTACATCCTTAAGGAGCTGCCAGCTCTTTTGTATTAAGTACTATTAATTTGTTTCTGATACAGATCTTTATTAGCTTGTCATACCTCTTTCGTTTCTCATTCCTAAAGTATACTACCCTATTACGCTTCCCTATATACCTTGATCCACAACTGCTTAAAATCTTTTATGATCAGCAATCCCTTTCCATTTTTAAGACCTTGGGTAACCTTCTGAATTTGCTTATTCATTTTTCAATTCCTTAATCATCATGGATCCAGCTACCAGCGTGTGATGATATTGTACTAAGTGTGACTGCTATTATTCTATCACTAACCTATCGGACATTGTATTACATTTCTTGCTTTCTTTTACGTACATTTATAAAAAAAAAACCACACGTGTCAGTCACCTAACTTAAGCTCCTACCTATCAGAACTGGTTTTTGTCTAGTGATTTATATCTTCAGATTCTTTAACGTCCCTTCTATCCAAAAACGCATTTCTTTCTCCACTTTGTATAGTATATTTCCTCTTTGGTCGCTTCGTTTTTGTTTCATGACTGTTCCTTCCCAGAATACAACCTACCAAAGTAGGGTGAGATTGGATGACTATGCCTACCCAAACGAGTATATAAAAGTCACTTTTAGAGGTACTTAAAAAATATTATTTTTGATATGTGTAATTCTTCAATATCTTTATGAGTAAATTCCATATATGGTGTTTAATACTTAGTGCTCACATGCTTCAAGAATTCTAGTCTAGTATCTGAATATGTGAGGCATTTTAATACTTGTACATATATTTGTGCTAGTGCTAGTGCTAGTAGATAATATTATTATACATAGAAATGAGAACCTATTAATACATTTATATAAAAAAGTAAACATGATTTAATTGAGTAACATTTGAATGAAGCAATTTTTTTAAATAAATATAAACATACTTGTTTTGATTTATTAAATTCAATTGTTTTTCAAGGCATTTTTAAAACGTTGCTGTTGCATATTGTTCATTCCACTCAACTATTTGACAAAATTTTGGAAAAGGTATAGGTGTCACCAGCAAATATTTTCTTAAGCCCACTATTAATGTTTACAATACTTCAGATATACGAAAAGTTTCTTGAAGGTTTTACACGAGGAAACTCTTTTTTAAGCAATGTTAATCCAAGTGATTACATGCGTTTGGAATGGAGTTTTAACAAAAATCGATGTCTAAAGTATTGAAGCGATCATAACTATTACCTCACCTTTTTGAACAAATAATTGTATATAAACACCATCTACTAGCCTCATTTCTTTCATTTTAATAAAATATTAATGAAAAAAAATTCGATTTGTTAATTTCAGAAACCAATTATCTTATATGAGTCTTTAACTACTCCACCACCACACGATACATGAACTTCACTTTCCGCTCTCAGAATAAGTACTATTTCATTGATGTGCTTATTAAAACAAATGGTAAGCATTAGATAAAGCGCCTTGTATGTCTGGTACTTAATACTTGTAATGTATGCATTACTTAATAATTGAGGTACTTTCTGTGGTTTTTTGACAACTGCTTTTAATTAGAGTTGCTTGATACAAAATACTAAAAACTTGAAGAATTAAAGTTTTAGGTTGAATGAGTCATTTGAAGAACTCCATACATCACAATATTTTTACTATGAGATTTAATTTATCTAATAACCAATAAAGTATGTGATCCTCATGCTCTATTTAATATTATTCAGTAAATATACAAATTAAATAAAGGAATTAGAAGAAAATTGAGGTCATGTTTACAAAGAATTAATTCAAACTTTGCCCCAAAATCACCACTAAGAACATGGCCGATTTCTGCCAAGGTTACTGATGTGACGTCGTACGGTTAACTTTATTTACATTGTAGAACTAGCTTTTTTACATGTTAGGACTAAGGTCTGGAGTAGTGGTAGTCATGCGCGAGAAGTAGAGCATCAATCAATCAACAATTGCCGTCAAGTTGCCACGAATCACTTTGTATTTTTGTGTTTGAAGTAAATGATTAATTATATCCATAAACATCTTGCGGGCGTGTTTTATTTATCTACAGGTCACAACAATTTGGCGACGAGGAATAACGGAAGTTTGAATTTTTAATTTGCTATGACGCACGTGAGTAATCCGTCCCATGCCATAGCAGTAAATCCTGTTTTTCATGCACAAGTTGGTTCATTACCAGAGTTTAATTATACAATAGATGATTGGAATCTATATTATGAGCGACTGGAACAATATTTTATTTGCAACTATATTGATGATGTTCATAAAGTTGCAGTTTTAAGGGAATTATGTGATCCTGATCGCCCAGCAACCAAGAATTATATGGAATTATGTTCATTGATGCAGAAACAATTTTCAAAGAAAGTATCTGTTTATGACTTAAAGCAGGTAAAAGGTGAAAACATCAATGCATGGTTTGTTCATATTAAGCAATCAGCCATGAAATGCAAATTTGGTACAATGCTTGAGGATAAGGTGAAAGATAAATTCGTAACGGGAATGTATCCAGGTCCGGTGCTAGATTGCCTGTGTGAAGAAGGTGAAACGAAGAGTCTAACTGATTTGTTTGAAATTGCATTAAACAAGGAATCGTCTGTAATGGAAAGCCAAACTACCCGAGGTATTTACAAATTACAGGTAAAGGATGACAAATTAAGAAACGAAAGAAATAAGACGCCTCATCAGGTACGACAAGAGAAGTTGCTTTGCTTTGTTTGTGGTAAAGATAAACATAGTTTTAAATATTGTAAGTTTAGACATAAATTTTGTAAAGTATGTAGGAAAAAAAGGGCATATTTCTACTTCGCCCAAATGCTCAGGTAAACAAAGTAAAAACAACAATATTCATATGCAAGAACCTGAATTAGATGGAAGTACCGAGTTTAAATGTGAAGAGCTTGTAGAATTTTTTTATAATGATTCTAAAATTAATCCTTTTTATATACAAGCTATTATTGAAAATAAGTCTGTTGATTGTGAGATTGATTCAGGATCTGCAATTTCGGTGTTACCATTAGATTTTTATAAAAGTAATTTCAATTTGAAATTAGAACCTTGTACTTTAAAGTTGAAAACATATGATGGAGGCATTATTCACCCAGTGGGGAAAGTTTTATTAAAGGTACAGTTAAATAAAATTGTTCACAAGAATGAATTTGTCATTGTTCCTAATGGTGTACGACCGTTAATGGGTCGCGATTTGATGAATAAATTAAATATTTCATTTCAAGTAAACAGTCTGTGTTTACACATGGATGATTCGAATGATTTAAAAATTATTGCTGATCAAATTTGTAAGGAATTTTCTGATTTATTTGATGGTACGTTAGGGACGTACAAGTATGATAAAGTTAAATTAAATTTAAAAAGGGATGCCAGACCGAAATTTTGTAAACCCCGAAATATTCCATTTGCTTTCTATAAAGAAGTGGAAGGGGAGTTACAAAGAATGGAACAGCAGGGTATTATTACAAAAGTTGAAAGTAGTGAATGGGAACTCCGCTTGTTCCAATTTTAAAGCCGAATGGCAAATTGCGTGTCTGTGCTGACTATAAGGTCACTTTAAATCCATTTTTGGAAGATGTGTTATATCCTATTCCCAGGGTCGATGACATATTTCAGTAATTGAAAGGGGGAAAGTTGTATTCATAGCTTGATTTTTAGCTGCATATAATCAATTAGAGGTGGATGAAGCAGCTAGTTTAATGCTGGCATGGAGCACCCACAAAGGGATTTTTAAAGTAAATAGATTACCTTTTGGGACTAAGCCTGCATGCAAATTGTTTCAGATAGAAGTGGAGAAAGTACTGCAGGGTTGCAAAGGTGCTGTAAACCTGCTAGACGATATTGTAGTTACAGGGGTTTCCTTAGAGGAACATGTTTCTAATTTACGTGCGGTATTAACAAGAGTAAAACTTGCTGGGTTCAAACTAAATCCTAGCAAATGTGAGTTTTTAAGCCCGAAATAAATTATTTGGGCCACATAATTAGTGCGATGGGTTTAAAAAAGGATCCTTCCAAAGTAGGGGCCAAGCTCGAAGTGGCCAAACCCACAAATGTCTCTGAAGTGAGAGCTTTTTGTGGATTAATAAATTATTATGCAAAGTTTATACCTAACTTGGCATCTATTTTACATCCTCTCTATAATTTGCTCAAAAAGGGTGTTCAGTTCAAGTGGGATAAATCTTGCGAGATAGCTTTTAATAGGGCAAAAGAAGCTGTTTTATCTGATAAAACTTTCTCATTTTAATCCAGAGTTACCGATAGTAGTAGAAACAGATGCATCGAACGTTGGTATTAGCTGTATATTATTGCAGCAAATGCCAGATAATACCGAAAGGCCCGTTTGTTTTGTATCAAGAACACTTAATAAAGCGGAGGCTAAATATGCTGTGATTCACAAAGAGGCTCTAGCCATATATTGGGGTGTGAGAAAATTATATCCCTATCTGGCAGGTCTTAATTTTACTTTAAGATGTGATCATAAGCCTTTGTTAGCCTTGTTAGGTGAAACAAAAGAAATACCGGCTATGGCTGCAGGTAGACTGCAGCGATGGGCTGCATATTTGTCTAGTTTTAACTATACATTAAAATATTTAAAAGGGAAAAGTAACGTGGTGGCTGATGCCTTGTCACGTTTACCTAACCCAAAAGAGATTGAAAAGGAAAGTGATGAGTACGATTACTTAAATCTTGTTGAAGAGTTTGTACCAATAACGGTAAAACAAATAAGTGCAGAAACTCGAAAAGAACCTTCTCAATCTAAAGTATTTAATTACATAGAGTATGGGTGGCCTGATCAAACAGAGCCAGAGCTAAAACCCTATTTTACTCAAAAATCTGAACTTTATGTTGACTCAGATGTTATTATGTGGGAGTACCGGGTGGTAATTCCACAAAATATCGCGATACGCTCTTGAAAGAATTACACGCTTCTCATTTAGGTACTACTAAGATGAAAGCGGTGGCTCGATCCTATTTTTGGTGGCCTTGCTTAGATCAAGCGATAGAGGCAATTACTGGAAAATGTCATGGCTGTATGATGAATCGGCCTAATCCAGTTAAAACACCAGTAACCAAATGGCCTTTGTATAAAAAGGTATTTGAACGGGTTCACATAGATTATATGGAACCATTTTTAGGTGAGAATTTTCTTATTTTAACCGATGCCTATAGTAAGTGGCCAGAAGTTTTTGTTGTTGATAACATTAATTCGGCCAACACTATCGAAAAACTATGGGAGACATTTGCTAGATATGGTGTCCCACGCACCATAGTGGCCGATAATGGCACTCAATTGGCTTCTGCAGAATTTGCGGAATATTGTAAAAAGAACGGTGTAATACATTTAAACACACCTACTTACCATCCATCGAGTAATGGAGCAGCAGAGAATTCTGTAAACAGTATTAAAAGAGCTATTAAAAAATTGCTTATGGATAATAGAAATGAAACAACGACAACTACCATTTTTAGGTATCTGTTCGGTTACAGGACAGCACCTCATTCAACCACTGGTGTCTCTCCTGCCAAACTAATGTTTTCTAGAAACGTTAACACAAAATTTGATTTATTGCAACCTAAAGGTATCGAAGGTAATAATAAAAATGTTGAAACATTTCCCGTTTCAAAAGTGTTTGAGGTGGGCGATGTGGTGTACTTTAGAGACTATAGTCGACCTAACAAAAAGGGTTGGCAAAAAGGAACAATTGATGAAAAATTAGGAACTTCTATATATTTCTGTGTGTCGTTAACTGATGGTCAAATTTACCAGCGCCACCAAGATCAAATAATTAAAGAAGGAGCCTTTTATGAAAGTCACTTAGAGATAAATACAGATGGTCCGGACAAGCTTGTGAACTTGCCCAAGATAACTTGTAATGATAAACCTATTGTAATAATGCCAAGTACCTCCAAGGTGGTGAGTACGACAGCGTTTGATAGTAAGCCAGCTGACAACAGGGATAGTGTTAGTAATAAGGGTGTAACGCTAACTAGTGCTAGTAGTAGTGGCGAAGAAAAGACTATAATGCCATCAATGGTTAAGGCGAATAGCTCCCAAGGTACTAGTGTACCAATTGTAACTAGAAGTAAGCGAGTGGTGAAACCGCCTGATCGTTTAAATTTGTAAAGTAACTCTTTATTTGTATTGAATTGTATTTTAAGTTCAGATGGATAGGTCTCCTCTGAGGGCGGAGGTAGTGATGTGACGTCGTAGGGTTAACTTTATTTACATTGTAGAACTAGCTTTATTTACATGTTAGGACTAAGGTCTGGAGTAGTGGTAGTCATGTGCGAGAAGTAGAGCATCAATCAATCAACAATGGCCGTGAAGTTACCACGAACCACTTTGTATTTTTGTGTTTGAAGTAAATGATTAATTATATCCATAAACATCTTGCGGGCGTGTTTTATTTACCTACAGGTCACAACAGTTACCCAGTTTTGAATATGAATATCAAAGGCTCCGATAGAGAGTGCCGTTTCTGGTATTGTATTCTGGAGTTATGCCGTCTTTCATGCTTTACAAATTATAATTTAAAAAACAATTTTTGACAATTTTGAAGATGATAATCGAGTTCTTCTGTCGGACATTATTTGCCGGGCCTTTGAAAATTGAAAACATTCCTTCACAGGGTACCAATGTTCCCAAAATACACAGTCCATTAAGACACGATTGGTGTTCTTATTCTTGGAATTTCATTGTTTACGTTTTAAAAGTTTGTCCAATCAAATAGAAAAGAAAATATATTATCTAGTAAATACAGTAAAAATAAGCTATCCTTAAGATACCTTACTCATTGCAATTATAATCGCAGACTTACAATTGTGTATTTTTCTAAGAAATTCAATTAGGATGTAACCCAAAACTGGCCTTAAAAATAATGCGTTTTACCACATTCTATTTATTTTCATTTGCAGTATATTAAAATGCCCCTACTACACGTTTTTAAAAATCCAGGCTTAAATTATTTAATTGAAGGGATATTTCATGTAGGTGTCTTTGTATTGTTTATTAAATTAATTCGTCTACCAACACCATGTTCAGGAACTTATACCAGTATTAAGGGTATAATCACACTTTTATTGCCGGCATACTGAAAGTGTATAGGTGGTAGGTTAGGTAGTATATACATTTACCATTCTTATAACTCAGTTTAAGAACACGCCAAGTTCTCATACCGAATGAGTTCAATGAATCACAAGGCGAAGAAGCATTTTTATTCCTTCTCGTCTATAGTTCAGTTTGAACTATTCACTTGACTGAATACGTTCCGTACGAACTATTCACCCAAGTGAATAAGCAACGTCCATGACTACTAAACCACCGCTTGATGTAAATCCGTATGCGAGTCGCATTATAAACTTGAGAATGCAATTCAGGTAAAACCGTTCGAAAATATAAAGTATAAATACTTGCCATATACGAATTATTTCAAGAATTGCTCCCCAAGTCCGGTTCCTGAATGCGATAAGAAGTAAAGATTTATTAAAAAAAGAATAACTATTTTGCCAGTCTTAAGCACACGTTTACGATAACCGGGACCCTATGCATTATACACACTTATGTCACAGATTATCCACCTCTTGCAGATGTGAAGGCTTTGTCGGTTCGTTTGAAGTTTCTCGGGCAAAATTCTATAACGTTGAGTGCAATCCGCCATTACATAAGAGGTTTTTGCGGGAAATTTGAATGTGCATAATAAAATCTACCAGAATGTTTCTAACAGTAATCTAATCTCAATGTTTTGTTACGTATACCAGTAATATTTTTAAGTTTTTTTCATTATGTATGCCTAATTGACATAATAAATAAAACTGGACAATGTTGCTAAGTATAAGCGTAACAAAACATAGGTCACTTGAAATAGAAATTTGTGAGGAAGCTTAGATTTTATATCAATAAATATCTAATTCGCCCTACTTCAAGAAAAAACGATTTAATACCATTCCTTTTATATTATATATTTTGTAAATATTTTGACAAATTGTTATTCACATTTGTGATTCACACATTTAAATTTAAAATGAATAAAAAAAAATTTAATTATACAAATATTGAAACTTTAAATCCCCATAATATTTTCTTCATAGGCACACATTTTTCGTAGTACGCTTTATTGTTTATAATGAATAGAAATCTGAACTCGGAACTTTAAAATTTCGAAGTTACACACACAAATATTGAATTCCTAAATGAGCTTTTGAAGTTCGTCGAACATGAATTATCTGGGCCCTGTTTCTAAAACTCGTTCACTAATAGTATTAGTGATTATCTTATAATATTAATTAATATTATTACTGTTCTGTTTCATAAAAAATTTGCCTAATAATATTAGTGGAATACTAAAATGATTACCTATTTAATATTATTAGTGCTGAAGGTAAACTGTATCATAAACCAAAGCAACTAATGAAACTTACTTATAATATTAGCATTTATTTCATTAACACGCTTAGTTTAATAATTAATTTATTAGATCAAATAAAGTTAACAGTTTAAAGAAAAATATATAAAATACTTAATATTCTGTATAAAACAAAATAAAATGGGAGATAGTGACACCAGCAGTGGTGAAGAGCAGTTTAATGTTCATCGTACAAGGATTTTTCAACCGAGAATAGCTTACAACTACATGGAATATACATATGAGTTCAATGAGAGATTTCGGCTAGACCTTGAAACTTTTATGTTTGTGCTTAATAGTATAAGTAACACATTGGAACGTCAAACTGCAAGAAATCATTCACCGTCTCCAAAGTAACAACTTCGAATTGCTCTCCACTGGCTAGGAAGTGGTGCTCAGTACCATTGTGTAGGTGATATGCATGGAATTTTAAAAGGGACAGTTTGTCGAGTTGTGCACAGCTATAAATAATGTACTTGTTAAGGATGTGGTGAGGTGGCCAAATGAATGTGCAGAACAGGTGGTTAAATTTATTGAGTTTGGAGATGTGCCTTTGGTATGTGGGGTAATGGATGGAACGTTAATACAAGTTGATGCTCCTATTGCACTTGAACCAGCTTTTGTAGATCGTTCTCGAAAACATTCCTTAAACGTAATGCTTGTATACTGACCAAATTTACTTTATTATGTATGTGCAAATTGACATGGGAGGGTTAGTGATGCAGGAGTTTTGCGGTTAAGTGAATTATACAACAGGATGGAAACAGATTGGAGGCCTTTTGCTGGTGGAGTTTTACTGGGAGACTCTATTTACCCTATAAAATCTTGGCTCATTCCATCAGTAATTCAAAATATTGATGATCCATCTCAACAGAGACTTGCGAAATCTCATAAAAAAAACTCGGAGAGTTATTGAGTGTGCCGTTTATGTCATTCGGTGATTTAAAAAAAAATTCCTATTCTGAGTGGCTGTATGTGCCTGAATCCCACATTTGCTTGTGAAATCATCAATACCTGTGTAGTATTGTGTAATCTTTCGAGGCGTAATTTACAATACTTTGCATTGCCTGATGAACCTGAAATACAAGTAGAAGACTTATCAGAGACTACTATTATGGACGAAGATGAATTGTCTGCAGTCCATACTCAAGAAAAACTGCATTTTTTAACAACCACTTTAATTGTTAAAAGTGAAAGTATGTACTTTGCCTAATCTTAAACATACATTTACATATTTTGTGATGAAACAGTGTTTGCTTAAATGTCTATTTAATATAAGTATTAAATAAAATGTTACTGTACAGTTGAATCATCTCGTTCTAACATTACAATATCCCCTTCGTTAGTTACTAAACAGTCGTCACTATTAATAAATACAACATCACTCATATCTGGTTGTTCTCCATCTTCTTGTTGGACAATATGACTAGTAAAGGGTGAATGCTGCACATTTAAGAATTGCTCCTTTTTCCATACTTCAAGTTCTAGTTTATGTATTTGAAGCTCAAATCTTCTCTCCTTCAGAATTCAAGCATGAGAGTATCTTCACCACGTGAATCCTATATACATAAAATTGATATATCAACTTCGTTACTACTATCTATAATTTTATTACTCTAATAACTAACATTCACATCCGTTTTTGATTAGTAGTACTAAATCAAAACATACCTCAAGGGTTAAGGACTTTGTCCTCTTGCGTGACCAATTGTTTGTTACATATTCCATTATTTACATTATCATTACTAGTAGCCCCTAAACTCTCGTCAGGTTCAATAGGCTTTTGTACAACAGCTGCCATAGACACTGAAGTCATACCTATTCATATAAAATGTGGATATCATAAAAATAAAACATGTTTGAACTTCTTTTTAATTAACACAAACAATTACAAATAGTAAATTAAAAATAATTTACAAAGAAAATTCAGAAATATATCGATTATCTGTACATCATCATCATTAGGTCTTCAGTTCTGGAACTGGTTAGGCGTGTACCTTCATTGTTTCCTATTCGCTGATGTTTGCGACCCATTAGAAGAAGGTGGAACTCTGCAGGGTATATTGTCAAAAATAAGAAATTGTTATATTTGTGTATATCTTATATGGTTAAAAAAGGGTTAATTTACAACTATTTAACTAGTGTGATGCGAAAATAAATGATTGCCTTAATAGAAGGAGCATAAAGATCTTATATATCCAGAAGATTTTTACCTAATCGAATTAATAATAACAAAATTATGGTAAGTTAAAGACGCCATAAATTATTGGTTGTACATTTTAATTTTTAAATCGCCTTTTTTGTTATTAATCCAATTTGGTTGAAATTTTCTGAGACGATGAAAATTTGTAATGTATGTAAGATATAAGAATTATGAAAAAGTAGCACTAATCATTAAAATCATAAGTATTACTTGATGTTGAAGGTACAGATATATCCACATAAGAGCAGGGAGTAACTTTCTTTGGAAAAATCATTTTGGAATCTTCTTTAGTATTAATTGTAATATTTGAAAGACAACATAATAAGTTAGATTCAAAAATAGAGAACATGTTAGTTGTTACCCGATAGCATTACTATTTTTTTTTATGGATCATGTTCAAATTGATCCGGTAGTACTTTTTTTTATCAAAAATGGTAGGTACTGACCCATCTAATAGTCTTTTACGAACTTTAGAGGTTTTCGAAAAATATTTTTCTAGAAAATGTGTTTCTCACATAGTTTATAATTTTTATACAGCTTGTCTGAATCAATTGCCAGTAAATCTTTCCGATTACATGCTGCTAACCATTCCTCACATCTGTGGAGGTAGAAATATTGTAATGAAGAACTAAAAGTGCAGCCTATCCAGGACAATATGTGCTATAGGCACAGATTATCTTATATTAATTGTAAATCTGTGTAGGAACTCACCTTGCTCGATGAATTATTGGGAATCGAAACATAGAGATTAGAGATGTGTCGTTACTTTAATAACGTTATTTTGGAACGTTAATTCTTGGTAACGTTACGTTACGTTTCACATCTTAAAAATAACGAGTTACTTTTGGAACGGTCGATACTCAATAGATTACCAATTACATGAAGCATACTTGACGTTTTGTGGATGAAAGAAACACACGTTACTTTACTGTACACGTTATTTATAGGAACGCTACTGCTGGAATTGAGAAATGTTTACCTATATACGATGAGTCGTTATTTTAATAACGTTATTTTGAAACGGTATTTCTTTACAACGTTATGATACTTACGACTACGACCTATTTATTACCATTGAATCATAACAATTAAAATGTCTATATGGTTAAGTTCCTAATATAAAAAAACATAATTATAATAATAATTATTATTTGATAATTACGAACTAGAAATGTACAGAAGCGATATTACATTATCTATACATGTATAATTAACTTAAAAACTCATACGTACAACATGAAATCAAATAATACATAGAACACTCACTTTACTTTTTTTGATTCTGTATTTCTTTATTATAGTTTAAAAACAATAACTGTTGTACTTTATTTGAACTTAGTCTACTACGACGATCAGACAAAATCTGTCCAGATTTAGAAAACAACCTTTCACATGGGACTGATGTGGCAACACCTATAAAATTGTCTAACACTAATTTGCTCAGATGAGGATAGTTGTAAAAATTATTTTTCCACCAAAGTAATGGGTCATTTTTTCTTGCAATTGGTGGTTCCTCAAGATATCGCTGTACTTCAATTATCGCCTTTGATTGAGCCGTACCTGTACTTTGAAATGTTGCAACTTTTTTATCAAAACTTCCCCATCATCAATATTCATATTATCAGAGCCTGAGGGTTCTAATACTTCTAATGCACTTGAACTTTGTTTATCTGGACACTGTTTATTTATATGTGAAGTGATTTTTGAAATTGCAGCGGCTTTTGCTCTTTGTGCAGTTTGTTCACTAGCAAAACCTACATTTTTAAATCTGGAATCTAAAAACGTTGTTAAAATGAAAGAGTTGCTGTTCTCCAAACTTCCTAGTCTTGAGGTGATTCCTTTTAAAATGTCATTTATGATAGATCTTGATATTGAAAAGTATGCATGTTCATTTTTTTTAAAATTAGAATAGACTTCAATTAGGCCATTAGTTAAAATAATAACATACGGTCCTCTCACGTAATTTTGTCCACTTATAACATTTGTTACACTTTCTAGCGGTTTTAAAATTTTTGTCAATTCTTTTAGAATTGCCCATTCTTCCATGGTTACAATGGGCAGTTCTTTATTTATTAAAGCCATTGTGGTTCGAATTGGTTCCTCTAATTCTAAAAATCGATCAACCATGTAAAATGTGGAATTCCAGCGCGTACTTATATCATGCATTAATTTCTTTGGCTGCTTTCCAAGTTGTTTTTGGTGTTCCATTAACTTAGCCATATTTGAAGTGCTTTTTTTTAAAAACCTAACAATGTTTCTAATTTTTTCAATTGTCGTATTCGCATGTTTAAGAGCGTCGCTGGAAATTAAATTGATTGTATGTGCATAACAACCAAAATGCTTTAGATGTAACATATCTTTGATTACTTTACAAATATTATTTGCATTGTCACTCACGTCCATCAAAATCTTATTTTCAAGATTCCATTCCCTTATAATACTTTGTAGAATATCGGCTAAATTAGCACTTGTATGTGAATCATCAAATCGGGCACATTCTAACAAGAGACTTTTTAATTCATAGTTTTTATTTATGCAATGTGCCGTAACTGCCAAGAAGTTTTCGTTATTGCGCGATGTCCAGCAATCTGTCGTCAATGTAACGGAAGTCGCTTCTTCAAATAATTTATCTCTGGTATTATTGTATACCTCTTCGAAAGTAGCAGGCAATAAACTATTTGTTATTGTTTTTCTATTTGGCAGCGAATAAGACGGATTTAAAGCTTCCACGAATGTTTTAAAACCATAATCTTCTACAATAGAAAATGGTTGATAATCATGCGTAAAAAGAAACATCAATGAATCGTCAAGTTTCTTTCTTGTACCAGAGCCCATTTTTTTCCTTAAAAATGAAGTTACGTCAGTTTGTTGTAGTGGTGTAGGATTTTTATTATTACTTGCGGATGCAAATGCTTGTTCTAGCTGTATTATGGATGTAGATGAAGAAGCAACAGTATAGCCATCGGGGTTCTGGTTTTGATTTAATGTCGTTGCACTTTTACTTTCCGTCAGTGGGTTGTCTGCTCGATCAAAATTAATAAGGGGATGTTTTCTGCTAATATGCTTTTTCAAATTAGATGATGTTGATTTAAAGCTAAGTTCTTGCTTACATATGTTGCAAATAGCAATACATTCCAATTTTGATTTTTCGCGAAAAAAGTTCCAGATTTACGAATATTTGGTGGACTTTTTACGCGTAGTCATTGCTAATTTTTGCACAGCAAGACTTCAGATTAAAATTACTATATATACACTTAAACTAGAACGAATAAAATATTATTATAAAGTACTTATATACGAATAAATCGTTACAGCATGAAACCTGAAAACCAATAACTTATGGGAATAACTTTATGGTTCCAGTTTCACAATAAAATACCCGTTCGAAACGATTCGAAGGGTAAGGGGAATTCGTAGGTGACGGTGTTAATCAACTTTTTTGTACTATTATTATATATTACTATATTGTACATTTCGTTTGTGAATACACTATACCCATAGAATAAGGTCCCGCTTGTTACCTGAATATTATCAACACGTACTGGAATTTATGAAAAAGAATATTGTGAAATTTTAATACCATTTAGTTTGTTATCTTATACATACTTAAGTATGGTCAACGATTGTATATTCACTTAATGCTCAGAATATCAGAACCAAACATGTTTCAAAGAATTCGCTAATTACATGACATTTATGAAGAGTCATTATATAGTGCAATTTAGGGAAAATGTGCATATAATTAAATACCATTTCGTTTGTTCTTATTTTTGTACTTTGAATGGTAAAGCACTTGGTACTTAGAACCAAATATTGTTTCGCAGAATAATGATCTGTGTTATAGGTTATAGAAAAAGAATTCGGGGACTAAGTGGATTAAAAAGAAAACATACGTTCCAAAAATAACGTTATTTTGGAACGTTATATTTTGGTAACGTTACATAAAATAACGTTACTGGTTCGGAACCGTTAGGGTACCTTTAGTGCTATGGAGATTTGGCGATTTGGATATTTGGAGAATGATCCTATTGGGGAAATTTTTTGGAAATTTGAAAGTTTAATCAAAAAAATTTAAAAAGGTTTTTTTTTTTTTCCCAATTAAATTAGGATTTTTCCTTTTAAATTAAAAAATTATGTTTTGGAATTTAAATTTTAAAAATTTTTTAAAAAATTTTTTTTAAAAAAAAAGAAAAAAAATTTGTTTTTTGTTCCTTTTTTAAAAATTTTTTTTTTAAAAATTTTTAAAAATTTTTTGTAAAAAATTTTTTTTAAAAGAAAGGGTTTTTTTTTTTTGAAATTTGAAAAATTTTTTAAAAAAAATTTTAAAAAACCCCAAAAAACCCAAAAACGGGTTTTTTTAAATTTTTTTTGGGGGGAAAAAAAAAAGGTTTTAAAAAATTTTTGGTTTTTTTTTTAAAAAATTTAAAAATTTAAAAAAAAATTTTAAAAATTTTTTACTTGGGAAAAAAATTTTTTTTTGTTTAAAAAAAAATTTTTTGGTTTTAAAAAAAATTTTTTTTTTAAAATTTTAAAAATTTTTTTTTTAAAAAAACCCCCCGGGGAAAAATTTTAATTTTTTGGTTAAAAAAAAAAATTTTTTTTTTTAATACCTGCATCTCCATATTTTAGTGGATTATAAGATGCTAAGTAAAAAGTGTTAAATTTCACTTGAATCGTATTTTACTGAATACAGTTCTAACATTGAAAATTTTATATCGCATTAACTCAAATAGAAGCAACTTTGAATTCTCGACCTATCGTATTACATCAAATGATCCAAATGACTTGACTCATTTAAAGCCATCACATTTTCTCATTTGATGTTTATATTCTTCACTGCCAATTCAAGATTTAGTCCATACTAAATGTAATAATGATCAAGATATTAGACGAAACGACAAATTGATCAGAACTTTTTGAGCAGATGGTCGGTAGAATATATCAGAAATTATAGGAAAAGATTTAAGCAAAACAATCAAGCATTACCAATTGGTTCAAAGGTGATCACAAAGAAGATCATTCTCCACCAAATAAAAAGTTGCTCGGCAGAGTTTTCTGCCTACATCCGGCAAACTACGGAATTGCTTGTGTAGTTACAATTCAAACTTTAAAAGAAGAAATCAAAAAATTAGTCGCCAAGCTGTATCCACTTCCTCTAGACGAACTAACTGTGAAGTAGACAAAAGTAATCTTGTAAATTTTATTAATATGTGTATATTTACTATGCTCATTTTCATTTTATATATTTCAATATTATCTTCATTCATCAAGAACTACATTATGCATTCAGATGAATAGTTACTCATTTTCATGAATTTTTTGTAAAAAGAATTATAATGTTTTTTTGACAAACTGTACTAAATCATTATTATAACGTAATAAAATTATTTCAAAATTTACAGTTTGTATGAGGGTTATCACATTTCCAGCATACAATGAAATTTTCTACAGTCAGCTGCTCAAGTCACAACAAGTAGAGAAATAAAAATCTTCATCAGTAGGTCTTCAGTCCAAGAACTGGTTAGACACGTACCCACATTCTTTTCTATTCTGAGCTGATCTACACATTTCCCTGAAATTTCTAGTCTGCATCTTTCACTATCTACGTGCAATAGTCTGATCTAGGCCTATGTATGCTTGGAATATATTCCGCACTATTCTCCAAAAATGCCTTAGAACGTATCCTGCCCTTCTATTTCTCCTATATATTTTTTGTTTTCCACATATGCTTACAACAATTTTCTCCTAGTTTCAATGTCTGTTGTCATCGAAAATAGCAGCTGCTCTTTCTTGTGAGATGCATTTCGGTTCCCGTTCTGTTGTTTTACAAATATATACCCTATTCCCCCGATATTCAGTGGTATGTGAAGGGGGTTAAGCAGCCTGCGGCTGCCAAGATCCCCCAACACTTGGACATTTGAGGAATTAATAGTTTCTTAATATATCCTTTCGAACAATAAACATTAATAGAAAATATTTCCAATTCAACACCTCTAGTTAATAATAACCATCAGATTTAAGTGTAATTATTTTTTTTGTCATTAGGTTTTTCGTCGTGAAACTGGCTGGACGCATACCTCCACTTTTTCTATTCTTAGCTAGTCTACACAGTTCATTGAAATTTCCACATCCTAGATACAGCTTGGTTCCCTTTTTGTTGTTTTCTAATTATATGTCCTATTTTACCAAGATTCAGTACTATGTGAAGAGGGTTGAGCAGCATGTGGCCGACAAGATCCCCCAACACTTAGACATTTGCCCAATTAATAGTTTTCCAGTAAATGCTTTTGCACAATTAACATTAGTTGAGAATGTTGCAAAACCAATACTGGTAGTTGCTTATAATAATCATCAGATTTAATCACAGTCATTTTTTGCGCCATTAGATTTTCCATCTTGGAACTGGTTAGACATGTACCTTCCATTGATTTGTATTCTGAGTTAGCCTACACATTTCCCTGAATTTCCCACAGCCTACCTTATTCACTATCTGTGTGCAATAGTCCAACCTAGGTCTACATCTACCTCCTTTTTTTTCCTATTTCTGCTTCTAATATATTCCGCGCTATTTCCTCATGCCTTAGAATGTGACCTATCATCCTATCTCTCTTATTTTTTACTAGTTTCTACATATTTCTTTCTTCCCTAGCATTTTTAGTACCTTTTTATTCTTAACTTTGTCTGTTCATGATATTTTCATTATAAGTCTGTAGCACCACATTTCGAAAGGCTTCTCCTACACTCCAAGTTTCAAGGCTGTACAGTGATGCACTCCACAAATAAGTTTTAAGCAATCTTTTCTTTGTTTCTGTTTGTTGTTTTTTAACAAAGTAGTTGCATTTTCTGGTTAAATATAGCACGGCCTTATGCTAATCTTTGTTTTATATCTTTTGTGTTCTTTCTAGCTTGAGTTATTTGACTTCCTGGGTAGCAGAAATCCTTAGCCGCTCGTAAGTTCTCATTACCTATTTGTATTATAGTTTTTGAAGTATTTTCCCCTTCATAACATATTACTACTTTAGTTTTATTTTTGTCAATTTTCATACGTAAATTAAATCTAGTCGCTTTACAACAGTCATATGCAACTTCCATATGGTGCAATTTGTCGTTCGATAAGCTGATCATACAACAGATTTTATGAAAGGTCCATATTGTGAAACGATTCGAGCGCGTCATACAGGTTGTACAACAGCGCTACTATTGTTACAATTAGCGTTCAAACCGTCGAACCAACTGCGGTTGTGCTACAGATCGTACGATTATTTGCACGCCTGTAGGTAGTTTTAGTTGAAGGAGTCATTTGAAAAACTCCACAAATCACAATCTTTTACTAAAATGAGATTTAAGTTTATCTAATAAACACAACATAGCACGTGATCCTCCTGCTCTGTTTAATGTAATTCAGTAAATAGATAAATTAAATAAAGGAATTAAAAGAAACGGTACAATGCATAAAGACGAAGTTATGTCATAGAATAACTAGGGTTGTGTTTACAAAACACAAATTCAAACTGAGCTAAAATAACCACCAAGAATATGACTGATATTCTGCCAAGGTCATCCAGTTTTGAAGAACATCAAAGGCGCTGACAAAGAGTGTTGCTTCTGATATTTGTATTCTGGGCTATGGGGCCACCCTATTCAATAAATGCAAAGGCTGTTGTTAAGGCTTTATAAGTATTTTGGTTGTAGTGTAGTATGCCAATCACAATTAATTTAAGTCCTTAAACTATTCCCACCTAGAAACCCTCCATTATCCCTACCTTTAGTGCAACGACATAAAAGGGTTGGTAATGTACGAGTGGACGACAATTCAACTTCGTTCTCGCTTGGCTTTGGTTCGTGATTTAGTTCGGTGCATCGAGCATCAGTAATTAGCAACAATTAGTGAACATTATACATACAGTCCATAATTATCTGATAGCAGTGCAAGTACAATCAACCACTACAACCAGTGAAAGGTAGGTGATATATTCCTTTAAATTATCATTTCCTTTGTGTGATTGTAAATGCAAATTAACATTTTGATTAACATTTTTGGTCCTTTGAGCAAATATTTTGCTTATTAATTGGTTTATTATTGGCATTTTTGGCATTCAATTTAACTACATTGTTAATTGCTCTTCGCTTAAATTAGGGGTTGACCGCATTTAGAAGAAAAGTGTAGTCATACCACCAGTTTCATAGTCAATTGTGTAAACTAACTTATAGTAGATGCAATCTCGCATTAAATTTGAAATTTTGTACTGATACAGAATCTTATAAAGCCTTAAAATGACAAATCTTTGTAAATTTTAGGGATAGTTAACGTAAGAATTTGTAGTCAGAAAAGTGTTTAAGCAATACAGTTATTTTAAACTTGTAATTCAAGTTCGCTAGAGAATTCAGGTATTCGTAAAACCGGGTAGAATAAAACCCTTTGCTCTTTGTCATATTGAAACTTGCAAGCTCCCGTTAGGCACGTTGTAGTAAAAATTCTTTAACAGGTAGTTCAACATTACCCTTGGTATATCCTATTATTAGGTGAACAAACCCTTCATTTTTGTAGCTGAAATCAATATAAAATCGATATTAGTAACCTTGTTCGTTAGGATGGCACATATTTCATCGGATAGGTTGATAGTGGATTTAAAGGCCGCACTCGATAGATTATCTGATATATCTGGTGCGATAGATAAATTGGAGCATATTAAAGGCAATTGTATTTCTGTTAATATTATGGCTGAAAGCGCCTTTGATATCAAAAACGATGTAGATACTGCTTATAAAACGTGCATATTGGATGAGGACAACTCTGAATTATTAAATGCAATTACAACACTAAGAATTGAAATAGATAGGTCTTTGTTAAACATTAAAATTATTAAGGCACAATTTGATAATATATCCACTGCTGAAAATGCTTGACTGAAAATATTACTAGCATCGGCTCATGTACTAATATTCGTCTCCCTCGGATAGAAATGAAAAATTTTCTGGAAAAATAGAACATTTCCAAGAGTTTATTCAATTTTTAATAATTTAGTTCATGAAAATAATCAATTGCTACCGATCGAAAAGTTCTATTTTTAATTGATGCGTTGGATTTTAAGTCTAGAGAACTCATTAGACATTTGCAAATTTCGAATAATAATTATATGCTAGCTTATTCAATTATTGTGGAAAGGTTTAATTCAAAACGTTTAATTGCAAACACGCATTGGAATGCTTTAGAATCGTCACCAAAAGCAAAATTTAATTCACATACAGATTTAAGAGAATTGCTTAATTGCTTTACGGAAAATATATCAAGCTTACGTCAAACTAAGATTGATTTGCTCGACTTCGTATTGTTTAATTTGTTATCAAAAAAGGTAGATACAAATCTTTTGAAAACATTTGAGTTAGAAAATACATCAGACATTCCATCTTATGATCAATTAAAATTATTTCTAGAAAAACATTGCAAGGCATTAGAAATTAGCAATATGGTTGTTTCCGATACACCGTCCAAATTTAATACGTCCATTAAACAAACCATATCATCTAGTGTACCTTCTAAACGTTCCTTTGAATATTCAAAACCCCAAGTTCGAAAGTCATTCGTAACAACTTCATTCGCTCAGAAATGCAGTCTTTGCAGTGGTACTCATAACTTATACCAATGTGAAATGTTTCTGAATAAATCGCCACAAGACCGTTATAACTTTGTTAAAGACAAACACTTATGCATTAATTGTCTTCGCAACTCTCATATGGTTACACGCTGCTCTTCCAAACTTGTTTGTAAAAGTGTGCAAGGGTCATCATACTTTATTGCACTTTGAAAACCCTACAGTTGCACAGAAACCTGCAATCACTCAGGCAACAGATCAACTTCCCGAACCCACCTGCAACACTACTACAAGTACGTTGTTATCATCTAGATCGTCCAACACAATGACGTTATTAGGCACCGCAAGAATTTCAATTACAGATGGGTTTGGTAAAGTTCAGACAGTAAGAGCACTTGTAGATAGTGCATCAATGGAAAATTTCATGACTGATAAGTGTTGTCGACGCTTAGGTTTAAGAAAATCGAATATTTCAATGAAGGTTGAAGGCTTAGGTCTATCTGCTTCTCATGCGTATGGACAAGTATCGTGGAAAATTAGTCCTCAAGGTAAAACTGTTCCAGAGTACAGTATTGATTGTTTTGTTTTACCAGACATTTGTGGAACCCTTCCTTCATCAAGGATCTCACCAAATAGTTGGCCTCACATAGTTGGATTAGATTTAGCAGATTCGGACTTCGACAAACCTAGCCATATCGATTTATTGTTAGGTGCAGATTTGTTCGCGCGTGTTTTATTAAACGCAACTCGCATTGGGTCACTAGAAGAACCCGTGGCAATTCACACTACCTTTGGGTGGATATTAACAGGAAGGTTCTTTCTTCTGTTACATCTCGTATATCATTAGCTGCACTTGTAGAAGATGCTAACATTACTCGATTTTGGGAACTGGAAAATATTCCAGATTCTAACAAATTATCTCCTCATGCGGAAATTTGTGAAAGGCATTTTGTGGACACTCACAAGCAGGATGACACCGGTCGTTTTATTGTTTTGTTACCTTTCAATGGTCCTGAACCGCTATTTGCTGGCTCGGAAATAGCACTTCGAAGATTTCTTTCACTAGAACGCCGTTTGAAATAAATCCTCAACTGTATAATTCGTACAGAGAATTTATGCAGAATTATATCGATAGTGGTCACATGTCTCGTATTGTATCGGATTCAACTCGATCGTCTACATTATCGCCGGTATATTACATACCACATCACGCCGTGTTCAAACCAGACAGTACAACTACAAAACTTCGTGTCGTATTTGATGCTTCAGCCAGCGCTCAAAGTGGAGGGTCTTTAAATGATCATTTACTCGCAGGCCCCTCTTCAAAAAGATATCATGGAGTTGTTATTACACTTTCGTTTACATTCTGTAGTTTTAACTGCGGACATTAAGCAAATGTATAGACAGATTCTTATTTCTACTAGCCATCGAGACTATCAACGTATAGTTTGGAGATTTAAGTCCTCGGAGTCTGTTATCGATTATCAGCTAAACACTGTTACATACGGCATCACATCATCACCATTTTTAGCCATGCGTGTAATTCAAGAACTTGCAAAGTCAATCGTTACGTTTTCCTATTGCTTCCAAGATTTTAGCATCGGATACGTACGTGGATGATTTGATTACAGGGTGTGATTCGATAGAGGATGGCAAACGACTCGTGTATGAATTAAACCAAATTTGCCAATCAGGTGGTTTTATGTTGCGAAAGTGGAATAGCAACGTGCCAAGTGTCATTGGCCATTTACCTGATTCCGTTCGGTATCAGCAAGCATTTTGTTTGAAGAGGTAAACAATACTTCTCAAAAAATTTTAGGACTGCAATGGCAACCATTGAGTGATGTGTTGTTTTACAATCTTAATATCGTTGATCGGCCTTGTACCAAAAGGAATATGGTTTCGGAAATTGCAAGGATCTTTGACCCTCTGGGGTTATTATCACCATTGGTCTTCTTCGCAAAACATTTGATTCAATCTGTATGGATATTAGGAATTGGCTGGGATGAACTTCCTCCCCAACAAATTGTTTTAAAATGGAATCTGTATCTTCAACAATTACCCGAGTTATTGAAAATTGAAATTCCTCGACGGATTCTTTGCGATAACCATCAAACTGTACAAATTCATGCATTTTGTGATGCATCGGAAGCTGGATATGCAGCAGCAGTTTATCTCCGCTGTGTCGATGAGAAAGGGAACATCCAAGTATCATTGGTCTGTGCCAAATCTAAGGTCGCACCAACCAATCGTATATCATTACCTCGATTAGAATTGTGTGGTGCAGTGTTGTTGTCGAACTTGGTCGAGTATGTGCAAAATACGTATAGAGATAATTTAGTATTGGACGATACATTTGCGTGGTCAGATTCCACAGTAGCATTAGCATGGATTCGATCTTCGTCGTATAATTGGAAGACCTTTATTAGCAATCGTGTCTCGCATATCCAAGAACGAGTGGCTCCATCATCGTGGCATCATATTAAATCACAGGATAATCCTGCTGATTGTGCATCAAGAGGATTATTAGCTGCTGAGCTTGTTAATCATCCTTTGTGGTGGACGGCTCCACCATGGTTACTATTACCTAAAGAGAATTGGCCTGCTCATATGGAACCAACTCTACAGATCACACTCAGATGCACATTGAAAAAGAACTTTATCCCTTAATATACACGTTGCAGATCATTTCGTAGACTCGATGGTAAATCAATTTTCAGATTTGCGAAAAATATGCAGGATTCTGGTATATATTTGTCAGTTCATTCGTAACTTGAAAGTTCGTGCAAATTTGGATATTCGAAACTTAGAACAATTATTGGTCTCCCCCGAACAGTATGCACTTCATTTATTAATAAAACGGGTTCAAGAACAAGTTTTCAGTCAGGACATTGATATCATTCGAAAGGAAAACTTAGTAATAAACAACTTCGACCTCTCAGTCCTTTCCTTGACAGTGATGGGTTGTTAAGGGTGGGCGGCCGGTTGCGAAATGCAGACGTATCTTATGATACAAAATTTCCTTTGCTACTTCCTCGGTCACACCGGGTGACAGAGCTCATTATTCGAGATTGCCATACGAAATATTTACACCCTGGACTTAGAACTACTCATTTTTGTTAGTACAAAATTTTTGGATTCTGTCTGCAAAAGGGCTATTCAACAGTGCCTAAACTCTTGTATTCGATGTTTTCGTCAAAACCTATTTCGCTATGCCCTCCTATGGGCGACTTGCCCCCCGCTAGACTTACTGCCGGTAAAGCGTTTCTACATACTGGGGTAGACTACGGTGGACCCTTTTCTATCACCATGAATCGTATTAGAGGTGCCAAATCATTGAAAGCCTATGTTTGTTTATTTGTTTGTCTTAGTACAAAAGCGATACATCTGGAGTTGGCATCAAACCTATCTAAAGAGGCCTTTATTGCAGCTTTACGGCGGTTTGTAGCACGTAGAGGTAAATGCTTGCAAATTCATAGTGACTGTGGAACAAATTTTATCGGAGCATCTCGGGAACTAATCGAATATATGAAGCAGTCATCTGAAACGGAAGGTATTCACTTTGTTTTAATCCTCCGTCGGCTCCTCACTTTGGGGAATGTGGGAAGCTGGGATAAAATCTGTAAAGTCCCATCTCAAGAAGGTGGTAGGCGAACAAATTCTCTCGTACGAAGAATTTAACACCATTCTTGCTCAAATTGAAGCCATATTAAACTCCAGACCTTTATGTCCAATGAGTAACGATCCCACTGATTTTTCATTCTTAAGTCCTGGTCATTTTCTGAACGTAGAACCAGTGTCTGTCATTCCCGACCCTAATGTCTTAGATCTGAAACTATCTTCTTTAAATCGTTGGCAACTGGTTCAACGTATTCAGCAATCATTTTGGAAACGGTGGCATTTGGAGTACCTGCACACTTCAACAGAAAACCAAATGGTTTTCTGCTAATTATTCGTTAATGGTGGGAACGTTGGTGTTGATTAAGGATACCGAGTGTCTCCATTACAGTGGAAAATGGGACGTATACATACGTTGCATTATGGAAAGGACAATGTTTGTCGTGGGCTACCGTGGCAACATCCCAGGGACTATTTAAAAGGCCCGTGGTAAAATTGTGCCCTCTCCCATTTCAGAGGCAACTTAGTATTATAGTTAGTATATTAGGGTGTTAACTTTAAATTTACGATTATATATATATATATTTTTTTTTTTTTGCTCGTTTAGACACACTTAGAAAATAAGTTCCTAATACTTATTTTGGTGGGCGGTATGTTAAGGCTTTATAAGTATTTTGGTTGTAGTGTAGTATGCCAATCACAATTAATTTAAGTCCTTAAACTATTCCCACCTAGAAACCCTCCATTATCCCTACCTTTAGTGCAACGACATAAAAGGGTTGGTAATGTACGAGTGGACGACAATTCAACTTCGTTCTCGCTTGGCTTTGGTTCGTGATTTAGTTCGGTGCATCGAGCATCAGTAATTAGCAACAATTAGTGAACATTATACATACAGTCCATAATTATCTGATAGCAGTGCAAGTACAATCAACCACTACAACCAGTGAAAGGTAGGTGATATATTCCTTTAAATTATCATTTCCTTTGTGTGATTGTAAATGCAAATTAACATTTTGATTAACAGCTGTTATATCCTTTATATTTCTGCTTAAAACAAAGTTATTGGCCCTCCTCAGCAATCTGTTACAGTACTAACCCCCAAAAAGTAATTAGAAATTACTAGTGATGAGCTAAACAGCGTTTTTCAGGTCACCGGTAAAACGGCGACTGTGACAGTCAGTAACCTAAGTCGCCGCTACCACTAGTTAAATTACGATATCTGCATTAGATACGGTGAAACATGGAATAAAATCTTTTGTTTTGGAGGTATTTATTTACATCTTAATTTCAAATTGAAATTTTAATACCTTGCAATCATCGTAATTCAACAGATCCGTGTTTAAAATCGGTTCAGGAGTCATAGCTTATATTTCGATAGTTTTTGCAGGTTTAGTTTATATTGTATACCTACTGGTTGGGTTAACTAGTTAGGGGTTCTTTTATCCCTAATGTGACCAGTGACCTTTAAGGAAGGATTTCCTTAAAATGATGGAACGCAAATATCTTCCTACTATGCTAGAGGTCTATTCCTTGGGCAGAGCTTATGAGGATTGGTCGTGGTTCTTTTTACAAAGCATTATTTTCTTACTAGAGCTAGATTCTTAACAAAACAGGGGTTTAGGTAGGGCACCACCAAGTCATTAATTTTAAACACAGGGTTTCCTAAAGGGGACTTGGGAGTCCTTAGAGAGGAATACCGTATTAACTGCTAACGCAGAAGCTGTAAAGAAAATTTAATTAATTAAAAAATGAGGACACAAGAGGTATTCTCTTGTTACCTCATATAAAAAAACAAAGATTAATCAGGCAAACAATATTATGAACACAGATTTTATGCTTCTAAATCTGGAAAGGCTATTTAAGCTTCTTGTTAAATTGGGTTACCACTTTATGCTATTTGATCTTATACCTGATTACTCTATTTCTGAACGTACTTGTTCAGAGTAAAACAATTAATTAAGAAAATTAAATGTTGATTCTTTAATTAAAATTTGTTCCTTCATAAAAATTGTAAATATAAAATTTATGTTTAAAAAAAGATAATACAAGTTTCATCTACCCATAAGGTAGGATTATATATTCAAAAGAAATATCAAAACTTTAAGTGTTGCTTTCGTTACAAAAATTTAACTTGAATTTATACCAAAAATGCCAGATCTGTTATTCGGTTTACATATATATAAAAATTATCTAAATTGTCTATTAATTTATTGTTCAGAAACCGTAAGTGAAGTCATGCATATATGAAACTTTAATAAGAATTCTTTAGGTTTGCTTAATTTCATTAAAATTAGTAACTGTGATTACACTGCACTAATATTGACAATAAAAATTTACTAAAGTCCTTTTTAGTTTGTTAAACGGATAAGTGATAATAAGTTGTTACAAAGATATTTTCTGAAGCAGCCTTGTATCAAAGATCGCCAATTGTAGACGTGATGTAAGAATAATACTAATCTCTTACCTCGGTTCAGCAGATGTTGTTTACGTGAAGATGTTACAGCATGTTAGAACAGGTGTTAAAACATACGTTTCTCGGAAAACAGTTGACGTAGAATCCACATGTTATACAGGACACAATCAGCTACGTGATCCTTGGTCCGGACCATAAGAACTTAGTGCGTTTTTCTTATACGCACAAACTGGACCAACCAAAATCCATTACAAAACTTACATGTTCTACTGTGTGTAGATCTCGACCAAAATAATTACCATCATATAGTTGTTCTCCTAATTACTTGTAATTTCACACTCGCAACTTCAAAAAGACCATGTCAATTCACTATCGGATTTTAGTTCTAAACCATAAAAATTTCTACGTACTTTGTAGAACGTTTCTTTAAAATCCAAACATATTGCTTCCTTGCAGAACATTTCATTAAATCAACTCTTCATCGTAAGGTTGAAAGACGTTCATACTGGATCGATATTTTCGTATCGCAACGTTGACGTGAATGAACTATAACTTGGTACTCGTAGATGCGAAAGTAGAATTAATATCGTCTTGAAACACAGGTTTCAGACTGCCTTATTTTTATAAAATCAGGTAAGGCGGATTCATTCTAACAAATGAATATACGGAGAAGCCTTACAATTGATATACAAAACGATTTCTTAAAAAGTTCTTTTTCTACATTTGCAGGACAATTATAAAATAAATATCTAATTGAAGATTTGACGGAGCATTTCACGAGGTATTTAATTGAAAGTTTTTTTAACGAAGCGTTGTAGGACATACTCAATTGAAACATTTACGAAATTATTTAAAAAACATTTTAAGAGCTATTTTAAAAAAATATCCAAAGAACTATCAAAAAGGTTATCAAATGAATTATCGAAAGAATTATTAATAGAGTTATTTATAGAATTATTGATAGATTTAATAATAGAGTTATTAATAGAGCGCATTATTAAAAACACTGAGCCTAGTGTTCAGCACAAAGGGCTCCACTACAGCACAAGGCCAGACGCAAATTACATGCTAGAACCCTTTGGGTTTCCATGTTGGTTCTCGACGAAAGTTCTAGCTCTAGTGCGCGCTGATGCAATATGCATGAAACAGAAAAGCTGTTTGGCCTTGATAATTTTCATACTAACAACTAACGCCTGATGTTAGCAACCAAACGAGCATTTTTGTATGGCGGTTAGACCTCATAATACCAATACTGGTATTTATTTACTTAAAAATTGTTTACGTGATATAAATGACTAGACAAAAGGTTTGTGAAACTAAAAATTCATTGACGTTCTGCAGTGGTCAAAAAAACTGTTACAAGTTATTTCATATAATTATCATACAAAGTAAAAAGTTGCAATTGTATTGTATTACAACATTAAAAGTATAAATTTAAAAGTGTTCAGTGCAGAGGTGAGATTCGCAATGCAGTTCAAGTTTTATAGACATCAGCTTTGCATTTCAGATTTTAGGTTTCCCGGGACTTGTAAGTGGTATAGTACAAAATGCCACCTTATAGAAAGTGTGAAGTTTTAAACTGCAAACACAGGGATTCGATTAGGCATAGGTTTCCTAATCTAACAAAATTTTTGTATAACAACCAGTGCATCAATACTCTTGGAAAAAATGCGATAAAAGTGTTTGATCCAGCATATGTATATAGTGCTTATAAAGTATGCCATAATCATTTCTTACCTGATAATAATGTTTCCAATAATATGCTGCAAAAAAATATTGTGCCATCTCAAAATTTAGCTGCAAAAATCGAAATGTCTGAAGGAGGTGTTTTCAAAGTTAGGAATGGTATGTTAACACACCTGTAAATATTACATATACCTTAAAAGTGTTGCTATATTAAAATATACAATTAATGTATAGGTATACATATTCCACATGGTTTGCTAAGACTTTATTTCCTTACGAGTACAAAAAAAGGTTCTTATTTCTGTTAGGCAAACCTACAAACAGTTGTATCTAACCTGGGTAATTCTTTGTTGGCACAAACCACATATAAGGTTGTAACAATTTTATTTTTGGTTATTAAATCCCTTCATCAAAGTGCGAGAATAATAAAACACTTTTATTAAAATAATGGTAAAATACAGTTAACAACTTTGGTAATACGCTAGAGCAGCATCGTCCTTTGGTATTCTATGTATAGTCGAATATCTGTGTCTTCTACAGCTGTTCGCAAGCGCGTTTTGGATGACAGCCCCCTCCGCGGACGCACCGGTTGCCTGAGCTAGTGTTGTAAGCAGTCGGCATAGATAAGACCACACACTAGATGGGTAACATTTATGGCCGCGATTTTAGCATTGATTTAGTTCATACTACGCCCGCGAGATGGTACGTGTAATTTGTAATGCAGGAAACTGTCGGACGTTAGATGACATTTATAACATAAAACTTTTGCCAATGGTGACACTTGCAGGTATTGTATAATTATTGTTATTTGTTGAACAATCATTCGGAATATTTAGTGTTTTTATTTGTAGATTAATTTATCGTGTTTCGCGTTTATTGACTTAATTTTTGCATTTAAAAAGGATAACTTCAGTGCAGGTTAGATTAATCTATAGGAACAATGGTTTTTTTGTGCCGTGTGCCTTTGTGTTGTAAGAAAAACTCTGAAACAAAAATGCACCGGTTTCCTACTGATGACATCGTAAGTTTTGTGAAATAATTAAATATGATTGTAAAATTCCTATACAACTTCTGTGTATTGCGAGATATTGTACTGATGTTACTGAATAAAATTAAGTAATAAAGACTTGAAATGTTGTTATAAAATTACAGACACCCTTTTAAATTAAAATTTCTGTTTAACAGAACGAATTTGTAGCTTTTGTTATATATGATCTGTATGTATATAATTTTACCCAAAATATTGAAGTCTGACCATTGTTCATGTGCATAGTTTCTTTTTCTTGAGAAAATAGTGTTGCGATCCACTATTAGGCAACCCGTCAAACATACAAACGCCCGGGGCACAGCGTATTCTTCAGCATTCGAGAATCCTTCTACAAAGTTCTAGATAATGAGTCATATCTTAATGCAGGGTATATATAAGGCCGCTTATGAATGTAAGAGTTAGTCTATTCTTGAATGTCTAATATAAATTATATCGTTGTAAAGTAAACGTAGTTGAGTTTTTAGAATATATACATAAATGATATGCTGTGTCTAATGTGCATGCAGCTTGCAGTATACATAAATAAATAGAAGTGTATAAACAAATAGTTGTGTTAGTGTGGTTATTGGACCTAGGGTAAAGAAGTTAGTTTAAGAAGATATTAGTGCTTGTAAATTCATTAGTGTAATAGTGCTTCATTGTTAAGTGGACTGAAAACATCTATAAATAAGGCATATACTGTTAATTAGACTTGTGAACAGTGAGTAATAAAGACCATTATTATTACTTGTTTTAAATTAAAGAAACGCGGTAGTAGTAGCCGTTACACTGGTGTCAGGCTGTGTTGGGTGATTAATTAAGTCTAAAGACATTTGAGTAGTTTGTATATGCCAGTGACAAGAAGTCAGAGTAAAATGGAAGCAGAAACTTTAATGAACTTCCTTAAGGATTTTAAATCCGAAATGCTGTTACACTTAGTTTAACGTTTTATCTGGTCGGTAATGCAGTTAACCAAATGTTACACTTAGATTCTGGTACATTGAAATGGCGATAGATGGCTCTTAAAAGCCTGTAATACAGTTACCAAAGTTCATAAGATACACCATGACGTCATCGACAATTTATATTGCGCGTAATTACAAAATATTACATAAAATTAAAACAATAAAAATTAGAGAGTCTACTCACGTGAAGGATCCGCTAACCGGCAGGAAATCACGCTGCGGTAGCCTCGGCATCGCTGTTGCTGGTAGAGCTGGACATCCAAATTATCTCGGGGTCATGGGATGCTCCAGGGTCATCTCCGTTCCTATATGCAGTGGAAGACGGTAATAGGTAATTAAGGAAAGATAATCAAGATAAGGAAATCTACATAATAAGATAACACACGACACCCCGCACGACTGTTCACTTCAAAGTTCGGCGTAAAAAAGCCACGTTTCCGCGCGAGAACCGCGGAACTCCCTACTCTTTTGTAGCATTGCTATACCCCTATAGGGATAATTCACACTTGCCAATTGCACTATTGTGACGTACCGGAAGCCCCGCCCAGTCTATTTAAATTGTTCGCGCGTCTTGCGTATTCGAAAATTATGGCGGGAACTTCCGCACATCAAGAAAACTAACCTAAACAATGTTAAAGTGCAAATTCGGTTTGCACGTAACAATCGCGACAAAGCCACAAAAGAAAAAACTTAAAAAAAGAAAAAGTCTGTTAGCACAGTAACAGCTTAAAATCTAAGTCCTAATTACCCTACATAAACCCTAACTTAAAACCTACAAAATGTTTATATAAGGCGCCACCTGGTTTTTCGACCGATAACACGTCTACCGAAGTACCAGGAAACGGAATAGGTAGCCCGATAGTCTTTGACTACACTACTTACCGACAACACAAATTTGTCGGGGAGCATGAAACACTACTTAAACTAACACGGGTGCGACAAGTCGCTTAACCTATCTAAACCTATCTAAACTTATCTAACTAAAGCTAACATATAGTTCTTATATGCAAACACACATGAGTGTCGCATCAAACTATTCTTCTTTTTGGCAAGAAGTGCCCAAATTTAAAGTTCATGAGAGTGCGTCACCTTGCACTCTAGCAAATTTTGTTTCTGGTACTTTGGTTTCCTCCTATGCACATTTAACTTGTCCATGACACAGTTGTGAATCCACAAATTTACCAAAAGTACCGCCTACTAAATCCTTATATGCTAACCTGACAAATTACATTTCTAAATTGGGTTAGCTTTTTCACTTAATTTTCAGAAAGATAATTCCCACGTCTGGTCATATATACCACACGTTAGGACGATAAAAAGATAAGATAAGATCTCAAATTGATGTTAAAGATAGTAGATAAGATAATGATATTTAGCTTAAATTGTTATCCTCAAAGGTAATGAATAAGATAACGGTATTAAGCTTTAGTTATTATTTGAGATACTCGATAAGATAACACGATATTAAGTTAAAGTGATTATAAGAGATAGTAGGTAACATGAATTTAAACAGAAGTTATTACTCAAGATAACTAGGTAAGATAACGCGAAATAACTCGAAGTCATTCCTAACGGTGGTCGGTAAGATAACGATAAATTAAACCAAAATTATTACTAACGGTAATCGGTAAGATAACGATACTAAACTAAGGTTATTACCAAAGGTAATCAATAAGATAACGATATTAAACCTAAAGGTATTATCGAAGATAATAAAGAAGACAAAGATATTGGCCTAGTTATTACCCAAGACAATGATAACAACAAAAGAGTGGCTCCAGTAGAGCCGTTTAAATGGGATTGACCCGTGCCCTCCAAACAAGAGAAACCTGTGAGGCAGGTCCGTTCGTAAGAACAGCACGGGGGACCGGCAAAGACCTTTGGGTGCATTCCTGCACCCAGTGTTGATCGATATCGGTGAAACTATTCACCCGATATCCATGCGGTATATTCTATATACACATTCACTCACACATTCACACACTCATACATACCTTCACTGCCAGAGCCTATGCACTGACAGCGGCACCGCATGACCCCACGAAAGATTCGCAGAGACATGGTCCAGGTGTCTGTGAAAACCTCCCGCACAACCACACGGTGACTAACAGAAAAGAAAAGGTAGTAGAGAAACAGGAACGGTAAAAAGAAGGAGGTTGGTTTTTTGAAGTGCATAAGAGGCACCTCTAGGTAGAAGAAAGAAGAGGAAGGGCTCGCATTGAGCAAAAGCGACAGAGGGAAAGGTGGATAGCAAAGCGCTACTCAACCAACAAGTGTGGTCAGTAGCTCGGAATGAGGGAACATCATTCTTATGTGGCAGACGGGTGTTCCGGGACAAGAACAGGTCCACCGAGAGAAGAATAAGGCATAGCGGAGATAGCGGGTTAAGAAAAAGTATAGTTTTTGGACAAGCGTCCGAGAGAAAGTAGAGAGTTGTCCCTATAAAACACAGCGCAGTCTGAAGGACCACCTGCGATATTAATCCGACAAGATAAGATATACACATTCTTAAAATTCACTAGACTCCTAAGAGAACTAGTGCGATAATTTTCCTAACGAGTGCTTCGACTACGATAAGAAAATCAGACAAAGATAGACACGACAACTTAAAAAGTATCTTCACAGATACAAACACACAAAAACAACTGTTTTAAGGTAGTTTTTTAAATCGGTAGCACCCTAAACACACAAAAATGCCCAATTTTAAGCAGTTAAATACAGATACACTGTCCCCATATGCTAAAACAACCGAGAATTTAATAAAATAACAATAAGAAAACAATAGCACCTCACCACGAAGTTCAATAAAAAATAACGAAAAAAATGTTTATAAGTTATCTAGATTTAGTAGAAAAAGGAAGGAATAATGTTGTAGTATAATGATGTAGTATAATGTGGGCGATTGCAATAATTCAGAGGAAAAAAAACACACGGAATAGACAATCCTAGCTTTTGCAACTGCGAATATGAACTATTTCTTTCAATGGCATAGACTGCGCATGTTCTATGTGAGCCCAAAGAAGAAAGCATTCACTCAACATCAGCCAAAACCAGTCATAAAAATTCAATGGGTTATTTCAACCAAAGTTACGACAATTACCATTCAATTAAACCATATAAGAGAAATACTAAAGACCGAACAATATGTAATAGGAAAATTTCAAGGGTTAATTAAATGAAGCGACAGAGTTATATTGGGGGGTGTGTAGAGAATGCAGTGATACATGAGTAACGGTATGGTCGAGGAAAAGTCAACCAGAAGAAAAGATAGCTAAATTAAGGTAAGTAAAGTTAAACGTGTAAGAAATTATATACTATATGAGAGAAGGAATAAGTAATTAAAGATACTAATTGATGGTGAGGACAAAAGTATTAGGTAAATCGTGAGGAGAATGGGACATGAAAAACTTAATTAGCATTTGGGTCGGCAGAGAATGGCTTAAGGTCTTTAATATGCCACCTGCCTTGGCGTTTTCCTTCAGTATCCTGAAGTTCGTAGATAAGGGACTAATAACACGTGTGACTTTACAAAGAATGAATTTAGGGGCCAATTTTGAAGAAAATTTCTTAGATGCATCCGATAAGACATAGTTCTTCTTCCAAACTTGTTTCGCCCAAGGCAAAGGAAATATTTCGCTTACGCAAGTTATAATGGTCCTTGCTCTTTCGTAAGCTTTTAACAAATTTTTCTAACGTCGTTAAAGATAGAAGGTAATGACTGTTGGTCCTTGTCCCAACGTACTTTATCGTCAAATTCAATTACGTTAGTATCGTCAGGCACTAAACCATAGTAACTCCCATCGATTGGGGTATATCTTCCAAAAACAAGAAAAGACGGATTGAATTGTGTTGCTTCGTGCTTAGATGTACGCAAAGCTTGAGCAATTTCAAAGATATGTTCATCCCATGTAGTATGGTCTGAATCAATATAAGACGAGATAGCGGTAATTAAAACTCGATTTACTCTCTCGGTAGGGTTTACTTGGGGGTGATATTTTGCGTTAAACCAAATTTTTTGTACTTTGTAACTTTTAACGAAATTCTGAAAATCTTTAGAGATAAATTGTGCACCATTGTCACAAAGAATAATCTGGGGACACCAAAGATAAGAAAGACATTCTGTTCTAGGAATTTAATTATAGCAGCGGAGGTAGCTTTACGTAAGGGTTGCACCATAACAAATTTAGAAAACCAATCGGTGACAACTAAAAGATATTGCTAACCTCTTTTCGATCGGGGGAGAGGTCCTAATAAGTCAAGCGATATTAATTGAAAGGGATAAGATACACGTTTAAAGTTACCCATTAAACCAGGGCGAGCATCTTGCGAACTCTTATGAGAACCACAAATTTTGCAGCTTTTAATGTAGCGACAAACAGATTGCTTAAGTGTGGGCCAGTAATACAATTCAGATATTTTCGCGAGAGTTTTTGTAACACCAAGGTGTGCAGCTAAGGGGTCGTCGTGACATAATTTGAGCACCTCACTGCGATTTGCAGTGGGCACAACGAGTTTCCATTCAGGTATATTCGATATTTTATGTGGGGACGAGGATACAAATTTATACAGTCTATTATTAGTTACTCGAAAGGTAGGAAATTTGTCGGGATTATCGGAAACTTTTTTTATCATATTGAGGTACCAGGTATCCAGAATTAAATTTGGAAGGTTTAGAGAAACAACATCTCGAGATAACGCATCAGGTACGATATTTAGTTTGCCAGGCCTATGCCTAACGTCGAAAGTAAATTGAGATATACGCAAGTTCCATCTTGCCAAACGACCTGCGGGTTGTTTCAAGTTATTAAGCCAAGTGAGTGCTGCACAATCAGTGATTACGGTAAAGTGTGTACCTTCGACATATCCTCTAAATTTCTCGATGCCAAAGATAACGCCCAATAGTTCTCGTTCGGTAGCAGAGTATTTTTGTTCGGCAGAAGTTAAGGCACGGCTCGCATAAGCGATTGGATGTTCTAAACCATTGTTTACCTGGAACAACATTGCACCTAACCCAGTAAGTGAGGCATCGGTTTGTATATAAAACTTATCATCGAAATTTGGAGAGATTAAGATAGGTGCTGAAGTGATTAGTGTTTTAATTTGTTCGAAAGCTTGTTGGGATTCTAAATTCCACTCGATAGTTTGGGATTTCTTTTATTTTTAATTAAAGCGGTAATGGGTGCAGATATAGTTGAAAGGTTAGGTAGAAAATGCGATAGTAGCTAATCATTCCTATCAAACGTTTGATTTCGGTAACAGTTTTTGGTGTTTTAAATTTAGTAATGGCATCAACTTTAGCAGGATCGGCTCGTAAGCCTGTCCCATCGACAATAAAACCAAGAAATGTAAGGGATGAACGACAAAATTGAGACTTTTCCCAGTTTATCTTAAAGCCTGCTGCGCTTAAACGTTCAGCAACTTCATCTAATGTGGCGATATGTTCATCGAAAGAACTTGAGATAACTAAGATATCATCTAAAAATACAAAGGCACGTTCTTGATGTAAGATAGGACCTAACGTTTGATCCATAGTACGTTGTAAAGTTTGAGGAGCGTTACAGAGACCAAATGGCAAAAAATTATATTCGAAAAGACCTCGGCCTGGGACACAAAAAGCAGTTTTTTGACGAGAAGATAAGTCGAGAGGTATTTGATAAAAAGCTTGTCTTAGGTCGATAGATGAGATAAATTTTGCGTTACGAAGCCTGCTCAAAATTGAGTCAGTTCTGGGTAGAGGGTAAGCGTCTGGAACAGTAACAGAATTTAGCTTCCTGCCATCAAAACAGACACGCCATTCATCATTCTTTTTCCGAACTAGTAATACGGGAGAGGTCCACAGTGAATTTGAAGGAGAGATAACACCAGATACTAACATTTTGTCTATTTCCGCATGTAAATGCTTTTGTAAGGCAGGCGATAAGGGATATTGACGTTGCTTAAAGGGAAGGGCATCACCTGTAGAGATAACGTGTGTTGCCGTTGTAACACAACCAAGTTCAGAGGTATTAAGTTTGCGAAATTTGTCGATTGTAGCGTTAAGAGTTACATCTTGGGAGTCAGTAAGAGAGATTTTGTTAGATATTCCTGTAGATGCACAGGAGTTCGTTTTAATAGAGGTTTGCCATGAAAAATCCTGAAAGTAAAGTGACAGATTAAAAGTTTACAGAAATCAACGCCCAGTAGAAAAGGATACGCTAATGCAGGGACAATCAAAAATAAAACGTCACGTTCAAGAGACTCTACACGAATTTTTAACTTAAGGAACCGGTTACATGTATTTGATTATCGTCAGCTAAATTTATGGAAGTTTTTCGGGAATAATTTGAATTTTGATATTTTGTTGAGATAATTGATGTAAACCTTCGTTATTTATAAGAGAACATGAAGAACCTGTATCCAGTAAAGCAATTACATTTAAGGAACCAATTGAGATAGATAAGTGTGGACGGTTATCGAAGGGTTTTTAACAAGTTGTGAAACGGTAGCAGTCTTTTATGATAAAAGGAATTGACGGTTTGTAACCACTTAGACCACTCGGCTGGAGTAGTATAGCATAATTCCTCTAATGAAGGTAAGGTATTTTGTACATTAATAGTAGCGGTATTATTATTAGATAAATTTAATGACGGTACAACGTTAGAAGTGGTTTTATAATTTAAATTTATTGGCGTCTGTGTCCGTTGAATGATTGGTGTTGAGGGCGATTTTGGTTTCTTGAGATATTCACACCCTGATTTAAAATATCTCGACGGGAGTTTCCCGATACGTTAGGATTACAGTTGGTGCAGTTAGATTTGTAGATATTTGAACGACCACAACCATAACAAAAAATATTTTTAGGGTATGTGCAGGCAGTATAGCTATGTCCACTTCGCTTGCAGTTCCAACAGGTAAGTGCGTTATTAGTTACGGTAGGAGGAACGTTAAGGGTAGATAGTTTACGGGAAGGTCGAACTTGGCAAGCTAAATCAGGTTCGAGAAGACCAGATAGTTCCTCGGGTGGTGGTCGATATTTGTCAATTCTTGACCTCACTTCTTGGAGAGAGCGACATAGGTCTTTAAAATGAGCTAGTGAAGATATGGTCTGTAATGCCAAACGTTCTGAGAAATGGGGGTTTAAATTTCTAAGTAATTGATCGATAATTTCGGATTCGGAAGGTTTTTTGTCGAGTCTGCTATATAAAGCTTCTAATGAGGTAATAAAAGAAACAACATTTTCGTCGGGACCTTGGGTTCGGTTACGAATTTCGTTCCAAAGATCGTTAATGTAGCCATAAGGTAGGAAATCTCGTTTTAAACAGGCAACTAACTCATTCCAGGTAGAAATTTGGTGTCGTATGTTTCTGTACCATATTAATGCTGAGCCTGCGAACAAATCACCAGCTGAGATAAATAGGTCTTGGTCGGTACACCCGCGGGAAATTTTAAAATCGTTAATCCGGTCAAGAAAGGATGATAAAGAAACCTTCGAATCAAACCCTTCAAAGGTGAGACCCCACTTGTATACAGGTATAGGTTTTCCTAATGGTTTAGGTTCGGCAAGCGCAAGATTTGAAAAAGGTAACGATATATCTACGTCTGCGTTAGGATTAAGTCTTTCTAAAAGAATTCCTTCAAGCAATAACACCTCGGACAACAAACTTTGTTTAGCTTGAGTCGCTTGGTCATCGTTATATAAAGATAATGATTCGATACGGTGTTTGACGTGGGTTATTCTTGAAGTCAATCTCCCTAATTCGATATTAGTGGCACTAGGATCTGTTTTGTTTATTATACCCGATATATCATCTAAAGTTAATTTAATTTCTGATACGTTGAGTGGCCAGTCGCCAACAGGGTTCTTTAAGATAGCAACGCCTTTGGTTTCCTGTGACAAAACAGCCCTAAGTTGAGATCGCCTATCATTCTGATTGCTCGCAGCTATGATACTTCTACATTCCAGCTCGTAGATTAATTCGAGGGATTTTAGATGTGATACGTTCATTATGAATACAATATTCAAGACACGATATAAAAAAAAATATGCGATTTTGACGCAGATTAGAAGGTAAAAAACACGTTACAGTTACTTTAAGGTAATACGATACGATATTTAGAGGTAAGAACTTGTTAGAACGTCACCGATAACACCAAAGAAACACATTTAAGGTATATGGAAACGAAATCAATGTTCAGCTAAATACATATTTTATAGATAATGACAGACAAGCCTTCCAAAATGGAAAATGGGCGCAGAGGATATGTTATTTAACCTATAAGGCAACAACGTATAGTCAAACACTTCTTAAAAGGTATACTAGCAATTTATTTCACTCAAGTGTTTTTTAAACACAAAATTTTCATGTAAAGGATAAACCATAATGCAATTTTAGAATGTAACATAAAGAACAATGTATTTAAGTTTCAAAAAACGGCCTTTCAAAGTTAAGGAAAGCAACTAAAGATATTTTAATTTAATATATGTGGATAATTTTGTAATAAACGTGTTTTAAAGGCTTGTAATTAAGGTAAATACTTATTCATATACTTACATGGATAAAAATATGTTTCCTTAAGTGAAAAAACTGTTTCAATAACATCTGTTAAAACATTGCTTGGTTGCAACTGAAATTAACATAACCTAAAAACAAAGAAGAAACCCCTGAAGTTCATAGCCTGAACAGGTTGAAGGCGCCATCTGTTACACTCCGTTTAATGTTTTATCTGGTCGGTAATGCAGTTAACCAAATGTTACACTTAGATTCTGGTACATTGAAATGGCGATAGATGGCTCTTAAAAGCCTGTAATACAGTTACCAAAGTTCATAAGATACACCATGACGTCATCGACAATTTATATTGCGCGTAATTACAAAATATTACATAAAATTAAAACAATAAAAATTAGAGAGTCTACTCACGTGAAGGATCCGCTAACCGGCAGGAAATCACGCTGCGGTAGCCTCGGCATCGCTGTTGCTGGTAGAGCTGGACATCCAAATTATCTCGGGGTCATGGGATGCTCCAGGGTCATCTCCGTTCCTATATGCAGTGGAAGACGGGAATAGGTAATTAAGGAAAGATAATCAAGATAAGGAAATCTACATAATAAGATAACACACGACACCCCGCACGACTGTTCACTTCAAAGTTCGGCGTAAAAAAGCCACGTTTCCGCGCGAGAACCGCGGAACTCCCTACTCTTTTGTAGCATTGCTATACCCCTATAGGGATAATTCACACTTGCCAATTGCACTATTGTGACGTACCGGAAGCCCCGCCCAGTCTATTTAAATTGTTCGCGCGTCTTGCGTATTCGAAAATTATGGCGGGAACTTCCGCACATCAAGAAAACTAACCTAAACAATGTTAAAGTGCAAATTCGGTTTGCACGTAACAATGCAAGTGACACTTAGTGAAAATGCTGAGAAAATGGAGGAGAGGTCGGCTAAACTGGAAGTGACACTAAATGAAAAGTTTACTGAAAATGCCGCAAAAATAGATGAAAAGTTTACTGAAAATGCTGCAAAAATAGATGAAAGGTTTACTGAAAACGCTGAGAAAATGGAAAGGTTAAGTGAAAATGCTGCCAAAGTGGAAGAAATGTTGAATGAAAGTACAGCCACGTTAGAACAAAGATTAATGGAAAGTTCCATTGCATTGAAAGAAGATTTTACTGAACAAGTAAAAACAGTTGAGCAAAAGTTGGATAATAAATTGGTAAAATGGAAGAAGATGTGATGAGGCTTCAAGAACAAATGATTTCACTAACAACGCGACCACTTGAATTACCAAGCCAAGTTGTTAATCAGAACATTCCAGAAATAAGAACAATGGAAAGAAGCGAGTCAATTCCGTCTAAATTTAAAGTAAAACCACCTACATTCGATGGTAAAACACCTTGGCCCACATATTTGAAACAATTTGAAGCTGCTGCAATAACCAACGGTTGGTGCAACAAAGAGAAGGCTATCTCCTTAATAGTGGCCCTACGGGGGGAGGCTCTTAACATCTTACAAACGATTCCCGATCACCAGCAGAATGATTACGGCCTCTTAACATCGAAGCTTGAGATGAGATATGGAGATGCTCACCTTCAACAGGTTTACCACGCACAAGGTAAGAACCGCTCGCAAAAGACAAGTGAAAGCCTGCAAGAATTCGAAGCTGACATTGCCAGATTAGTTAGATTGGCATACCCAACGGCACCAGACAGCTTCCTCGAACAACTTGCTGTCCAAACATTTGTGGATGGCGAAATACAGCAAGCGCTAAGACTAGCACGGCCAAAAATGTTGGATGACGCACTGGCCCATGCGCTTGAATTTGAAGCAGCTAAGCAGACATCACATAGGGTGAGTCACAAAGCTCGGTCTGCCTTAGAGGAACCTGGTCAAGCTCAGAACAGCATAGATGAAATAGTCAATCGTGTGTTTGAAAAGCGAAAGGCGGAAAGGCTGAAAAGACAACGACCGCGGAGATGGCGTCTACGATGCTGGAGCTGCGGTGAAGTTGGCCATATGCAGAGACGCTGTACTCAACCAAAGAAACAACCGGTTGTGCCAAAGCTGGTCCATGTAAGGGGGCGAACTTCGACAGCACAGCGTAGTGCCCCGGAGATTATCATCCGTGCTGCATCGTCGGTGGAAAGTCTGGACAGCATTTATATCGATGGTAGAATTAATGGTAGGGTTGTCCGATTACTTGTGGATACAGGAGCGACAAGAACTATTGTGAGACCAGATTTGGTTGGTCGTGGAAAAGTGCTACCTGTATCGGTGTGTCTCCGAACGGCAAGTGGTGAGAAGATTGGTACTCACGGAGAGACTGCCGTTATGTTGACAATTGGGGACAAATTAATTAATCATCGAGTGTTGGTAGCTGAAATTACAGAAGAAGTGATCTTGGGAATGGATCTCATGAGAGAATATGGGTTTCATGTAAACATGAAAGAAAATGTGCTTCGGATAGATGATGATGAGATTCCATTTCAAGGTAGGAGTAACCAGACGATGCAAGTACGAATGATTTGCGATGTAAAAATACCCGAGAAGGCGGAAATGATAGTAATGGGACACCCGGATGGTACGCTCCGGGAAGGACAAGTATGCATGATGGAAGCAACTGAATCGGGAATGGGTCAGGAGGGACTTCTGATTGGAAGAACGCTGGTAAAGTCTCGAAACATGGTACCAGTAAGGGTGCTGAACATTAATCCCCATACAGTGACCCTGAAGAAAGGCATGATTGTGGGAAGTTGCATTCCAGTATGTCATATTAAACGTTGTGTGGACGACACGAAAAATAAACCAACCAACGGTTGCTCACAGAAATTGCTGGATATGTTGATACCCTCGTGTCAAGGATTAAATGGCGACCAACTGGGCAAGGTAAAAGAACTGGTCGGACGATATCGAGGTGTGTTTGCACTGGATGATAGTGAGAAAGGAAGGACGAATGTTGTGCAGCACAAGATCAATACTGGAGATGCGCAACCGATAAGACAGCACCCCAGGCGGCTTCCTTTGGCAAAACGTAAGGAAGCTGAGCAAATTATTACCGATATGGAAGAACAGGGAATGATTGAACCCTCGAATAGTCCATGGGCATCCCCGGTAGTGCTTGTCAAGAAAAAGGACGGGTCGACAAGGTTTTGTGTAGACTACCGGCGGCTTAATAATGTGACAAAGAAAGACAGCTATCCTTTGCCCAGAATTGATGACACCTTAGATACTCTATCCGGATCTAAATGGTTTTCGACCTTGGACTTGAAAAGCGGATACTGGCAGGTAGGCTTGAGCCAAACGATAAAGAAAAGACTGCCTTTACAATTGAACTGGATTATGGCAGTTCAAGGTCATGCCATTTGGATTATGCAATGCTCCTGCTACTTTTGAACGATTGATGGAGTCGGTACTGCGTGGACTGTCCTGGAAGACATGTCTGGTGTACCTGGACGACGTGATAGTGTTAGGTCGGTCTTTCGAAGAACATTTTAAGAACCTAGAGGAGATATTCCAGAGATTACGGGGGGCAAACCTTACATTGAGCCCCAAGAAGTGTCACCTGTTTGGAAAAGAGGTGAAATACCTAGGACATGTCGTTTCGGAGACCGGAATAAGAGCTGACCCTGACAAAATAAAAACGGTACAGGAGTGGCCTACACCAGCAGATATACACCAACTACGCAGTTTTCTAGGATTGTGCACATATTACCGACGTTTTATACTTGGGTTTGCGAACATTGCCAAACCGTTAACAAAATTAACCGAAGATGGACAAGAATATGATTGGAATGACGACTGCCACAGAGCATTTGAACAACTGAAACGGCTACTAGTTACAGCACCAATTTTGAGTTATCCACGGATGGAGGGAAATTTGTGTTGGATACCGATGCCAGTAACACAGCTATAGGAGGCGTTCTTTCTCAAGTGCAGGACGGACAAGAAAAAGTTATTGGGTATTTCAGCAAGGTCTTGTCGCGGCCAGAAAGGAACTATTGTGTGACAAGAAGGGAGCTGTTGGCCGTCGTCAAATCCGTAGCGCACTTTTATAAGTACTTATACGGCCGTAAATTCCTGTTGAGAACAGACCATGCTGCACTGAAATGGTTACTGCAGTTTCGAAATCCTGAAGGGCAAGTGGCAAGGTGGATAGAGCGGCTGCAGGAATATGACTTTGACACAGAACATCGCGTAGGAACTAGCCATCGGAATGCAGACGCTCTATCTAGGAGACCTTGTCCGGTGGACTGCAATCATTGCTCCAAGATGGAAGAGAAAATAAGTGTCATCCATAGAATGACGGTAACCGATGATACTTGGCAACTCGAAAGAATACGAGAAGACCAGGAAAATGACGCCGAATTGGGACGTATTATTGAGTGGAAAATAGAGGACAACGACCAGCTTGGGAAGAAATTAGTATTTCAAATAGGAGCCTGAAGGCATACTGGGCACAGTGGGACTCCTTGATGATGGAAAATAGAATCTTGAAACGACGCCTGGAATTTGAAGATGGCACTGAGAGACTTCAAGTGATAGTGCCGAGAAGCAGAGTGCCGGAAGTGTTGCAGCACTTGCACGATGGTATTTCCGGAGGGCACTTTGGCGTGAAAAGAACTCTCGAGAGAGTGAGAGAAAGATTCTATTGGCTGAACTGCAAAGATGATGTGAAGGAGTGGTGCCGGAAATGTGAATTGTGTGCCTCTGCAAATGGCCCGGTCTCAAAACGGAAAGCCCCAATGAGACAGTATAACGTGGGGAATCCTTTTGAAAGGGTAGCCATTGATATAGCTGGTCCGTTTCCTGAATCAGAGAAAGGAAATAAATACATCTTGGTTGCAATGGATTATTTTACCAAATGGCCGGAGGCATATGCTATACCTAACCAAGAAGCCGAGACGGTTGCAGATGTACTAGTCAGGAGTTGTTTTGTCGTTTTGGAGTTCCGTTGGAATTACACCGATCAAGGTCGAAACTTCGAATCGGCGTTGTTTCAAAACGTCTGCAAGCACCTTGGAATCAGGAAGACTAGAACCACGCCACTTCATCCCCAATCGGATGGAATGGTTGAAAGAATGAACAGGACGTTAGGAAGTACCTGACCAAAGTTGTCTCTGAACATCAACGAGACTGGGACCAATATTTACATTTGTTCCTACTGGCGTACCGATCTTCGGTACATGACAGCACAGGATACTCGCCCGCTTGCGTAATGCTAGGACGTGAATTGCGGCTACCATGTGATCTTCAGTTTGGATTTAAACCTGGAGAAGAAATCGCAGGTGAAGATTACGTTAGTAAGCTTCGTGAAAGATCAAATAGTATTCACGAAAACGTCCGAAAGAATATACAGGCAGCAAGCGATCGAATGAAATCACAATATGACACGAGAGCACAAGAAGGTGGTTATCAACCTGGAGATTTAGTGTGGTTGTACAATCCACAAAGAAAACGTGGATTGTCGCCAAAACTACAAAGACAATGGGAAGGGCCGTACAAAGTGTTAAAAGGATTAATGATGTAGTGTACCGGATCAGAAGATCCTCGTGGTAAACCGAAAGTGGTACACTTTGACCGTTTAACACCCTACACTGGCAACAACCAGGAAGACTCAAATAATGATAATGGTGTTCGGCAAGTTATTAATCATGAGCCAAATACAGATTTTGAGAGCTTTATGGCGGTGTATGGTGGTTCCGCTAAAGCGAGATTTGGCGTTGTTGTTGAAAAACAGCAAGATCTGTTTAGAGCACCAGAAGAGTATTCCTTGCACATTGCGTAGCTCAAGATTTGGCAATGTCAAGGGAATAGCTGTTGTTTTCAAGAAAAAGTTTGGATGTGTGGATGAATTAGTACAACAGCAGCCAACTGTAGGAAAATCTTTGGTTCTTCAAGATAAAAATCGTTATGTTTACTATCTGGTCACCAAAATTCTTTATGGCAGAGACCTAGTTATGGACATCTGTGGGAGGCTTTGCTAAATCTTAAGGCGCAGATGATGGAAAATGGAGTAACGAGACTAGCGGTGCCCAAGCTGGGCTGTGGACTGGATCGCTTGGATTGGAGGATAGTCCGAAATATGCTAGAAGTAGTTTTCCAGGGAACCAACGTCCAGGTTCTTGTTTGTTGTTATCAACCGGTTGCCTACCAAGACCATGAAAAGAGTGTTGACTGTTACTTCCAACGACGCGGTGGATGCACCAGAGGAGATAGCCGCCGATACCGTCACCAGTCATTGAATTGGCGTCAAGATGGATTTACAGTTACGAGACGTAACGGTTTTAAAGAGGAGGCAGTGTTGCGATCCACTATTAGGCAACCCGTCAAACATACAAACGCCCGGGGCACAGCGTATTCTTCAGCATTCGAGAATCCTTCTACAAAGTTCTAGATAATGAGTCATATCTTAATGCAGGGTATATATAAGGCCGCTTATGAATGTAAGAGTTAGTCTATTCTTGAATGTCTAATATAAATTATATCGTTGTAAAGTAAACGTAGTTGAGTTTTTAGAATATATACATAAATGATATGCTGTGTCTAATGTGCATGCAGCTTGCAGTATACATAAATAAATAGAAGTGTATAAACAAATAGTTGTGTTAGTGTTGTTAATGAACCTATGGTAAAGAAGATAGTTTAAGAAGATATTAGTGCATGTAAATTCATTAGTGTAATAGTGCTTCATTGTTAAGTGTCCTGAAAACATCTATAAATAAGGCATATACTGTTAATTAGACTTGTGAACAGTAAGTAATAAAGACGTTTGTTATTACTTGTTTTAAATTAAAGAAACGCGGTAGTAGTAGCGCGTTACAATAGTATTTATCGTACGTTTTCATTTCTGAAAACGTCTGATAAATGATATTTGCCTTGCACGTGGTTCTTTAGTTCAAGAAAAAGGATATAATAATAGAAACTGCATAATTTAAATATTACCGCCATAATAGTTGTTTAGACTACGCCCGCTAGAGGTCGCGATGAACTTAAAAGAAGTTAGAAGTAGGCCGTTGCCCATCTATTGCGGGTGGGTGTTTATCTATGGCAGTCGGCCATACGTGGAAAAAGAGATAAGATGTACCAGAAACTTCAGGCCGGTAATTTGCGTATAAATTTTGAGGAGTCGGGACACATCTTTGAATAGCGGTTGGTATCGTATGAACGTTATTACTTTGTTTAATTGAGATATTTTATTTAGCGCACGAACGACATGAACAACGCAACTTAGAAGATAGGAGATTCAATCCCTTTTGTTAAAACCACTTTGTTTTACGACGTGTAAAATGCAACTTAGAAGATGGGGAAAGTTTAACCAATTTAAAGAAGATCACTATGTGAAACGGCGTGAAGATGCTACTTTGGTAAAGCAGCGTGATTCAACATATTGCAGCAGCTGACGAATGTATTGTGACCGCATTTAATTCTACACCTGGAACAACTCCATGTGGTACAAGCTGTTTAGGATGAGCTGGTTTACACTACATGCCGTAAACTTCGCATGATATAACAAGTACCTCATCAACGCGAGAATAGCAGTTTTTGGTTCGTAGTTAGCTTTAAGTAATTTTTTGGTGTTTCACATTAGAAACACGCTAATTTGTTTAAATGCGTAAAAGCATGAATATTAAAAAGGTTTCGATTATTTGTTGAGCTGGAATTTTCCAGTGTTAAAATTATAATTCACTAATTTGATGTTTTGAGAAACAACACGTGTGGTTCACTATGAAGCGTTAGTAACAACAACAGGTGTACTGACGTCACTTATTTTTCCTGTAGTATACTGCTGACAGGTGTGGTCTTGAAAGCAAATGCTTCGAACAGCGTTAGCACAAGTTAAGTAAACAAGAATATTTTTGTGATCTGCTTTTTTAGAAATTAAAACTAGTACATTTAACTTAAAAAGGAAATAGCTTGAGTAGTAACATTTTTAAATGTAATCTTCCTGAACAGATCTGCACGGGTCGGAGTTTTTTTGTGTAACAAAGTTACAATATGCTGTAAAATGTTTGATTATGAATAATTTTGATAAACCTTAATTTAAAATTCACGAAGTAATTCAATTATTTATTAAATTTTGTTGCATTGCATTTTGTTTTAAAAGAGATTATTTTGAGTAAATTATTGGTTCAAGATTAAAGTTTTTTATTTTGATCAAATACGATCAAACCTAACCACAGGAAACTAATATCTTTAAGAGTAGAATTTTGATGCCAATTTTATATAGAAAATACCTTTTCACTATTTCGTTATGTATATTTGCGGGACACAAATTGTGTTCCACCTTTTTTTATTAACCTAACTATTATACTTTCTTACAGGAACAGCGTCTTATTTTATTAAGACAGGTTTTTGTCATCGAAGGCGACCTTTTTTCTTTGGGTCTCCACGTCCGCCCTTAGAAATATGCCATGCAATTATCATAAATAAGTCAGGACTTGGTGGCGCCTTTTTGTTTTAGATTAAGTTTGACCTACAATCAGATTTCGACTTACCCCCCCATTTCTCATAGCTCTACCCAAGGAATAGCCCCCAGGTATTTCGGAAGACTTCGTTTCACTAGCGCCCAACGTCTAGAGTCAGATATATATTAGGAAAATACGCTTCACTGGCACATGCGTGAGGCCAGCTATATATAGATTAGAGAATACGTTTCACTGGCGCCCATTCGAAAAATTCGCTACAAGGTGTGCAAATCCTTAATGAATACACAAATCCAAATGTGGCGCCATCCGGTGGTTGTAGGGAGAACTATTCAATAAAAGCAGTAAATTTAAATAGATCTTTATTGCAATATACATACTTTAGTTATGGAATCTTAAGAAATAACATCAAGGCCTACCTCTTAACTTTAGACGGAGGCATGGTGATATTTCTTCTATTCCTTAAAACACCTTTGTACTAAAGAACTGCTAACAAAGATAAAAGATTACTCCACAGTCACTGTAACAACTCTATTTTTATACAAATGCAATTTATAATGATAATTATATATACAAAGTCACATTTAGTATACATCTAAGACAAATATTTTTATGAATATAAAGTGGATACATATGCTGTAAAAATGCCCATTATAAGTGTATCTTATGTTACTAAGGGCCGTTTTCACCGCTTCGGTTTAAATGCTCAACTTAATAGTGTCACTGAAGTTGTCAAATTTATATTGTTGCGATCCACTATTAGGCAACCCGTCAAACATACAAACGCCCGGGGCACAGCGTATTCTTCAGCATTCGAGAATCCTTCTACAAAGTTCTAGATAATGAGTCATATCTTAATGCAGGGTATATATAAGGCCGCTTATGAATGTAAGAGTTAGTCTATTCTTGAATGTCTAATATAAATTATATCGTTGTAAAGTAAACGTAGTTGAGTTTTTAGAATATATACATAAATGATATGCTGTGTTTAATGTGCATGCAGCTTGCAGTATACATAAATAAATAGAAGTGTATAAACAAATAGTTGTGTTAGTGTGGTTATTGGACCTAGGGTAAAGAAGTTAGTTTAAGAAGATATTAGTGCTTGTAAATTCATTAGTGTAATAGTGCTTCATTGTTAAGTGGACTGAAAACATCTATAAATAAGGCATATACTGTTAATTAGACTTGTGAACAGTGAGTAATAAAGACCATTATTATTACTTGTTTTAAATTAAAGAAACGCGGTAGTAGTAGCCCGTTACAATATTATAGTAGGGATTAGTTGCATTTAAGCAGTGTAAATTTGGCGACTTAAGTGACACTACTAAGTCAAGCATGGTGCAAACGGCAGTAAAACAAGATAAATATAAAAAATAAAAAATGAAAGTGATTTCAATCGCAACTATACTTCAATCCAGGTTGAAAGAAGTTTTCTATACAGTCAGTAACGTAACTAGATACCCGCAACCGCGAGGGGGCCCTAACCACCAAAGGGTCCCACAGAAAAATTTCAAGCAAAGGCCAACCCACAAAATTTTAATAATACAGGTACACAAAAGTTAGTATTCAGTGTTTTATCTCCTAAATTTTGCGTTTGCATTTACCTTTGTAAATTTCAAAAAGAAAAAGTTTATAAAAAAAATAGAACTACAAATGCAACGAAGAATACATTGAAGCACGACGCTATACAATATACTCTGAATTTCGCATTGAGAGTTTACATTACCTACAGTTCAAAAGAAAATTAGCCGGAGGTTCTTGAGTAGTTCGCTGCTATCAAAGCTCGCACAAAACCTTTTTAATTTATGATTTGATTGTTTTATGTTAGATACTAAAAAAGCTTTTTCGTGAATTTTATTTAAATAATTTTTCTCTATGTAAAATCTTTATTAAATGAACCCCATTTTTATTTTTGCAGGAGGGCCCCTAAATCGTAGTTACGTCACTGTATACAGTTCAACTAACAGAAGTAGAACATAACACAACAAAATGCTTTATATTCAGATTTGAAGGGCACGATATAAAATCATCTATGATGAATTGTGTCATATTGCAATACACAATTATTTCCTTAGAATATCATAATCTAAATTACTTAATACATCTCACTTTTGTATCCTTTTATGTTTAAATCGTAACCTACTTAAATACTTATTTCTAGCTTCTAATTTAATAGGATCGACAACATTTCGCTTTGGCTTTTGTTTCAAAAAAAGAAGAAACCTTTCATCCCTACCTACTAAAATTCTATTAATTTGCTTACACCAAAAATGTAAAATTGTTTTTGTAATTAATTTATTAATTAATGTTCCTAACTGTGGATGTATAGAGCAATAAAGTATCTTAAAATTAATTTTGTTTCCAATGCCATTCTTAAAGCTACCCCACGTCTTGGAATATGGCAATTTCTAGGAATGGCATGAAATAAACTGGAGCATGCCAGGTTTGAATAATTTTGCATTTGTATACTCGGTAGCTTCAATCACATCCACAGGAATGTTAACATAATGAGCAGTCAACATCTCTGAACACTGAGAACAATTCTTTACAAGATGCAAGACCTTCTTACCAATGAATCCAGCTATATATGCAAAAATCAATTTTCTAATTTTAGTAGTTCTAAAAAGCATAATTTCATCAGGACGTTCTTCAATATTTTCAATTGGTGTATGTTCTAAACCCACTTTTACATTCAAAAACACTTTCATAGTATGTAGTGCACCTTCAGTTTTATCTGCTTCACAATTAGCTAATGGCGAATGACTCGAGAGGAAATTATTCACTAATAGTGCCTTAAATGATGAAGCAAAGGTATCTACATCTGGTGATGTATAATTTCGTCCATGACTTCTAATAGCTGCGAAAAAGTTTTCCAGGCAATCTTGATTAAGTGCTCTGGGAAGCAAATAACTACAATTTTTTAACAACTTTTCTTTCAAGTAAATAAAGCCTTTTAAAGTCTTGATTAAGTTAACAACTGAAAGTACCCTGACAAATTTCTTTCTCTTGCCATTAAAAAAGGTCAAAGATTGTAAGATAGTAATGGAGTTTTTCCAAAATTCTCCATGGCCAGAAGTGTGAGTTACACCCCCTTCTAGAGGTTTACTACTAAATGCAATTTTATTGTTTCCATTAAGACTATCAAAAAGAGTATCCATAAACATTGGGAATTCACCAGTATCAGCTGCCTCGGGAATTAAACGATGTTCTGAATTAATATCTAAAAATTTTTGTTAAATTACAGTAATTGCAGAACAAAATTATATATCTCATCCCATGATGAAATGCGTTTCATCAAGGCACCAACTCTATGACTAAAAACGTGTGCCATATGAGAGACTTTCATTTTCTTCATTTAGTTTGGAAATATGTGGCCATCCGTTAATTTAGGACATAAACGCACATCTTCCATCGTTTCCAAAAGATAAAATTGTTCAATGTGCTTCCACTTAGCAACCTTTTTGGCACCATTGAATGTGAAATAAGCATCTTTTGTTAGCAAATTATTTTTGATGCCTTTAAACAGATGTGGCACATCAAACAATGGTATAATTTCTTTACCATTAATTTCAAAATCATATTTGCAGTACTCTACTCCAGCTCTGCTATACTTTTCTGCAGTATCACGTAATAACATATTGCAGCCGTGTTAGCATACCCCTGATCACAAATCGACGCAACAATGTTAAGCCCATTATTTTGGCATTCGGAAATTATGGCAATCAAGCTTCGTTTTAAATCCATCGATTTCATTGGACCTTTTGAAAATGTAAAGGCAATAGGTTGTTTCCATTGTCGATGGGTTCCTTTCAACATAAATATATTTGCAGTGTTAGCAATATGTGGAGTTCTTCTAAATGCCATGTCTTCAATCCCATCAATACTATCCTTTTTAAAATTATATTTTAATAATGGATTGATGGTCATTTCATCAAACACCACTGCACAACGTTTGTCGTTATCATGTGTGATTCCATCAACACACTTTTTTAAACTATTAGAAATATGCCTATTTATCCCTGTAGTGTATGGAACCATGTTTAACATATTTGTTAATGTTCTTGCAGATGGCAAAGCAAAAATTTTTGAAATTAAGCTGTAGGCTTTAGCACTAGATTTTAATATTGTTAAACAAAAAATCTTTGTTTCGAGATTGAAGCGGCGACCTTTTGGTAACAAACTTTGAGCTGCTATTTGATCAATAATAAAATTATATGTCACTTCATTAACACATTTTCTTAATACATTATAATTCAATGTTTTTTTAAAATGTTGGACATCAAATAATTGTCGCCTTAGGTTTTTTAGCCTGAACTTGCTGTTTGAAGACTTTTTAGAAAGATCCACTGCCATTTTATACAATTTCTTACAACGTGGAGACAGTTTTTTTTGTCTGGTAACATTTAAAGAAAATAAGATTCTGCGTGGACTTGAACCTATAACATATGTAATGTCAGTTTTTCATGCACGTTTTAAATATGTAAATAAAAGTACTAATTCCATCTACCCACTTTATTACTTACCCTTTTTTGTAATATCTTGAAGTAAAAGTGATGTCATATCAGTAACTTCCGTGGCATTATCTATTGTTACAGTGAGATCAATAGGCATAACATCCACAATGTTTTCGGCAATAGAATCCTGTAAAACAGTTTCAATCTCTATAGATTCATCTGTAACAATATAATAGTTTAGTAAACTGTAAATAGAAATTGATGAAACTACAGCAAACTATTATACTTTCAATAATTGTAATGTTTAGAAGCAGCAACCTACCTTCTTGATAAATAATCAATATTGAGGTTGATAAACTGTCCATACATTTAACATCTTTAGGCGGTAAAAATAATGTTGGAATAGTGTCCTTTCTTAGTTCTCTTTTTGTTCCTGCTACCAGAAACTCAGGAGCAAAATGTTTGTTGCATATAAAATAGCGTGCATACACTTCATAAGTCTCCAACTGAATTAATTCTGGCGAATTTATACATTCAATCCAGTATCTACAAATGCTTGCATCTTTTGGAAAACGATGCCTTTTACTTAGAGTGTCTGTGCATTGTGGAACACAGCATTTATTTTTGTACACTCTACATGAACCAGACATTGTTCTATGTTTTAACAAATGTAAAAGGACTTTATTTAAAACCATTTATATGTATAATTTCTACTTACCACATATACTGAAATAAAATACAACATTAACTTAGATAAGAATTATTATATTAATAGCAAAAATAAACAAAAAACTTTTAGACAAACAATATCGACACTATACACTAAAAACAGAATAAAAACAATTATATAAATTATGTAAAGCTAAAGAATAATCAAAAGATAAGTTAGGATCAACAAGTTGAAAATGCAAGGCATTGTCGCAACGAACTTCCAAATGTAGACTTACTTTAAAACAATTTAAAGAAATTAAAATTATTATGTTGTAATAATTATAAGTATTCAGATAAAATACAAAAATTTATAAACAACAAAAGAGACATTTTAATATATTTTATTTTATTGAATAAATATTTTAAAAGCTATATATTAGTTCTCATCAATAAGATAAGAAATTTTTTTTTTTATATGAATCTAATTATTTTCGGTAATCAAAATTTAAGTTTAAACAATGTCTATAATATTGGATTAATTGGCATGAAATGCCATAAATTGTTTAAATATGTGTCGCATATTGATTTTAAACTTATATAAAATTTTAATTATCCCTGTGGATTTTCCTGGGGGCTCGGCGTCCCCGTGGCCCGATTTTAACTGACATCAAAACTTAAGCTCTGGACACCGAGCTGAATCGATTGATGTATCACACATTGATGTCCGACCATTAAAAAGGCCTCGGACACACAGACAAATAGATTTCATAAACGAACGAATTTCGTTGAAAATACCAAATACCTCATCCACACTATTTGAGGAAAACACATCGAACCAATTTTCTTTAGCTAAGTCTGTTCGAAAATTTGCCATACTGAGCTTGCTATAAACTCGTGTGTACTCAACTTTAGTAATGGGTTTTTGACTAGCTTCCGAGGCTATGCAGAGTAATAATGCTTTATGATCCGTAAAATAGGTTTCCTTTACAGTCGTTTTAGAATTATGTATATTTGTAAAAATGTAACCTAAAGTATGGGCATTGCAAGTTTTCTCACAACTAGTGTTTTTAAATTAAAACTATCAAGAATACTAACAAGAGATTGAAAAACTTGCGCATCCTTTTGTGCGTCAATTTTAACGTCTACACACAACACAATACCGATGTTAGGCTTAAAAATAAAATTTAGTACCTTATTAATATGATGGGGTGTTCCTTGATTCTCGGCTGACCTGGAAAGCTCACATCGAGTATGCGGCAAACAAGGCCAAGGGTGTTATGGCTCAGCTATACCCCTTGACCAATCGCCGAAGTAGGCTGAACGCTTCAAATAAGCTTAGGCTCTACCAGGCGATAACCAGACCGACGTTTGCATACGCATCAGCGGTGTGGGGTAACGCAGCGGAAACGCATATGCGGAAACTCCAGGTCATTCAGAACAAGGCCCTAAGGGGAGTCTTCGGAGCTCCATGGTACGTCAGAAACGCTCAGCTTCACAGAGAGGCAAATCTGCAAACCGTCAAGGAATGGCTCCGGTCGAACGCAGAGAGGTTTTACGGATCCCTTGAAGATCACGAAAACCAGCTCATACGCGCTCTGGGCGCGTATGAAGAAGCCTTATGGCGACGACATAGGCACCCCAGTGCGATGCTCCGGCAATGAGAATTGCTGCGATTCTATCAGACGTCCGAAAGGAATAAACTGAGCGTAACGCCATGTTTTTTCTAATCGCGACGGCGGTGAAGGACCTAGTCCAGGTACGCTAGCCACGGGATCCCTATAAACGTCCTTTGACAAGGGATCTCGAGTCCGACACCAAAGTGGATTTTTAGTGGGTATGTCCTTGCTCCGGCAAGGAAGAGTCCCACACAGCGGATATAAAATCTTTTACCACTATAAAAAAAAAAAAACGTTATTAATATGATCTAAGAATATGTTAAAATTGGTACCAGTAGGGGATCTGGAACAGATGAGAATTATCATTTTGACATTTACCTTACTAAAAACCACACCACATATTTCAAACTGTTTTTCTAAGCAGAATTGTTTTAGCTGTATTGGCTTAATTGTAATTGTATTTCTGCACCATATACCAACTCCACCGCCTTTTAAAAGAGTTCTACAATAGCTGGTGGCTAAGTAGAATCCAGGAAAAAGCTTGTTCAACATTATCCTCTTTAAACCACGTTTCATTCAGGCAGAGAAAATGGACATTATACATCTCCGCAAAATCTACAGTTATATAATCTGTTTTCTTAAAAGTTAGGCATCGACAGTTTATTGATAAAAGCTTAAAAGTTGAACCTAAGTGTTTCTTGGAATTTGCGGATGCTTGTGAAAAAATCTTGTTATAAATGCTCCTTCAGGCCTAATTATAGGATCCATAACAGCATCCAAATTACTTAAGTTAACTGTTACTTTAAAAGAAGAGTACAAGTTGGGATGTTTTGAAAGCAATTCTTCGCATTCCACTTCCGGGAACTTAGTCTTTAGAAAAAATGTTAACTGTTCAGTTTTAGTTACAAGCTTGCAATCGTGAAACATATAAATACATTTTCTTGGAGTTTGCATTTATATTTACCATGTTTTTGCACTCCCAACAATGCTGAATTGATTACGTCGTTTATTAGAAGATGCTGCAGACCATTGAGTTCCAGTGTCTTGTTTAATTGAGGTATCTAAATTCGTACCATTCTCATTCAACTGAATGCTAGTTTTAGTTAATTGTAAATAGATACTAGGTAATGTTTTTTGTTCCTTTTTGTGCACCTCGAACATTCTGAAATCAGAATTTAAATGTTTCTGTTTGGAATTCTTATTCTGTTTAATATGTTCATTAACTACTTTATAATTGTTTACATTTTTTGTATCTGTAGTTTAGTAAGTGAGGATATTACATTGCAGGTGGTGTCCTTAGTTTTGAATGTAGTATTTATTTTATCAATGTTTCCATTCATATGTTCAGATTTGTTATCACAAATGCTGTGAATCAACTCATTATTAGAATGTAAAGGTATACCTTTATTTGTAGTAAGCAGTTTAATTAGGTCTATATTGCTTTACTTAATGCAGGCAATTTCGACCCTTAATTCTGCAATCTCATTATGTAGATGCAATATGATATTTTTTACAGCAGACTTAAGTATCATCCAAAAATCTTCACTGATTATTGTTTTACATGCTTTATCATTAAATTCATTTTTGCCATATGTTGTAGTTCTTGATTTGAGAGTCACTTCACTATAGCAGGTTACACAAAACCAATTATGATTTTTTGAACTTTTTGAAAGTCTTTTCATCTAAACAAAGCACATACAAATATCTTCATAATTAAAAAGGGAAAGCACCAGAGATTCACATAAAATAGTTTTGGTCCTGACAAATAAATATTTATTGGCATAAAGATATCCTATATTCATGCAACCTTTCTATATTAATTTACTAATGTGACTCTTGAACCTCAAGTCAATATCACTAATTAATCCTAAATTCTTTGCTGTAGTACAGTGTGGAATAACTGTATCTTTTACTTTGATATGCATAGTTTGCATTGCCACTAGGCGTTGATTCTTACGCACGAAATTAAACCCTTAGATTTAGCAGGATAAATGTTCAGCATATGTTGCTCAGAGATTTTAAGTAAACTATTTATATCTCTATTAATTGTAGTAACTGCAGCATCCATATCATCATCATCATCATCATTAGGTCTTCAGTCCTAGAACTGGTTAGACGCGTACCATCATTGTTCCCTATTCTGAACTAACTTACAGATTTCCCTGAAATATGCACAGTTTGCATCTATAACTGTCTGATCTAGGTCTACATCTACCTCTTTTTTCCTATCTCTGCTTGTAATATATCACATACTATTCCTCAAAAATGCCTTAGAACGTATTCCGCCCTACTATTTCTCTTTTTCCCCAGATATCCTTGTTCCCATACTATTTCTGTAACTTATTTGTTATTATCTTTGTCTGTCCATGCTATCGTCCTCATACATCTGAAGCACATCATTTCAAAAGGCTGCTACCGTTTTTCTGTCTGCGTTTCAGACTTCCCGTATTTCATAGGCATACTGTGCTGTGCTACACACATATACTTTCAACAATTTTCTTCTTATTCTATGTTTGTTGTCTTTTCTCATAGGCGATGTTCTTTCTTGTTAGATGCAGTTCGATCACTTTCTATTGTTTTACAGTTATATGCCCTATTTCTCCGACCTTCAATGGTTGTGACGGTAGGTAAGCAGCCTGTGGCTGCCAAGTTCCCCCAACACTTAACCATTTGGCGATTTAATATATTTTCCAATTTATCTTTTCGCACAGTCAACATTAGTTACAGGTATTTCGCAACCAACATCTAGTTGTTTATACTAATCATCAAATTTATCTGCGCTTATTTTTTCGTCATTAGGTTTTCCGTCTCAAAACTGGTTGGACACGTACCTGCACTTATTTATATTGTGAGCTAGCCTACATAGTTCCCTGAAATTCTCACACAGCATGTGTATTCAGGTTAATCTTCTTTGGGAATTAAACCACTCATAGTTTTTAAAATCAACTTTATTTACGTTTCGATCCATGACCTAGGGTCGTTGTCAAAATAATAATAAAAACTTCAAGTTTGACATTTATGACATAAATTGTAGGTGACTTTGCTTTATTGATGTTTGAAATATTTGATTTGAGTATACTAAGCAAAAAATTTTTAAAGTTTAACAGAATGATTGCCTTCAATTTGTGTTGTGACCTGGGATCGGCTTTCTTTAGGTAGTCAATACGCTTAACGTGAAATCAGCTGATTAATTTTTATTGGTGAATTTTATATAAATTCAATAACTTGGAATTGGAAAACATTTTTTTAACATGTTTCTATTTATACAATTGAGAGGATGGTTATTAAAGAAGTGTGCGATTGCATTATTCAAAGGCTTAAGTAGTCGTTTTTTATATTTATTTTGAGGGGGAAAATTCACTATGATTTAAGTTACCTCTTTGGTAGATTTTAACATGGTTCTGAGGCGACTCTATGGCGGGTTTACACTTGTCAAATACCAATGTTGTTCTATGAAGATTGTATATGGATCTGAGGCGGCCCTATGGGGGGTTTACACTTGTCAGATACCAATACTGTTCAACGGAGATTGTATATGGTTTTGAGGTAACCTTATTGTGGATTTATACTTGTCAGATACCAATGCTGTTTTACAAGGATTGTTAATATGCTTATTTTTATGTAATTAGTTATTTTATGTATAAATAGAAATCATGTATGTAGGCTGTATTTCATGTTAATATTGCAAGGAAAACCCATGAAAAACTTGCAATGCTACCTAAATATTGTGGGCATTTGATTTTCATTTGTTATTTCTTTTAGTAATGGAATCCATTGTTTACTGAAAGTCACGGATTCGTTTGCAACTCAGTTATTTTTATGTAGGGTTATATAAGCAGCTTCTTTGATTTTGCGTTTTTGGTGGTTTTCTTCTTTTTCTTCTTTTCAGGGAGTATGTGTATTCAGCTCGTTCCCTTTTTATTGTTTTCTAATTTTATACCAAGATTCAGTGAAGGAGGTTAAGCAACCAACACTTAGACATTTGCCGAAATAATGGTTTTCCAGTAAATCCTTTCACACAATTAACATTATTCGAGAATATTGCCCAACCAATTCTTGTAGTTACTTATAATAATCATCATGTTTAAGCACAGTTATCTTTTCGTCATTAGTTTATCCATCTTGGGATTGGTTGGATGCATACCTCCATTGATTTCTATTCTGGGCTAGCCTACACATCTCCCTGAAACTCCTACAGCCTACATCTTTTACTATCTGTGTGCAGTAGTCTAATCTAGGTCTGCCTCTTCTTCTCTTTTTTCCTATCTCTGCTTCTAATATATTCCGCACTATTTCCTCATGCCGTAGTATGTGGCATATCATCCTATCTCTCCTATTTTTTACCATTTTCCACATATTTCTTTCTTCCCCTACCATTTTTAGTACCTCTTCGTTCTTAACTTTGTCTGTCCATGATATCTTCATCATACGCCTGTAACACCACATTTCAAAGGCTTCTACCTTTTTCTTGTCCGCTTCTCCTACTGTCCAGGCTTCACAGCCGTACAGTGCTGTGCTCCACACATATGTTTTAAGCAATCTTTTCCTTGTTTCTATATTTGTGGTCTTTGAGCACAGTAGTTGCTTTTTCTTGTTAAATGTACCACGACCTTGTGCTAATCTTTGTTCTATATCTTTTGTGCTTTTCCCATCTTGCTTTATTTGGCTTCCTAGGTAGCAGAAATCCTTAACCTCTTGTAAGTTCGTGTTAGATACTTGTATTCTTGTTTTTGATTTATTTTCCCCACCTTTGCAAACTAGTACTTTAGTTTTATTTTTGTTAATTTTCATACCGTATCTCTCTGTTAGAACCGTTTCCATTTCATTAAGAGCAGCTTCTAACTCTTCCTTGCTAGACGCTAATAACGCTATATCATCAGCAAATCTAAGCATATCAATTTTTTGTCCCTGCATAGTAATTCCAAATGTCTTCCTGCATTTGACGGTATTCATTGCCTCTTCAATGTACAAGTTAAAAATTAATGGGGATAGAACACATCCCTGTCTTACCCCTTTCCTAATGTTTACTTCTCTATGTTTTTGCTCTAATTCTATTACTGCTGTTTGCTCTTTGTATAAGCTATGTACTATTCGTCTATCCCTATAACTCATTCCAATCTTTTTGAGTATTTCAAACATTTTTTTTCCAATTTACATTGTCGAATGCTTTTTCCAGATCTACAAACCCTATATACATGCTTTCCCCTTTTTCTATTGTTTTCTCCATTATCACTCTCAGAGCTAAAATAACCTCCCGTGTTCCCCTGTTTCGCCTAAACCCAAATTGGTCTTCGCCTAGTATTTCTTCAGCTCGTTTTTTCATTCGTCTTTGCACAATTCTAGTTAATATTTTTGACACGTGTGCTGTCAAACTTATTGTTCGAAAATTTTCACATCTATCCGCGCCTTTCTTTTTTGGTATAGTTACTATGATGATATGTTTGAAATCTTTGGGCATCTCGCCTGTCTCATACATATAGCTTACAAGTTGGAAGAGACGTTCTGTTACTGCTTGTCCAGCGGCTTTTAGAGTTTCTGCTTGCACCTTATCTGTACCCGGCGCCTTACCATTTTTCAGACTCTTTAATGCTAATTCAAACTCGTCTCGAAGTATAGGATATCCCAAGTCATCATTTTCAATGTCTGATACCTGTTCTAATGCAGTTAGTTCCTCTCCTGCATATAAATTCCTTATATATTCTTGCCATCTACTCACTTTCTCTACGCTTTCTATAATGACGTTTCCTTGTGCGTCCCTTAAATTTTTGCTATACGGTTTTATATCCCTAAAATTCATTCTAATTAATTTGTATGCTTCGTCTGTCTTTCCTATTTCCATCTTAGTTTGTACTTCTTTGCACTTTTCATCAATCCATTGTTCTTTAGCTTTCCTGCATTTTCGAATAATTTCCCATTTTATGGCTTTGTATCTCTGTTTTCCTGTTTCGTCTGATTTATTTTTGTATTTTCGTCTTTCTTCTATTAAATTCACGATATCCTTTGTTATCCATGGTTTATTTTCTTTTTGTGTATAATCCAGAATATCTCTGTCCGTCATGTCTAGGCTGGATTAAATGTTCTTTCATTCTGTTTCTACTTCCTTAGTATAAGATATTTTTCCGCTATCTTTTAACAAATTCATTTGACTTTTTTTCAAATATTTCTTGTATATTTATCTTTTAGTTTCTCAAGGTCAAAGTGTCTTTTTCCGTTGCTTTTTTCAAATTTTTAAATTTAAGTGCGACATCCATAATTACGATGTTGTGGTCAATGTCTATATCTGCTTCTGGGTAGCTTTTACAGTTTTTTTACTTGATTCCTAAACCGTTGTCTAACAAGAATGTAATCTATTTGATATCTTCCTATATCTCCTGGCATCTTCCACGTATATCGTCTTCTGGCATGATGTTGAAATAATGTGTTTGTGATGATTAAATTGTTCTTGTAGCAAAATTCTACCAGCCTATTCCCCCTGTCGTTTCTCGTGCTTAAACCAAATAAACCTACTACCGCTCCTTCCCTACCCTCACCTACCACAGCATTAAAATCCCCCGTAATTATTAAATTTTCATGTCCTTTTACGTATCTTAATATGTCTTCGATATCTTTGTAGATGGCTTCTACCTCATCGTCACTGTAGCTAGAGGTGGGCATGTATACTTGTATTATTACTGTGTTTACCGGTTTAGATTCTAATCTAACCATGAGTACTTTTTCGTTCTTTTGTAAGTAATTTTCTACACAGTATCCTATCTTTTTCCGCATAACTATCCCCACACCCAAATTTCCGTCCTCTGCTCCTGTATGAATTACCCTGAAGTCTCCACTCCAAAAATCCCCCGCCTCTGGCCACCGAACTTCGCTGATCCCTACTATGTCTAGTGATAACCTATTCCTTTCGATTTTTAGGTTCTATAGCTTACCTACTTGCTTCATACTTCTAACATTCCACGCTCCGACTCGCAGAATGTTCCCGATTCTTATTTTTGACTTTCCGATGCATCCTCCGAAGTAGTCCCCTCCCGGAGATCCAAATGGGGGACTATTTTAACTCCGGAATCTTTTACCCCAGAGAATGCCATCATGTTTGTTACAATTTAAGTACGCTGTGTACTTGGGAGATAATGTGGTGGTTTCCCGTTGCCTTCCACATCGCGGTAGTGTGTCTTAGACTGCCATACCGACCCTTATGGTCTCTGCCAATCTAAGTACCGAAAGAGCCGCTGCCCTCTTTCGGGGACCTGTCTTAGTCTGGTTCCTCACTAACAACCCTACTACTTTGGTTGGACCTGTAGTTTGGCTCTTTAGCTCATTAGAACACGCAAGCCATTTCATCTGTTCTAGTAATTTAGAACTTCGACAAGGTGCAGGTCCATTTGAAATGGAGCATCCATATCTTGTAACAAAAAGGAATAGTACAATTGTGTACCAGCTGCATAAAAGTGCACTGAACAATTTATTGATTACAGATGAAAACTGCGAAATATACATGGAAAACAGCAGTGGACCAACTGAGCCCTGTGGTACACCTGATCTTAATTTCCGCCTATTAGAACATGTACCAAATAAAACACATGTTGAAATCTGTTTGTTATGTAGTTGTTCATGAGATGACATGCATTGGTACCAAACCAATGTAAGAAAGTACAGCAAGTATAATATTGGTATCTATAGTATCAAAAGCCTCTGAGTAATCCAGCAGTACCAATGCTATAATTCTATTATTATCAGTAGCACAAATAATGTCATCACAATTTTAAAAAGTGCCATAGTACAGCTCTATCCCTGACGATATCCTGATTGAGTGCTGGTAATATGTTATATTTAATAACGTGTTCTCTAATTTGTGAAGTAATAATTCTTTCAGCGATTTTAGAAAGCACAGGAAGTATACTTATTGGTCGGAAGTTCTTACATTCTGATGACAAGAAAACTTTAGGCAATGGATGTACAATAGCTTCCTTCCAATATGTAGGAAACACATTTTCGGATAAAATGTAATTTATCATATGGGTGATGTAAAACAGTAGGTGTGGCATACAATATCTTAATTTGTTTATGCTTATGCCATCAGATCCTATTGATTATGAATTTATATAGTGTTAAGGATACATCATTAACCGAAACTGTTTGAAATTGAAAAGATTGATTAATGTTTATTTTAGGTTTTTTGGAATAAGATGCTGTTGTATCATCTCATGGCAGTTTAGAAGTAAGAATAGTCTATAAAATAGTCATTAACCATATTCGCATCAAAAGCATTTGGAGATAACGATTATATATTTCCTTTTTTGTATATGTTTAGATCTCTTAGCCCTTTCCAAACTTTTTTAATGTCACCAGTAGAACAATATAGAAGAGAGTCAAAGTATGATGATCTTTCTTTACGTATGGCAAAGGTAGTGTAATTTCTTAAGAGTTTTTAGTAATCCCGGTGACTTGTGTACCTAGTTTTCTTACACTTTAGCAGAGTCTTATCTCTAAGCGATATTAGTATTCTCACGTTATCAGTAAGCTAGTATATTTTTGGCTTAGATATACACAATTTTAGCACTGGCGCATGTTTATTAAACAGTTTGATAATGTTTTCGTTAAAGAAATATACTTTTGAATCAATATTATCAATTCACAATATTTGCTGCCTGTTGGGTATTTATAGTTGGTAGATATGGTTAGACAGCGGCATGATATACACAGCCTGAATTGGAAAGGCGGGTTAAGTAGCATGGTAGCATATGTATTAGTGTAGTGGCATATTCCTTTAAGTACATATGTTACACCGTGCAGTGTATTAATTCTTTCACATCATAATAAGACAGCTTAAGGTATCTAGCACTATAAACCCATAATATTTGGCAACGAGGATAATAGATTAAATGTTAAATGCTAAACATTGGTAGCAGAAAAAGCACATTTTGTTAGCAGTATTTTTGGTATTGGGTGGTTAAGTAACAAGTAAAATGGCTTTTATTGGTTCCATTGAAAAATTCAAAGAAAGCGCAGAAGAGTTTGAATCCTATGTGGAGAGCCTAAAGCATCTGTTCAAAGTTGTTATAGTCCCGCACAACTGTTATGAGCCACTACCCAAGTTGGGTACACTGATACGCTCCCCGTTAACAATATTTCGCAATAATAATAATCATCATCATTTTGTTTTCGACCTTACTTAAGGTCGGTTTGATGCAGCTCTAACTTCGTTTCTATTCTGTGCTAATCTAAAAAGCTCTACATACCCTTCACAACCTAAATTTCTAATAATTTGACTAATATACTTTGGTCTAGATCTTCCTATATCCTTCTATCTTTTACCTATCCACTTGGCTCTACTTAGATATTAGCAAACTGATGGTTATTAAAGAACTCTAACATGTTTACATGATTACCATTTATAAAGAAATGAAATATAACCTGGTTATCCGCTTCAAAAAAGGAAAAGTGTTAAATTATATGTTATGGTAAGGCTTAAGCAACGAATCGCTGCCAACATTCCAGACCGCTAACTAATTGTGAGTTATGTCATGGTGACATTTAGTTAACTGATTTTTATTTACTTATTCTTTTTGTTTTGTTTTCGAACTTACTTAAAGTCGGTTTGATGCAGCTCTAAATTCTTTTCTATTCTGAGCTAGTCTAAAAAGGTCTACATACCCTTCACAACCTAAATCTCTAATAATTTGACTAATATAGCTTTGTCTAGGCCTTCCTACTCTATTTTTATTTGGTAGTCTATAATCTAAGACCTTACTAAATAGTCCCTCATGTCTTAACTGGTGCCCTATCATTCTATCTCTCCTGACCTTTAATTGTTTCCACATACAGGGTTCCTCACCTATCCTTCTATAAACTTCCTCGTTTGTTACTCTATCTGTCCAACTAATCTTTAACATTCTCCTATAACACCAAGTTTCAAAAGCTTTTATCTTTTCTTATCTACTTCTTTAATTGTCCAAGTCTCACTACCGTATAGTAGAACGCTCCATACGTCGACTTTAAGAAACTTTTCTATTATCTAAACTAATACTATTAGCTACTAGTAAGTTTTTCTTTTTTAAAAACATTTTTCTAGCTTGAGCTATTCTAGCTACTATATCCCTTCTGCTACGTCCATCCTTTGTAATTATACTACCTAAATAGCAAAATTCATCTACCTCCTCTAACTCAGTATTACCTATTTTTAATTTTGGTTTAGATCTAGGCTGTAACTCACTTGTCATTATCTTTGTCTTTACTGAGTTAATTCTCATACTATAGTTACTCCGTAGTATCTCATCTAAAATATTTAAAAACTCTTTTGTAGACTCTGCTATAATGGCTATATCATCTGCAAAACGTAACATGTCTATTTTCTGTCCCTGTACACTAATACCTATCTCTTTTCTCTCTCTAGCTAAGTTTAAAGTTTCCTCAATATAAACATTAAAAAGCAAGGGAGACAGTATACAACCCTGTCCAACACCATTTCTAATCTTAGCTTCCTTTTCTATTTCATCAAATTTAATTACTACGCTTTGGTTTTTATATAGACTGTAAATAATTTTTCTATCCCTATGAGAGATTCCTATTTTTTGCAAAACCCTGAACATAACAATCCAATTAACCCTATCAAATGCTTTTTCTAAATCTACAAACGCGAAATGAGTTTTTTTATTTTTATGTAACCTTTTTTCAATAATTACCCTAATCATTAGTATCGGTTCTCTAGTCCCTCTGTCTTTACAAAAACCATATTGGTCTTCGCCTAAATAATTCTCAGTCAAAGCTTCTACTCTATTTTTAATTATTATTGTTAGTATTTGAAAGCATGAGAAGTTAAACTAACCGTTCTAAAATTCTCACACCTATCAGCTCCTGACTTTTTTGGAATTGGGATAATAATATTTTTTTCGAAATCTATTGGAACCTCACCTGTGTCATATATTACTTTTACTAGTTCATATAATGTCTAAAGTTGCATATTTTATTAATTCTGCAGGAATATCGTCTATCCCTGGTGCTTTATTTAGTTTAAGATTCCGAACAGCTCTATCAAATTCCTCTCTTAATATTGAGAACCCTATTTCTACATCCTCTTCTTTGTCGTTCTCTAACTCATCCATATCGTCTCCATTATATAAATCTTCTAAATATCTTTTCCATCTATCTATTACCTCAACTTTATTTATTAGAAGCTCATTATTCTCGTCTCTAATACCATTATATTTTTTCCTATCTTCCCCAAAAAACTTTTTAACTGCCCTATAAGCCCTGTCTGTCTTACCTACTCTCAAATCATCTTGTATTCCCTTACAATTCTCCTCCATCCATTTATTTCTAGCTTTTCTACACTCATGTACCATCTTATTTCTAACTGTATTATATTTTTGCTTACTTTCACTATCCACTTCTCTGAAAGGTTTAAGCTTTCTTCTATTCTCTATTAAATCTAATATCTCCTTTGTTACCCACGGTTTTCTCGTTTCTATTTTTTTCTTACCTATAGTCTGTGTTACTGTATCATGTACAGTCAGTTTTATTTCTTTCCATCTATTTTCTACGTTCCCTCCTACAGCTATCTCTTTGCTCTTAATATCTAATACTTGTTTATATTCCTCTTTTACCCTACTATCATTAAGCTTACCTAGATTCCATCCCTCTCTTTTAACCTTTCTCAATTTTTTGAATTTTAGTTTACACTTCATTTTAACTAAGTTATGATCGCTATCTATGTCAGCCCCTGGATAACTACGACAGTTTTTAACTTGGTTTCTAAATCTTTGTTTAACTAAAATATAGTCTATTTGGTATCTAGTCCTATCACCTGGCGCTTTCCAGGTATATCTTCTCCTAACATGTTGTTCGAATAAGGGTGTTTACAGTTACTATTCTATGTTCCTGGCAAAACTCAACTAATCTTTCTCCTCTATCATTTCATCTGCCATACCCAAATTCTCCTACTACTTTTCCCTCACTACCTTCTCCCACTGACGCATTAAAATCGCCCATAGCTATTAAATTCTCATCTACTTTTATTTTCTCACTATACTATTTATATCCTCGTATACCTTTTCTACTTCCTCATCCTCGTACTGAGTTGTTGGCATGTAAACCTGTACTAAAACAGTGTCTGTGGGTTTCGTACTGAATCTAACCATAATTATTCTATCACTAAATTGGAAGTACTCTTTAACTTTATGTCCTAATCTTTTACCTAACACTATTCCTACCTCTACCTGTCCATTAGTTGAAGAAGTTGTTTTATATTCTTACGATGACGAGCCCCAAGTACCCCTTCCCGAATATCCCAATGAAGGAGTATTTTACCTCCGGACAAGAATTTTACTTGTGAGCTCTCCATCATATGTATTTCGTGTTTTATGCCACGCACACCTGGGAAATATTGTGGTAGGTTCCCATATCTTTCCACAACACAGTTTTTAAAGATTTTAGCAAACAGCTGTATCCGTCACGGCCAACCCCCAACAAGCTTGTAAATTATTGAGGATCGCCCGAGACCAACCAACAACATAATTACGTGTCAATTGTATCACATACCAAATGCGTTTATAATAATACCATTAGCACTCAAAAAGATAAATAAATCGAGGTACTCACTTAAAACGCTCCATTCAACTCAAACTCAGGATCCGTGGGTGTTGTTTGGTCACGTCAAGCCCTCGTTGGAACTAGATTTGACGTCCTCCCTCTTCTTCCGTTTGTAGACAGGACGAAGGAATAAGATGAAGGTAGAGATACGATAGGGTGAGAGATAAAGGGAAACCTACATCCTAAAAAAGAAAAGACAAGGAAAAACACACCAGGTAAACGTCACTGTTTGACATTTCGTTGGCTAATAATGACGTTCGGGTCGTGTCGAAAACCGCGCACTTACTTCATCACTCTACGTCTGCGCATTCTCCTGCGCCGACACAACTGTCCGAAGTGACGAAAATGAACAAGTTTATTTTTAAAATATTGGCGCGAATTCAGTCACATATTTAAAACTGTAAAATACCAATTTTTGCATGTAACAAAGTAAACAAGCTGAAAGAAGATGTGAAGGTCTCAATGTTAATAACGCTTACTGGGCCTTTTATATATAGTACGTTGAAGAATTTGGTAGCTTCCAGTAGCCCAGATTCCCTAAATTATGCAGAAATTGTAGCAAAATTGAAGAGCCATTATATGCCTACTAAGTATGAGATAAGTGAACGGTTTATATTTAATCATTGTACGATATACAGTACGTAATAAACTAATATTAACGCTTACTGTTTCAACTGTTATCAAGACATGCACTATGGGATATGAACCATTCCAAAAGTATTTATAGAGGACTGTACAATGATGATGTGCAATATTTTGTTTCACACACACTATGAGAAAACCACGAACACGCATCCTTTGACGGCGGATGCACTTGTGGCTTGACTAAAGTCTTAAACACGACTCTCGTGACTGTCGTTGTTCCATACCGCACCTTATGCTATATATAGGAAACAAAAGGTGCAGGTAAGCGGAAACAAGGAATGCTGAAGGGTTAACTGTAAAAGCAGCTTTAAAACGCCTTAACATACCGCCCATCAAAATAAGTTTGATTAACTTAATTTTTTTTAAACTATGTACTAATAAAAATAAAACGAATACTACGTTACATTTAATATTCATCTTTAAACCATTGAGTTGTGCTGTCTACAGGCAGAGGACACAACTTGACTAAAGGTCTTTTAATTGTGCCATGCATAGTTTTTACCCTAGCCACTCGAATAACCCCATCGCTTTCAGAGTATAAATAATCAATACGACCTAGTCGCCAGGGCAGAGAAGGAGCTTGATCCTCTTTGATTAAAACCAATGTCCCAATTCGGATTTGAGGAGATGAAGTGAATCTTATAGGTTTTTGTTGCAGATATGTAAATAACTTGTACACCACTGTTTCCAGAAATTTTGTTGTATGCGCTGAATTAGCTGCCAGCGGTCCAAATGAGAAATCTTCAACGCAGTAACATCAGGATCGAGTAGAACAGACACAGGTTTCAAACCAAGAAAATGATTTGGCGTTAAATACGAAATATCTTCGGGATTAGTACTTAACGGGCACAAAGGCCTTGAATTAAGTAGAGATTCAGTTTGAACAAGAACAGTATTGAGTTCTTCATATGACAATATTTAATTTCCAATGATCTTTTGAGATGAGATTTGACCGATTTAATCCCGGCTTCCTATAAACCTCTTAAACGAGGAGCGGAAGAGGGGTTATAAATGTTATACCTTCTGCAGCCACAGAGTGTTTCATCATTTCCAATAATTCACGAGACGCTCCAATAAAATTGGTGCCACAATCACTATGAATAGTCACAGTTTCCACCACGAGCAATAAAGCGACGTAAAGCAGCGATGAAGGCTTCTTTTGAAAGACTAGACACTAACTCCAAATGAACGGTTTTAGTGCTAAAACAAATGAACAAGCAAATATAAGCCTTGGATGATTTAGATTTTGTAACGGCAAGAAAGCCGCTATAATCCACGCCACTATGCAAAAATGCCTTTTCGGGATTTACCCTCAAAGTTGGTAAATCGCCCATGGGAGGGTAGTAAGCAATAGGGTTTATGCGAAAACAATGGATGCATGACCTCAAACATTTATGTACTGCTCTTTTAGTAGATAGAATCCAAAAATTGTGGGTCAACAAAAAATGAGTAGTATGAAGTCCAGTATGTAAGTGCTTATTATGGAAATCCAGAATGATTAATTCTGTTAACCGATGCGATGAAGGAGTAAAATTGGAAATTTCACCCCATAAGGTAGGTCTGAATTTCAAAGGCGACCACCCACCCTGAGTAAACCATGTGTATCCCACAAAGGGAGTGAGAGGTCTGAGCGATTTATTAACTGGTTTACCATTTGCTATATTACAAATATCTTGATGGAAGACTTCTTGTTGAGCCCCTTTGACCAAAATATGAAGAGAATATTGCTGTTCAGCCATAGAAGCATAATCGGGCGCGTTTCTGTGCGATTCCAATGGTGTTCGCGTATTAGAAATAAAGTGACGAACACATGAAATAATTCGACATAGTGTTGCCAAATTTGAAAAGCGAGTAGTCAATAAGTCTAAGAAATAAAGTTCGTCTTTCCGTCTCGACTGACAACGGATCTAATGAACGAGATACGTCAATCCATGGCCATTCTTCTTCTGGAAGTTGAAGCCAATAAGGCACTTTCCACCATAAATGAAGTTGTACCAATTCTGAGGTTACAAGACCTCGAAAGGCACAATCAGTTGGGTTTTCTGAAGATTTAATATGAAACCATGATGCTGGAGGAATGCGGTCTTGGATATGTGAAATTCGATTGCTGGCGAATGTTTTCCAATTATACGATGATGATTTAATCCAAGTGAGTGCAACAGTTGAATCGCACCAGGCATAATAACTATCAAATGACAATTGTGTTTTATAAGTAATCCAAACAAAATCTACCAAGTTTGACAACAATAGTGCACCACATAACTCCAAATGAGGCAAAGAAATGCGATTAATAAGAGCAACCCTAGATTTTGCACACACCAATGACGTTTTAATGTTTCCAAATGTGTCGATGACTCGAAAATAAACAGCGACTGCATAGCCTGCTTCCGAAGCATCACAGAAACCGTGAATCTGTATGTTTTTGTAATCAACATGTAAAATCCATCGAGGTATTTCGAGTATCGATAATTCTGAGAATTGTTCCAAATAATTTTTCCATTTTGATGCAATATATAATAGAGGACTTTCATCCCAATCCATACCCAATATCCACAAATATTGGATTAAATGTTTGACAAAAAATACTAGAGGAGTAAGTAGCCCCGACGGATCAAAAATTGTAGCTACTTCAGACATCATACTGCGCTTCGTACAATCTTTCGAAATAGGATTAACGTGATAAAAGACATAATCCCCTATGGGTTTCGACTGAAAATCTAAAATCTTTTGTGACAAGTTATTTGAATCTTCAAAACTAAAAGTTGTCGGATAACAAGGCGATTCTGGTAATCCTTCAATAACCTTACTAAGGTTGTTATTTCATTTACGCAAAATAAAACCTCCTACTTTACAAATTTGATTTAATTCAAAAATTAAGCGTTTTGCTTCTTCCACCGAAGCACAACCACTCACCACATCGTCAACATAGGTATCTGATGCCAACACTTCAGTAGCACGAGAAAATGTGGCTGACTCTACTTGAGCTAATTCCTGAATGACCCTCAATGCTAAAAATGGAGAGGAAGTCATTCCATGTGTGACGGTGTTCAACCGATAATCCCTGATAGGATCCAAAGAATTAAATCTCCATTACGGTCGTCATGCATTGATCCCCATAGTCTATTATGACTGTTAAAATCTCTGCCGTACACAACTGACGTGTTGAGTTGTGAAAAGATATTAGACCAGTCTCTCGCACTATGATTAACCCTCGGGGGTCTATAAATAGCAACAAAACTCATATTAATATTATTTTTAATTGTTAATCCACAAACCAACATGTTTTGATTGTAATTTTTTGAAAATTTAATGATTTCGTAGTTAAGTTTGTTGAGTATCAGGATAGCTATACCTGCTTTTCCATCAAAGCAATCTGTTCTAACTATATTGTACCCTTTATAACGGACGACAGTGTCAGGTTTGTACCAAGTTTCACTTAAAAGTGCAATATCTACTTGTTGATTATTTAAAAGATATATTAAATTACCACCGTTAGCCACAGCTGAACGGCAGTTCCATTGAACTATTTTTAAGTTATCTATATTATCCACCCTTGCCATTTAGATAACTAAAAAGCAATGATTCTAAATCATTTTTAAAACTTATACACGACAAGTTTGTTTTGTTAGTTTAAGATTTAATTGACTTAATTATGTTTTTGAATAGATTTTCAAATTCATATACTCCATTAGTGTCTTCTAAACTATTTTTGGAACTTCATCCATGGGATGCTGAAATGGAGGTAAGGGTTTTAACTGGAAATTTGGTCTATCATATTCTCTTTGAATGTGTCGAGGTTTCGGAGTTAGTTGCCGTATTTTCTTCCTTATAGGTTGTATAGATGTAAAAAATTGGACATTTTACTGTTATTTGTGTTTACAGATTTTCGGTTTAATGCTGGGAATTGATTGTTATCATTTAAATTGTATAGAGCGGAATACTTGTGATTTAAGAATACAGCAGACATCGAACCCTTGGAAACTAATTCTGCCTCCTTAAAGGATAAGTTCTGTTGCGCCATTGTAGATTTAATTTTTAATAGCTGTTCATATATAGGGCAGGTTCGAGAGGTGGTGCTGTGCATATTACACTTACATTTAAAGCAAAAAGGTTCGTTGGTACAATCGTCACCATCAGTATGAACATTTTTACCGCATATTTTACATTTACTCTCAGACGCTTTGCACTGTCAAGCTAGGTGGCCATAATGGAGACAGTTATAGCATTGTACAACTCGAGAGATAAAAGGTTCTACTTAGCACCGTACACTGTTAAGAATAATAAAATTTGGCAATTGCTTGCCCGTAAATGTGATGAGAACTTTTTGAGTAGCTTTATAAGAAATAGTACCGTTTTCAGTAACCTTTCTGTTAAGCCTTTTAACTGCAATAATGCGAATGTCACTATTCGTGTTTTCTAAGATATATTTATCGTCCAACTTGGTATATACACCTCCTATAATACCACGTGTTTCTGTTAAATGTTTAGGCACGTAAGCTCGATAATTCTTGACTTTAACTAATGGGTTTCTAACTAATCTGTTTACAAGTGATGGCGTTTTTATCCCTACTCGGATTCTATTCTTTCCAACTTTCAATGACAGAATTTTTAATTTTAGGTGTATTGTGTAAAAGTCTCCTATCGTCATACTATGTAATCTGCCGATATTTTTATCAACAGATTCTATAAAACAACTTACTTCATTACTTACTTACTTACTTCATTATCTTTCATATTGTGTTGTTCCTGATCTACTCAAGTTTATATAGCACTATAATTACTATGTTATTAAGAGCAGCATTCATCATTTTTATAGTTTACATGTACATATTGTTTCTTCAATTTATCAAACAACCAAGGTCATCACATTACTGATATAATAACATTTAAGATTAGACTTTTGTAGCACATTTGGCTTTATCAAGCATTATAAATTATTTATTTACTATCTATCAATTTGAACTTATTGTACTTCTGTATCTCATCACCTGCTTGATTATTATAGTGTGTACTGTTTTTATTATGGCTTCCGGTGAAACAATTGTGGATCGTCCCCATATGTCTATTGGTTTTAAATGCTGTCCCAAAAAGACTTTCAATAATTATGTCTGTAGTAATTGTTATAGTGTTTACCATAAAAGTTGCTTAATTAGAAGAAAAAACATTAATTTGCTGAGTGACAACCTCGTGCTATGTGAGAGCTGAATTTCTTCAATAAAGAGCTCTTTCAACTATTCTGATATCGCTACTGTGGTTCAAAAGCTTAACTGCATATTTAAGCAAACGCTTGATAATACTGAATTTTTGGGCAGTCTCCTGGCTAATTTCAATGAAGATCATTCTAATATTAGCGAAGCTGCAGTTAAAAATTTTAATCATCTCAATGAATTGCTATGTGAAGCTAATTGTAGGATTAAATCACTGAATGATCAATTTAGATTATTGCAGGTTAAATCAGGCATAAATATTTCTCTAATTCCTATTCCTTCCCGCTTAATTGGAACTCGAGCTCTTGTACGTCTTGATTGTATTAATAATTCAAACTCAAAAATTTTACCCCCACAAACCAACTCTGCTGGAACTCCGACACTTATTGTTTCTGATTCGTTTTCCCCTACTTCAAATCCTGATTTTAATAACACGTTCTTTGACGAATGGTTTGAATTCATGTGTGGATATCCCCCTGTTTATACTAAAAGATCTACTGCATCCGTTAATCAGCCACCCACTATCACTAATATACCAATATAAGCTGTTAGCATGAAATCGGTACTACCTCTAACATACCTTTACCCACTGTACAAGATGATATTGCAATTACTACTGTTAACGATGTCTCTGCTATTAATATTATCATACCTGATGTTGTTACTGACCTTGAATCACGTGTCATTCACCAAGTATCTCCCCTTTCATCAATTAAATCAAAAATTCTTTTTTTAAGTGATAGCCAGGGCCGTGCTTGTGGGCATCTACTACACAGCATGTTTGACAAGGATTACTTTGATTTCCTAGCCTATATTAAACCAAACGCAACTTTTGAGCAAGTTGTTGTTGACAGCCGTCTCCTCTCTAAAGGGTTCACACGTAATGATTTCTTCATAATCTTTGCTGGCTCAAATAATGCCCTTACTAGTCAGTTTTTACTTACTCTCCGCAGTGACTTAGCTCATACTAGTGTTATAATTATTACCCCTCCTTTTTGGCATAATGCATTTACTTTCAATAACATTATTTTCCAAAATAACCTTTGCTATTCTCTTTTTTTAAAAATTGTGCCCATTTTGTTGACCCATTAGATGTTTTGAACATCTATAATTATACACGTCATGGACTTCATATTAACTATTCAGGAAAAATAATACTTATGGTCGAAGTATGTGGTCTTGTACGTTCTATGATCTTTTCCAAAGATAGCCTGGACATTCGTTCTTCTAAAATTAACCCACTTAATACTCACAATTATACTTCGAAACTAAAACATATATTATCCTCTGCATCAATTACAACCACTCGTAAATCCTATAGTGGTGCTTTGTCAAACTCTACTTCAGACTACCATACTGCTCGGGACTATACAGTGGAGGTAGCTTGCCCTTTCGTTCCAATTAATGTTTGCGATAAACCTAAACTTACCTATAACTTATTCTACCAAAATGTACGTGGTCTTAATTCTAAGTTAGATAAAGTTTTTCTCAATTCAATTTTATTAGATGTGGATATTTCCTTCTAACCGAAACCTGGTTAAATCAAAATACTTACTCCTCTGAAGTCTTTAATAACTGTTATACCTTTTATAGGAAAGACCGGGACTTTCTAAATTGTAACCGTTCCAGAGGAGGTGGTGTCCTTATAGCGTGTAATAGCAATCTGCATTCCTCGCTGTTTGACCTGGGATGTGAGTCTTTTGGACATCCAGCTGTTGACATCATAGCCGTAAAAATTATTTTATTCAATTATTGTTTTGTATTTATTGCTCTTTATTTACATCCTTTTATTTCCTCTTACCTTGCTACTGTTTTAGAAAGTTTAGACATCTTGATTGCAAGAATACCTCATAATATTATCTTGTCTGGTGACTTTAACGTGCCAGATTTTTCGAATGAATCCAAAACTGCCCTCTCTAAGAACGCTATTTTATTACGTGATTTTCAATCTATGCACAAATTAATTCCATTACTAATTGTAGAGGGACCACGCTTGACCTCATATTTCTTCGAATTAATTCACATAATATTTATATTAATACTATTAAATCTAGTGCCCCTCTTGTTGCTGAAGATCCATATCATCCCGCATTAAGCTTCTCTCTAGATTCTACTCGTCCAGCACCTACCACTAGAACGCGCCCACCTAGCTCTTCTAAACTTAATTTTAAAAAAGCTAACTTTGCTCGTATTTATGATCTCATTAGAACCACCTCTTGAGATGACATTCTTTCATGCCATGATCCTAATTTAGCAGCTAACATGTTTCTTAAAAAATTACTTGATATCTTCATTATGCATGTCCCTAAGTCTAGGCGTAGTACATCATACTATCCAAGTTGGTACAATAAGGAAATAATTATTGCTCTAAAAAGGAAACGATTCTATCATTCTCTTGCTAAAACAGGCTCCCCTTTCTTTAAATATAAATTCAAAGAACTTCGTGCTACCTTAAAAATTTCTATTAAGAAGGCTTATCTTGAATACATTAACAATACTCAAATTGCTTTAAAAAAGGACCCTAAACGTTTCTGGAATTTCTACAAAAACGGGTAAATCTACTTTATCTAATGTGTTCAAGTTTAACGGTTGCGAGTACTCTAACCCACAACATATTAGCATGGCTTTTGCATCATACTTCGCCTCTTGCAGTTTTTCTCAACCGTCTACTGTTCCTGAACCACTGGCCCACACTGACTCTAATAATATTAGCTATAGCATCAATATGCCCATTATTGCAGAAACTGATGTGATTGAAGCCTGTAAAAAATTACCAAATTCTTTTTCATGTGGCCCTGATAATATACCAGCTTTTATCTTGAAGGATACCTCTCAGGTAATCGGTTATAGTTTGACGCACATTTTTAATCTATGTATAACTAAATCGATATTTCCTGATACATAGAAATTATCTCGCGTCCGCCCAGTTTTTAAGAAAGGTGACAAATCTTTAATTTCTGGCTACCGTCTAATCTCTATCATCTCCAATATCGCCAAAATTTTTGAATTTATTATTTCAGAAGCACTTTACCTCCAAATTTCTAATACATTATCTGAATTTCAACATGGTTTTATTAGGAAACGCTCCACTGTAACTAACCTTTGTTTCATTACATAGTTCATTTCTGAATGTTTAAACGTTAGATCTCAATGTGATGTCATTTATTTTGACTTTACCAAAGCCTTTGACCTTTTAGACCATAATATCCATTCACTAAAATTAAATCAATTTAACTTCTCGAATCATCATCATTCATCATTTTGTTTTCGACCTTACTTAAGGTCGGTTTGACGCAGCTCTAACTTCTTTTCTAATCTGTGCTAATCTAAAAAGCTCTACATACCCTTCACAACCTAAATTTCTAATAATTTGACTAATATAGTTTGGTCTAGGTCTTCCTATATCCTTCTATCTTTTTCCTATCCAGCTGACTCTACATAGATATTAGCAACCTGATGGTTGTTAAAGAAATCTAACATGTTTACATGATTACCATTTATAAGGAAATGAAACATAACCTGGTTATCCGCTTCAAAAAGGAAAAGTGTTAAATTATATGTTATGGTAAGGCTTAAGCAACGAAACGCTACCAACATGCCAGACCGCTAACTAATTGTGAGTTATGTCCTGGTGACATTTAGTTAACTGATTTTTTTTTGTTTTGTTTTCGAACTTACTTAAAGTCGGTTTGACGCAGCTCTAAATTCTTTTCTATTCTGAGCTAGTCTAAAAAGGTCTACATAGCCTTCACAACCTAAATCTCTAATAATTTGACTAATATAGCTTTGTCTAGGCCTTCCAACTCGATTTTTATTTGGTAGTCTATAATCTAAGACTTTACTAAATAGTCCCTCATGTCTTAACTGGTGCCCTATCATTCTATCTCTCCTGACCTTCAATTGTTTACACATACAGGGATCCTCACCTATCCTTCTATAAACTTCCTCGTTTGTTACTCTATCTGTCCAACTAATCTTTAACATTCTCCTATAACACCAAGTTTCAAAAGCTTCTATCTTTTTTTTATCTACTTCTTTAATTGTCCAAGTCTCACTACCGTATAGTAGAACGCTCCATACGTACGACTTTAAGAAACTTTTTCTATTATCTAAACTAATACTATTCGCTATTAGTAAGTTTTTCTTTTTTAAAAACATTTTTCTAGCTTGAGCTATCCTAGCTACTATATCCCTTCTGCTACGTCCATCCTTTGTAATTATACTACCTAAATAGCAAAATTCATCTACCTCCTCTAACTCGGTATTACCTATTTTTAATTTTGGTTTAGAACTAGGCTGTAACTCACTTGTCATTATCTTTGTCTTTACTGAGTTAATTCTCATACTATAGTTACTCCGTAGTATCTCATCTAAAATATTTAAAAACTCTCCTAACTCTTTTCTAGACTCTGCTATAATGGCTATATCATCTGCAAAACGTAACATGTCTATTTTCTGTCCCTGTACACTAATACCTATTTCTTTTCTCTCTCTGGCTAAGTTTAAAGCTTTCTCAATATAAAAATTAAAATTCAAGGGAGACAGTATACAACCCTGCCTAACACCATTTCTAATCTTAGCTTCCTTATCTATTTCATCAAATCTAATTACTACGCTTTGGTTTTTATATAGACTGTAAATAATTTTTCTATCCCTATGAGAGATTCCTATTTTTTGCAAAACCCTGAACATAACAAACCAATTAACCCTATCAAATGCTTTTTCTAAATCTACAAACGCAAATGAGTCTTTTTATTTTTTGTAACCTTTTTCGATAATTACCCTAATCATTAGTATCGGTTCTCTAGTCCCTCTGTCTTTACGAAAACCATATTGGTCTTCGCCTAAATAATTCTCAGTCAAAGCTTCTACTCTATTTTTAATTATTGTTGTTAGTATTTTGGAAGCATGAGAAGTTAAACTAACCGTTCTAAAATTCTCACACCTATCAGCTCCTGACTTTTTTGGGATTGGGATAATAATATTTTTTCAAAATCTATTGGAACCTCACCTGTGTCATATATTACATTCACTAGTTCATATAATCTGTCTAAGGTTTTCTGACTTGCATATTTTATTAATTCTGCGGGAATATCGTCTATCCCTGGCGCTTTATTTAATTTAAGATTCCGAACAGCTCTATCAAATTCCTCTCTTAATATTGAGAACCCTATTTCTACATCCTCGTCTTGGTCGTTCTCTAACTCATCCATATCGTCTCCCTTATATAAATCTTCTAAATATCTTTTCCATCTATCAGCTACCTCAACTTTATTTATTAGAAGCTCATTATTCTCGTCTCTAATACCATTATATTTTTCCCTATCTTCCCCAAAAAACTTTTTAACTGCCCTGTAAGCCCTGTCTGTCTTACCTACTCTCAAATCATCTTGTATTCCCTTACAGTTCTCCTCCATCCATTTATTTCTAGCTTTTCTACACTCATGTACTATCTTATTTCTAACTGTATTATATTTTTGCTTACTTTCACTATCCACTTCTCTGAAAGGTTTAAGCTTTCTTCTATTCTCTATTAAATCTAATATCTCCTTTGTTACCCACGGTTTTCTCGCTTCTATTTTTTTCTTACCTATAGTCTGTATTGCTGTATCATGTACTGTCAGTTTTATTTCTTTCCATCTATTTTCTACGTTCCCTCCTACAGCTATCTCTTTGCTCTTATTATCTAATACTTGTTTATATTCCTCTTTTACCCTACTATCATTAAGCTTACCTAGATCCCATCCTCTCTTTTAACCTTTCTCAATTTTTGAATTTTAGTTTACACTTCATTTTAACTAAGTTATGATCGCTATCTATGTCAGCCCCTGGATAACTACGACAGTTTTAACTTGGTTTCTAAATCTTTGTTTAACTAAAATATAATCTATTTGGTATCTAGCCCTATCACCTGGGGCTTTCCAGGTATATCTTCTCAACATGTTGTTCGAATAGGGTGTTTACGGTTACTAATCTATGTTCCTGGCAAACTCAACTAATCTTTCTCCTCTATCATTTCGTCTGCCATACCCAAATTTTCCTACCATTTTCCCTCACTACCTTCTCCCACTGACGCATTAAAATCGCCCATAACTATTAAATTCTCATCTCCTTTTACTTTTCTCACTATACTATTTATATCCTCTTATACCTTTTCTATTCCTCATCCTCGTACTGAGTTGTTGGCATGTAAACCTGTACTAAAACAGTGTCTGTGGGTTTTGTACTCAATCTAACCATAATTATTCTATCACTAAATTGTAAGTACTCTTTAACTTTATGCCCTAATCTTTTACCTAACACTATTCCTACGCCTGCCTGTCCATTAGTTGAAGAAGTTGTAATTATTCTATAATTATCTTTCCAAAAGTCATTACTATCTGGCCATCTCACCTCACTAATACCTAAAATGTCCAGCTTCTCCTTTCTCATTTCGACTAATAAATTCGTTAACTTATCTACTCTGAGTAATGACCTTACATTCCAAGTCCCTATCACTAAATCGAACTTTTGTTTTATATTCTTACGATGACGAGCCCCAAGTACCCCCTCCCGGAGATCCGAATGAGGGAGTATTTTACCTCCGGACAAGAATTTTACTTGTGAGCTCTCCATCATATGTATTTCGTGTTTTAGGCCACGCACACCTGGGAAATATTGTGGTAGGCTCCCATATCTTTCCACAACGCAGTTTTAAAGATTTTAGCAAAAGCCGTATCCGTCACGGCCAACCCCCAACAAGCTTGTAAATTATTGAGGATCGCCCGAGACCAACCGACCCTCCTCCAATATCTTTTAGCCAGCAAGGCTGCTGCCCCTTGCTGCGCCTTTTAATCGCCTTTTACGATAAGCAGGCTTACTATAGTAGTATTCTTTATCCCCTACTATAGGGAATAACTTCTCGAATAACCTTATAAAATTATTTGAATCATACTTGAGTAATCGTTTATACTACGTCGAATTTGATGGATTTACGTCACAACCTTATCTCTTACATATTGGTGTGCCGCAGGGATCTGTACTTGGGCCATTGCTATTTCTCCTCTACATTAATGACGTCACTCAAATTATTACTAATCATAAGTTACTTTTTGCTGATGACTTAAAAATCTTTGCTAAAATTGATTCCGCTATTGATTGTAAATCTATACAAACTGACATATCACTTCTAGCTAGGTGGTGTGCTTCTAATAAATTACTCCTCAATATTGATAAATGTATGGTAATGTCTTTTAGCAATAACAACTCCCAAATAATATTTGATTACTCACTTCATAATAGTAGTATTTCACAGGTTTTTTCTATCAATGATTTGGGTATATCATTTGACCCGCACCTAACATTTAACTATCATATGGATCTTTTGGTTAAACGCTCTATCCAGATGTTAGGCTTCCTCTTCCGTAATACCTCACTTTTTACTGACCTTGACTGCCTTAAAACTTTATATTATGCTCTAATTCGTAGTATTCTGGAATATGGTTCTCTCATCTGGTCCCCCTACTACAAAAATAACTCTCTTAGAATCGAAAATGTTCAACGTAAATTCCTAAAATTTCTATATTTCAAAAAGCATAATCTTTACCCACCTCGTGGATATCCTTATGCTGATCTTCTCAGTGAATTGGATTTTCAATCTTTAGATAAACGCAGAACAATGTTTGATATTATCCACTTATACAAACTTTTAAATTCTCTTCTAGATGACCCAGTATGCCTTTCTTTTGTCAGTTTGCACGTGCCTTCTAGACCTAGTCGAAACACCTCCCCTTTTCACCTTAATTTTGCTAGGATTAACACTTACAAGAGTTCTCCAATCTTTAGAATGACTAGTTCCTTTAATTCCCTTTCTTTATTAGATTCCGCTCCTGATCTTGATCTCTCCATTCCTTCGTTGGGCGTTTTTCGGCATATCTTGTCTGCAGCCTTAGAATAATTATTGTTATATGCGTCTTTACTGTCTGTTTCGTTTTATACCTTTATATTATGAACACATATAAAATATGATTTATTTAATGTTACCTATACATAATTATGAATATTCACTTTGATACTACCTATTATTACAAATGTAATTAGTATGTAAGGATTCTTATAATTGGGTCTCTGACCTGTTAGAATCTAATCTAAATAAATAAATAAATAAAATAAAATAAATAGAATGGGGGTTGAATTGTATCGCTTAAATTGTATTTGTTATAGACATCAGTTAAGAACTTTTTTGTGAGTGCAAATTATCCTCTTCCACGTGTACATGTCCGTCTGACCTGTTACATTTTTCTACCTTTGAGACCTTGGATAGTGTAATCGCTTTGCATGTCCAAATTTTTATTGGAGTTGTTTATATCCATTATTGTTAATGCATTTAATGCAGTTTTTAAAGATTTTAGCAAAAAAACCATATCCGTCACGGCCAATTCCCAACAAGCTTGTAAATTATTGAGGATCACCCGAGACCAACTGACCCTCCTCCGATATCTTTTAGCCAGCAAGGCTGCTGCCCCTTGCTGCGCCTTTTAATCACCTTTTACGATAAGCAGGCTTACTATAGTAGTATTCTTTATCCCCTACTATAAGGATGTGATGGCATGGGAAATAGGGTATAAACTATAAAATAATAGAAGGTGACCGAAATGTATCAAACAAGAAAGAACAGCAGGTATGTTCAAAGATAACGAACATAGATACAAGAAGAAAACAGTTCAAAGCATAGTGTGGAGCATAGCACAGTACATCTATGAAATAGGGGCAGTAGGAAAAGCAGACAGATGGGCATGACTTTCTGGAATGTTGTGCTTCAGATGTATGGGTATGATAGCATGGACAGACAAAGTTAATAACAAATTGGTTGTAGAAATAGTAAAGGAATAAATTTATCTGTGGAAAACAAAAAAATAGGAGAAATAGGAGTACAGGATACATTCTAAGGCATTTCTGGGGAAAAGTAAAGGGGATATATTACAGACAGAGATAGGAAAAGATAGGCAGGGGTAGACCTAGATCAGACTTTCGCACACAGATAGAGATAAATACAGACTGAGCAAATTTCAGCGAAATGTGTAGGTTGGTTCGGACTACGAAACAATGAGGGTACCCGTCCAACCAGTTCTAGGACTGAGAACCTCATCATGATGATGTTAGTAATCACAAAGAAAAATTAAAACACGTTTATAAGAAATTAAGTGATAGATTGATCGAAAAGAAAGAGAATACGGTAGCTAAGAGAAATACAGACGGGCCTAGTAATCTAGAATTTAAGGTTGATCAAATAGTTTATAAGAAAAATCCTAAAAAATGAAATAAGAAAGATAAAATGTTAGAATATTAGATAGGAATAGAGTAAAAATAGAAAAAGAAAAGATAAAGGGTAATCAATTTCATTAAAGAAGTTATACATATTCAAGAATTAAAGAAACTCTGTTACAGGTTCGTTTTCTGGACCTCCACCAGACGAACCAGGGCCGAATTCCATAATTATAAACCATAACTCCGAACTTCTTCCCATTCACTTAGGCACAGCTCAAATACAAACCAACTACTGGACGTTCTTACACATTTACGATTTAACAAACATTACTGATAACTTCGTTACATTGAAAGATCAATTCAAGAAAATACAAGATACACTTTCAAAATCTCAAGAAGCTTTCGGGCTCAATCAAACATTTCGCGACTCTTATCATAACACACAAATATTAGAAAGTAAAATTAATCATCAGTTGATCCAGTTTTGAAGTATGAGACCAAAAAGAGCCTTTTTTAACGGTGTAGGCACCGCTATTAAATTTTCACTGGTAATCTAGATTACAACGATGCTAAAAGATACGACGAAGCAATTTCATCCCTCATTAATAATCAGAATAAAATTAAAAGTCTAGTTAATCACCAAATTACTATGCTTGAAAAGTCTCTTAGGAATTATGAAAACAATTCTAAGATTTTGATTCACGATCAGTACATACTAAAAACTCGTATAGAAGAAATTTCAAAAGAAATAAAAAATTTACATATTTCAAAATTAGAAACCTTTCACCATTTCGCTTTGGAACGGTTAGCCTCGCAGTTTTCCACGAGTTTTCAAATCATTTATGATTTATTAGAAAGAACAGAAGTTGCCATTAGCTTTTCCAAGCTGAACGTCTTTCACAACGCCATAGCAGACCCACATGAACTGCTCTCTGAATTATTATCAGCCAATAAGCAATTGAACGACAACAAATTTCCTTTTGATATATCAATACAAAATATTTAATATATGAGAAAGTTGTTACAGTTAAAAGTTACAGCAAAGACAACACTGTAGTATTGGCTTTGGAAATACCAATTGTAGATATTCACGATCATAAATTCTATCATTTGTACTTCTTACCAACTCCCTCCTTAAACTCCTTCAAAGTGATAATCCCACAATCAAAATATCTGTTGCTAAATGACCAGTCATATGCTTTTTCCGACGTCAACTGCCATACTGTTGCTCAAGAAAGATTTATTTGTCAAGACGTTCAAGTAGAAGGGACCAACAAAAATTCACCCTGTGAAGTTCAATTAATAATGTATTCCCAGAATGTAAATGTGTGCCACCAAATACCCTTAACCATCAGTAAGATAAAAATACAGAAATTGGAGGATAACAAATGGATCGCCATAATACCTAAAAACACGGTTGCTATTCAAAGGTGTGGAGCAGCCTAAGACAATGTACTTCTCAACGGTAGCTATCTGATAGAGCTTAAAAAGCAGTGTGAAATTTTAATCAACCAATTAGTGCTAAGAACTTTTATTAGTGAAGCGCCTATGTATAAGATTATGGAATTACCTTATGTAAATTCAAACCTGAATAGTGAAATAACAGTGAGCGAAAACATTAAACCTATAGAATTAGATCCTGTACGTTTAGACGAAATAAGTAGTGTTTACAGACTTTTACACAATGACAAAATTGAACTAAGCAAGTTAGATAAACTTGCAGTACATTTTAGTAGTGTTAGTGCTTACACAATAATTTTGTATTTGTTAACTTGCATAGCAATAATGTATGTAGTATACAGGGTGTTCAGATTTTAATTGCACACTATACGAATATCCTAAACTATAAGAGATTCAGTGGTGGTTAAATTAGATAAAAGTTACCTACCTATGAGGGTATTTTATAGCTGATCTTGAACTACAAATGTTATCCGTAGATTGCTAGATATTGGCTAAAATACAAATGTTGCGATTTTCAACTTTTCTTAATAACTTCGTTGTTATTATAGTTAGAAGGATGAAATTAGGTATGGTATCATAAGACATAATTTTGCATTCAATGACGATTTACAAAATTTTCTAGATGTATTACATTTTTTGTTGCGATAGTGAACTTTTTTTTTGTTATGGCCGCCATATTGGATTTTTACATTAACGTATAGAAAAAAATTTACAATTTCAATAATGTAAAACACATCATTAATTTTTTAAAATAACATTATTAAAACAGTTTTTGTAAAAGATCTAACCTATAAATAATAATGGAAAGTTAACTACCACAACTTGAAGTTACAGTAAATGTTCCAAATGTTCACCATTCTGTTCCAGACACAAGTGAACCCTTTTATTCATCTACGCAATAGCATTTGATATGGAATTTTGATTAACCTATTCTAACGCACTTCTTATTTTTTGCTGCAAGTGTTGGACACTATTAGACAGAGTATCATAAATTTTATTTTTTACATCTCCCCATAGAAAAAAATTCAGCGGGTTCATACCAGGCAAACAGGGTGGCCACGAAATAGCACCATTCTTTCCGATTCAACTTTGAGGAAATTGCTCATTTAAACACTGTGTTACTAACCTGAAATTATGAGGTGGTGCACCATCATGTTGAAACCAGCATAAGTTTCTAATTGCTTCTAAAGGTAGTTCATCTAAAAATTCTTCAAGAGCATTAATTGAAAAATCTAAATATTTCTCTCCGTCTAAATTCCCTTGTATGAAATAAGGGCCTATTATTCGACCATCAAAGATTCCACACCAAACATTCACAGAAAAATGAACTTGATTCTTTACTTCCTGCAACAAATGTGGATTTTCTGTAGAATAGTAGTGCTTATTTATACGATTAAACATTCCACAATTTGAAAATGTAGATTCGTCGGTCCACAGAATTGTATTTGCAAACTGTGGATCATTGTCTAATTGAGTAATAAACCACTCACAAAATGCTAATCTTCTTTCCGAATCTCCTATATGGAGTTTTTGTACTGGCAAGTATTTGTAGTCATTGTTTTTTTGCCTCTTGATACTATTAATTACTGTAGTTTTGGAGACATTGCAGTCACGTGCAAAAGATCTGCACGATCCAGTAGGGTTAACATATAAATGTGCTAATACATTAATGTCGGCATTCGCTTCTACCTTTTTAAGATATTTACCTCTTGATTTGTTAATAGAACCGCAGTCGGACATGTTTTTACATATTCTATAAAACAATGTACGATTTGGTTGGCTTCGTTCAGGGTACAGATTATGATACTTGCGGGCAGCTTCTGTAAAATTTCTGTAGCTTTTGATATACAAGTCGTACATGTCTTTTTTTTTCGTTTATCAAATACCGCACCATATTTTAACCAAATTTTAATTTAAAACTATTAACAACAAAACCGATCATTACAAACAATGGAACAGTTTAGAATTAATTGTATTTGACAGCAACACACTGGATTTTTTTTACAAAAACCGTTTTTGTGTCTTAATAATGTTATTTTAAAAAATTAATGATGCGTTTTACATTGTTCAAATTGTAATTTTTTTTTCTATACGTTGATGTAAAAATCCAATATGGTGGCCATAACAAAAAAAAAGTTGACTATCGCGACAGAAAATGTAATAGATCTAGAACATTTTGTAAATCGTCATTAAACGCAAAATTATGTATTATGTTACCATACCAAATTTCATCCTTCTAACTATAATAACAACGAAGTTATTAAGAAAAGTTGAAAATCGCAAATTTTTTTTTACCCAATATCTAGCAATTTATGGATAACATTTGTAGTTCAAGATTAGCTATAAAATACCCTCATAGGTAGGTAACTTTTGTATAATTTAACCACCACTGTATCTCTTATAGTTCAGGATATTCCTATAATGTGCAATTAAAATGTAGACACCCTGTATGTATATCTGTTAGTGAAATTGTTGTTAAAAAAAGGAAATAGTAAGGTGCCTAAAATAGATCTTAAACAGAAAACTAAGAACTACCCTGAACTATCAGACATTAGTTCACCATAGTCCTCATTTAGGGCCGGAGGGGTTATAAGAATAGAAATAGCATTAGACAGAAAGCAATAAATAGATGTAGCATTGACTTTAGTAGATAGATCGTTACATCATCATCATCATCAGGTCTTCAGTCCTGAAACTGGTTAGACGTGTACCATCATTGTTTCCTATTCTGAACTAACCTACAGATTTCCCTGAAATTTGTAGTCTGCATCTATCACTATCTGATCTAGGTCTACATCCACCTCTTTTATCCTATCTCTGCTTGTTATATATCCCATACTATTTCCCAAAAATGCCTTAGAACGTATTCTGCCCTTCTATTTCTCCTATTTTTTCTCCAAAGATATCCTTGTTTCCCTACTATTTCTATAAACTATTTGTTATCACCTTTGTCTGTCCATCCTCATACATCTGAAGCACGGTATTTCAAAGGCTGCTACTGTTCTTCTGTCTGCTTTTCAGACTACCTGTATTTCGTAGGCATACTGTCTGTGCTGTGCTCCACACATATGTTTTTAACAACTTTTTGTTCTATGTTTGTTGTCTTTCTATTTCTCCAACATTCAGTGGTTGCGAAAGGGGGTAAGCAGCCTGTAGCTGCCAAATTCCCTCAGTACTAGAACATTTACCGATTTAATATATTTTCCAATATATCTTTTCGCACAGTCAACATTAGTTGCAGATATTTCACAACCAACACCTACAGGTGTTTATAATAATCATCAGATATATCTGCGCTAATTTTTTCGTCATTGGGTTTTCCATCTCAAAACTGGTTGAACATTTATTTATTTATTTATTTTCTAAACTAGCCTACATATTTCCCTGAAATTCTCACACCGCAATACAGTTCAGTTCCCTTTCTATTGTTTTCGAATTTTATGCCCTATTTCACTGGAATTCATTGAAGGGGGTTAAGCAGCCCGTAGCTGCCAAGATCCGCCAACACTTAAACATTTGCCGAAATAATAGTTTTCCAGCAAATGCTTTCACGCAATTACCATTTTTCAAGAATATTGCCCGCCCAATACTTGTAATTGCTTAAAATAAATATCATGTTTAAGTGCAGTTAATTTCTTCGTCATTAATTTATCTATCTTGGGACTGGTTGGATGCGTACCTTCATTTATTTCTATTCTGAACTAGCCTACACATTTCCCTGAAACTCCTACAACCTACATCTTTCACTATCTGTGTGCAGTAGTCTAACCTAGGTCTACCTCTTCTTCTCTTTTTTCCTATCTCTACTTCTAGTATATTCCGCACTATTTCCTCATACCGTAATATGTGGCCTATCATCCTATCTCTCCTGTTTTTTTACCGTTTTCCACATATTTCTTTCTTCCCCTATCATTTTTAGTACCTCTTCATTCTTAACTTTGTCTGTCCATGATATCTTCATCATTCGTCTGCAGCACCACATTTCAAAAGCTTCTACCTTTTTCTCGTCTGCTTCTCCTACTATCCAGGATGTGCCCCATACATATGTTTTAAGCAATCTTTTGCTTGTTTCTATGTTTGTTGTCTTTGAGCACAGTAGTTGCTTTTTCTTGTTAAATGTAGCATGACCTTGTGCTAATCTTTGTTTTATATCTTTTGTGCATTTCCGATCTTGCATTATTTGGCTTCCTAGGTAGCAGAAATCCTTAACCTCTTGTAAGTTCGTGTTACGTACTTGTATTCTTGTTTTTGATTTATTTTTCCTTCCTTTGCATACTAGAACTTTAATTTTAGTTTTGTTAATTTTCATACTGTATCTCTCTGTTAGAACCGTTTCTATTTCATTAAAATGAGCTTCTAACTCTTCCTTGCTAGATACTAATACCACTATATCATCTGCAAATCTAAGCATATCAATTTTTTGTTCCTGCATAGTAACTCCAAATGTCTTCCTGCATTTGACAATATTCATTGCCTCTTCTATGTACAAGTTAAGAATCAATGGGGATAGGGCAGATCCCCGTCTCACCCCTTTCATAATGTTTACTTCTCAAAGTTCCTGCTCTAATTCTATTACTGCTGTTTGCTCTTTGTATAAGCTATGTACTATTCGTCTATCCCTATAACTCATTCCAATCATCAATTTCAAATTCTTGTTCTAGTGCTGTTTGTACCTCTTCTGAATATACATTCCCTATATATTCCTGCCATCTAGCTACTTTCTCTACATTTTCTATAATGATTTATCCTTCCACGTCCCTTATATTTTTGCTATATGGTTTTATATCCCTAAAATTTATTTTAATTAATTTGTATGCTTCGTCTGTCTTTCCCATTTCCATTTTAGTTTGTATCTCTTAGCACTTTTCATCAATCCATTGTTCTTTAGTTTTCCTGCATATGCGAATAATTTCCCATTTTATGGCTTTGTATCTCTGTTTTCCTGTATTGTCTGATTTATTTTTGCATTTTCGTCTTTCTTCTATAAAAATTCAGGATATCTTTTATTATCCATGGTTTCTTATTTTCTTTTTGTGTATACCCCAGAATATCTCTGGCCGCAATGTCTAGACTGGATTAATGTTATTCCATTCTGTTTCTACTTCCTTAGTATCAGATATTTTCCCAATATCCTTCAGCAACTTATTTGACTTTTCTTCTAATCTTTCTTGAATATCTTTATCTTTTAGTTTCTCAAAGTCAAAGTGCCTTTATCCGTTCCTTTTTTTCAGATTTTTAAATTTAAGTGCGGCCTTCATAATTACGATGTTGTGGACAGTGTCTATATCTGCTTCCGGGTGGCTTCTACAGTCTTTTACTTAATTCCTAAACTGTTGTCTAACAAGAATATAATCTATTTGATATCTTCCTATATCTCCTGGCATCTTCCACGTATATCGTCTTCTAGCATGATGTTAAAATAATGTGTTTGTAATGGTTAAATTGTTCTTGTTGCAAAATTCTACCAGCCTATTTCCTTTGTCGTTTCTAGTCTCTAAACCAAATAAACCTAATTCCGCTCCTTCCCTACCATTGCATTAAAATCCCCTGTAATTATTAAAATTTTTTGTCTTTACGTGTCTTAATATGTCTTCGATATCTTTGTAGATTGCTTCTATCTCTTCGTCACTGTAGCTAGAGGTGGGCATGTATACTTGTATTATTACTGTGTTTACCAGTTTAGATTCTAATCTACCCATGAGTACTCGTTCGTTCTTTTGTAAATAATTTTCTACAGAGTATCCTATCTTTTTCCGCATAATTATCCCCATGACCAAATTTCCTTCCTCTGCTCCTGTATGAATTACCCTGAAGTCTCCACTCCAAAAATCCCCCGCCTCTGACCATTGAACTTCGCTGATCCTCACTATGTCTAGTGATAACCTATTCATTTCAATTTTTAGGTTCTCTAGCTTACCTACTTGCTTCATAGTTCTAACATTCCACACTCTGACTCGCAAAATGTTCCTGACTCTTATTCTTAACTTTCCGATCGCATCCTCCGAAGTAGTCCCCTTCCTGAGATGCGAATGGGAGACTATTTTACTCCGAAATCTTTTACCCCACAGAATGCCATAATGTTTATTACAATTTAAGTTCGCTGTGTACTTGGGAGGTAATGTGGTGGTTTCCCGTTGCCTTCCACATCGCGGTAGTGTCTTTGCCATACCGACCCCTATGGTCTCTGCCAATCTAAGTACCGAAAGAGCCACTGCCCTCTTTTGGGGACCTGTCTTAGTCTGGTTCCTCACTAACGACCCTACTACTTTGGTTGGACCTGTAGTTTGGCTCTTTAGCTCATTCGAACACGCAAGCCATTTCACCGGTTCTAGTAATCTAGAACTTCGGCAAGGTGCAGGTCCATTCGAAATGGTAAATCGTTACACACATTGCAAATTGTAACGTATTAGCGTTTCTCCTGTTAATAAAAATTGTTTCAATCTTTTGTTAAACTTTTTTAAAAAGACGTGGCCCACATAATTTGCAACTTTACAAACTAAAGTACTTTCAGCGTTAAAAGACATTTGCAATAATTAGGCACAAAATTTTTTTAAATATTTCTTTTATGTATCGTACTTAATGTATAATAAGTTCATGTTCTTAACTTTTAACTAAATGTTATCTCAGTTGCTACGAAGCATTAACAAGGTGATCCCCGACAAACAAAAATGCCGCACACAATAATAGTTACGTATATTTAATCACAAACTTAATTTAATCTTATAGCTAGCGTAAATTAAAAAACAATAATATTACTCAAAAGCACCACTTAAAACTAATTCAACAGCAGCTTGGAGGTCACCAGATGTTGTTTGTAAAGCTCTGAAATTAATAGCATTACTGAGAAGGCCCATTTCACGCATCTGTTGCATCTGTGGTTGTAAATGGCGTAGAACACTGTTAATCTCATCTGCACGATTACTTGTAGCAGATGCAGTTGCGCATTATTAAATAATTCAGAACTAGAAGCACCAGCAACATTGTTTGTAGGAGTATTTGGTGAAGCGCCACTACTTGCATTTGCAATAGCTGCTGCTACCTGGGCAGCTGTTATTGTATTAAAAGATGAATTTCGAGTTAATAGTGAATTGTCATGAGACGACTCAGATTCGTCATCGTTGTCGTCATCCGATAATGCTCCTAAGGAATACGAATATCCTGTACTTGTTCCTGCACTATTTTGACTAACATTTTCAGTGTCTTCGTGAATGTGTGCTGCAATATGATGTGCAGCTGCAATTAATGGTGGATGAAGTTCAATAGCACGTCGTACTACAACCGGATCTGAAAGTTGTGAAATAAGTTCCGGATCGCGTATTACTGCTATGGCAACAGGATCATCTTCTAAACCAGGTGTTGCAGCAATCACCTTTTCTAAAATTTCAGGACGCGACAAACGTTGTAAAGCATTGCGATATCCTGCGGATGATGTGAACGTTCTAAACGCCGCGACTATTTTCTCAACTTGGACTTCTGAAGCTATAGGGTCACATTGGGGTACCTGGGGCTTTGGCTTTTCTAGAACATGAATTGTAACGCCAGGCTCGACTCCGCATGCTGATAAGGTCCAAGTGTCTTCCAATGCCAAACCGCAATATATAAATTCTGCAAAAAATTTTCTAGTAACAAAGAAGCAAATAAAGTAAGGTACAAACCTATATTTTGTACTAGAGCGTTAACTCTTTCAGCTGCTCTCTTTTTGAGAGCAAGGACACTATCTTCTAAATCGACATTTTCAACTAACACACGTTCGTATTTATCTGGTTGCATTCGTATTCCAAAATAAAGATTAGTTCCCATAATTGAAGTAAATTTGTATTCATATGACTGTCAAGCACTGTCATGTCAAGTATCTAGACAGAAATTTAGAAGCTCGCAAACAATACGTTTCTCGTTGATAGTCGTACGATGTTCGAATATATCCTAGACGTTAAAAAGTAGATACACTATCAGTAATATTTAATTTTTTGAATTTAGGGTCGTTTGTTCCGTACATCTTAAACAACGTTTAATTACTGTTAAATGCTTTTTAAAGTCAAAAATTGTTTTGCACCGTTCTGTAAACTGAGATTAAATCCATCTAAACCAAGATTAAACTAAACTGTCAATTTTGGAGGTTTATTAATTTAAGCCTAGTTTAAAGACTAGTTTCATGTTTATAACCTTACTTTTTGTTTACCTTATATTAATAATTGCAATTGATATAATCTTAATAAATCTTTATAACGTGGAAGAAGACGAACGTAATATTTATTAAGACGATTTAGATATTGTATCGGGACACTACTGCCGCGTTTCACCAATTTAAAAGAAGTAATAACAAAAGTCTTTATTACTCACTATTCACAAGTCTAATTAACAGTATATGCCTTATTTATAGATGTTTTCAGTCCAATTAAAAATGAAACACTATCACACTAATGAATTTACAAGCACTAATATCTTCTTAAACTAAATTCTTAACCATAGGTCTATTAACAACACTAACACTATTGTTTATATATTACACTTTTGTCTATTTATGTATTCTACAAGCTGCATGTACATTAAACACGTTCACATAATATAACATTTATGCATAGTCTTGGACTTCCAAAAGCTCAACCATTTAACTTTACATGATATAATTTATATTCGACATTCTAGTATAGACTAACCTCTTACATTTATTAGCGGTCTTATATATATACTCCTAATTAAAAAAGATGACTCATTCTCCAGTAATTGCTAAAAGAATTCTCGGTCCCTGGAGAATATACAGTGCCTACGACGCTTGCATGTTTGACGGGTTGCCTAATAGTAGTTCGTAACACTGCCCCTTCTTTAAAACCGTTATCTCTCGTAACTGTAAATACATTTTTACACCAATTCAATGACTGATGACGGTATCGGCAGCTATATCCTCTGGTGCATCCACCGCGTCGTTCAAAATTACAGTCAACACTCTTTTCTTGGTTTTTGTAGGCAACCGGATGATAACAACAAACAAGGACCTGGACGTTGGTTCTTTGGAAAACTACTTCTAGCATATTTCGGACTGTCCTCCAATCTAAGTGATCCAGTCCACAGCCTAGCTTGGGCACCGCTAGTTTCGTTACTCCATTTTCCATCATCTGAGCTTTAAGATTTAGCAAAGCCTCCCATAGATGTCCAGAACTAGGTCTCTGTCATGAAGAATTTTTGGTGACCAGATAGTAAACATAACAATTTTTATCCTGAAGAACCAAAGCTTTTCTTACAGTTGGCTGCTGTTATTCTAATTCATCCACACATCCAACCTTTTTCTTGAAAGCAATAGCTATCCTTCTTGACATTTGCAGGTCCTGAGCTACGCAATGTACAAGGGAATACTCTTCTGGTGCTCTAAACAGATCTTGCTGTTTTTCAACAACAACGCCAAATCTCGCCTTAGCGGAACCACCATTCGCCGCCACGAAACTTTCAAAATCTACATTTGGCTCACAATTAATAACTCTTCCCACACCATTCTCATTACTAAAGTCCCCCTGGTTGTTGCCAGCATAATATTTTAATCGGTCAAAGTGTACCACTCTCGGTTTACCACGGGGAGATCTTCTGATCCGGTACACTACATCATAATTCTTGTTAACACTTCGTACGGGCTTTCCCATGGTTTTTGTAATTTTGGCGATAACCCCGCTATGTTTGTGGATTATACAGCCACACTAAATCTCCAAGTTGATAATCACCTTCTTGAGCACTCGTGTGATTTTATTCGATTGCTTGCTGCCTGGATATTCTTTCGGACGTTTTCGTGAATGCTCTTTGATCTTTCACGAAGCTAACTAACGTAATCTTCACCTGCAATCTCTTCTCCTGGTTTAAATCCAAACTGAAAATCACATGATAGCCGCAATTCACGTCCTAGCATTACGCAAGCGGGCGAGTATCCTGCGCTGTCATGTACCGAAGATTGGTACGCCAGTAGGAACAAATGTAAATATTGGCCCCAGTCTCGTTGATGTTCAGAGACAACTTTGACTAGGTACTTCCCTAACGTCCTGTTCATTTTTTCAATCATTGCATCCGATTGAGGATGAAGTGACGTGGTTCTACTCTTTCTGACTCCAAGATACTTGCAGACGTTTTGAAACAACGCTGATTTGAAGTTCCGACCTTGATCAGAGTGTAATTGCATTGGAACTCCAAAGTGACAAAACAACTACTTCATTAGTACATCTGCAACCGTCTCGGCTTCTTGGTTAGTTATAGCATATGCCTCCGGCCATTTGGTAAAATATTCCATTGCAACCAAGATGTATTTATTTTATTCCCTTTTTTTGATTCAGGAAACGGACCAGCAATATCAATGGCTACCCTCTCAAAAGAATTCCCCACGTTATCAAAGAATATTAACTATAGAATAAGAAGCGACACTCCCGGCGAATTGTTAGTATTTAATGGTGGAAAGAATATCTGACCTTGAAGTGTTTTGCCATTTTGCTGGGGTGCCAAGAATGGCGGTAAAATTCAAAATTATAATTCAGAAAAATTTGACATTTATTTATAATTCTGTATTATGGAATTTTTTACACTTGTGTTCCTTTTATCAGTAAAATACCAATCAATTATATCAATGAGTGGGCACAATATACATTGTATTAGATATTTCAATTAATAGGTTCAACATATATATTGCGATTTTCTTTCTAAAAGACCTCCATTTTATTCAAGATAATATTCTAACTACAAAAAATGCGTATATAATGCAGCCACTGAAAATTACATACATCCTAGTAAAGAAATCAAACAAAACAATACACCTCAACATAAATTATACTTCCTTTTATATGTACATATCTTAATTTAAAAATTATTCAAAATTCATAAACACAGTTAATATTAAGATTCATTTTTTGTTAAGAAATCAGTTTATGATTATTAAGGAACAAAACCAGTACACTTTAGTAAAATGCAATACAGTTTTACAATAAAATACACAGTTTATGTATTCAGACAACACAATAAATGCAAAAACGCCCTTTGCGTTCGACAATTTGTTTATAATAATTACAAAGAATATTAACTATAGTTAATATTCTTTGATAATTAGCTGTGGTTGGCTTCTATTATGGTCAAAACCTGATAAATATGAGGGTCAGTGCTCTATTAACAAGTAGATGTAACAATGGCATTTATATCTTAGAGTATATATCCTTCTAGCTCCAGCCATTTTCTTGGCGAACCTGCGCACTGAACAGGATTCAGGATATTACTAGAGTGTCGCTTCTTATTCTATAGTTAATATTCTTTGACGTTATACTGTCTCATTGGGGCTTTCCGTTTTGTGACCGGGCCATTTGCAGAGGCACACAACTCACATTTCCGGCACCACTCCTTTACATCTTCTTTGCAGTTCATCCAATAGAATCTTTCTCTCACTGTTTCGAGAGTTCTTTTCACGCCAAAGCGCCCTCCGGAAATACCATCGTGCAAGTGCTGCAACACTTCCGGCACTCTGCTTCTCGGCACTATCACTTGGAGTCTTTCAGTGCCATCTTCACATTCCAGGCGTCGTTTCAAGATTCTATTTTCAATCACCAAGGAGTCCCACTGTGCCCGGTATGCCTTCAGGCTCCTACTTGAAATACTAATTTCTTCCCAAGCTGGTCATTGTCCTCTACTTTTCCAGTAAATAATACGTCCCAATTCGGCGTCATTCTCCTGGTCTTCTCGTATTTTTTCGGGTTGCCAAGTATCATTGGTTACAGTCATTCTATGAATGACACTTATTTTCTCTTGCATCTTGGAGCAATGATTGCAATCTACCGGACAAAGTCTCCTTGATAGAGCGTCTGCATTCCGATGGCTAGTTCCTACACGATGTTCTGTGTCAAAGTCATATTCCTGCAGCCGCTCTATCCACCTTGCAACTTGCCCTTCAGGATTTCGAAACTGCAGTAACCATTTTAGTGCAGCATGGTCTGTTCTCAACAGGAATTTACAGCCGTAAAAGTACTTATAAAAGTGCTTTACGGATTTGACAACGGCCAACAGCTCCTTTCTTGTCACGCAATAGTTCCTTTCTGGCCGCGACAAGACCTTGCTGAAATACCCAATAACTTTCTCTTGTCCGTCCTGCACTTGGGAAAGAACGCTTCCTATAGCTGTGTTACTGGCATCAGTATCCAACACAAATTTTCCCTCCATCCGTGGATAACTCAAAATTGGTGCTGTAACTAGTAGCCGTTTCGGTTGTTCAAATGCACTGGGGCAGTCGTCATTCCAATCATATTCCTGTCCATCTTCGGTTAATTTCGTTAACGGTTTGGCAATGTTCGCAAACCCAAGTATAAAACGTCGGTAATATGTGCACAATCCTAGAAAACTGCGTAGTTGGTGTATATCTGCTGGTGTAGGCCACTCTTGTACCGTTTTTATTTTGTCAGGGTCAGCTCTTATTCCGGTCTCCGAAACGACATGTACTAGGTATTTCACCTCTTTTCCAAATAGGTGACACTTCTTGGGGCTCAATGTAAGTTTTGCCCCGCGTAATCTTTGGAATATCTCCTCTAGGTTCTTAAGATGTTCTTCAAAAGACCGGCCTAACACTATCACGTCGTTTAGGTACACCAGACATGTTCTCCAGAACAGTCCGCGCAGTATCGACTCCATCAATTGTTCAAAAGTAGCATAGACATTGCATAATCCAAATGGCATGACCTTGAACTGCCATAATCCAGTTCCAATTGTAAACGCAGTTTTTTCTTTATCGTTTGGCTCCAAGCCTACCTGCCAGTATCCGCTTTTCAAGTCCAAGGTTGAAAACCATTTAGATCTGAATAGAGTATCCAAGGTGTCATCAATTCTGGGCAAAGGATAACTGTCTTTCTTTGTCACATTATTAAGCCGCCGGTAGTATACACAAAAACCTTGTCGACTCGTTTTTTTTCTTGACAAGCACTACCGGGGATGCCCATGGACTATTTGAGGGTTCAATCACTCCCTGTTTTTTCATATCGGCGATAATTTACTCGGCTTCCTTACGTTTTGCCAAAGGAAGCCGTTTGGGGTGTTGTCTTATCGGTTGATCATCTCCAGTATTGATCTTATGTTGCACAACATTCGTCCTTCTTTTCTCACTATCATCCAGTGTAAACACACTTCAATGTCGTCCGACCAGTTCTTTTACCTTGCCCAGTTAGTCGCCGTTTAATCCTTGACACGAAAGTATCAACATATCCAGCAATTTCTGTGGTCAACCGTTGACTGGTTTATCTTTCGTGTCGTCCACACAACGTTTAATATGGCATACTGGAATGCAACTTCCCACAATCATGTCTTTCTTCAGGGTCACCGTATGCGGATTAATGTTCAGAATCCTTACTGGTATCATATTTCGAAACTTTACCAGCGTTCTTCCAATCAGCAATCCCTCCTGACCCATTCCCGATTCATGCATATTTGTCCTTCCCGGAGCATACCATCCGGGCGTCCCATTACTATCATTTCCGCCTTCTCGGGTATTTTCATATCACAAATCATTCGAACTTGCATCGTCTGGTTACTCGTCTCTTGAAATGGAATCTCATCGTCATCTATCCGTTGCACTTCTTCTTTCGTGTTCACATAAAACCCATATTCTCTCATGATATCCATTCCCAAGATCACTTCTTCTGTGATTTCAGTTACAACACCTGATGATTAATTAGTTTGTCTCCAATTCCCAGCGTTATGGCAGTCTCTCCGTGATTAGAGATTTTCTCACCACTTGCCGTTCGAAGACATACCGATACAGGTAGCACTTTTTCACGACCAACCAAATCTGGTCTCACAATAGTTTTTGTCGCTCCTGTATCCACGAGTAACCGGACAACCCTACCATTAATTCTACCATCAATATAGATGCTGTCCAGACTTCCTATCGGCGATGCAGCACGGATAATAACCTCCAGGGCACTACGTTGTGCTGTCGACGTTCGCTCCCTTACGTCGACTTGTTCTAGTTTTCCTGCTACTCAACCGGTTGTTTTTTTGGTTGAGTACAGCATCTCTGTGTATGACCAACTTCACCGCAGTTCCAGCATCGCAGACCCCATCTCTGCGGTCGTCGTCTTTCTAGCCTTTCCGCCTTTTGCTTTTCAAACACACAGTTGATTATTTCATCTATGCTCTTCTGCGCTTGACCAGGTTTTTGTAAGGCAAACCGAACTTTGTGACTCATTCTGTGTGATGTCTACTTAGTTGCTTCAAATTCAAGCGCATGAGCCAGTGCGTCATCTAACATTTTTGGCCGTGCTAATCTTAGCGCTTGCTGTATTTCGCCATCTTTAACGCCATTCACAAATGTTTGAACAGCCAGTTGTTCGAGGAAGCTATCTGGTGCCGTTGGATATGCCAATCTAACTAATCTGGCAATGTCGGCTTCGAATTCTTGCAGGCTTTCATTTGTCTTTTACGAGCGGTTCTTAACTTGTGCATGGTAAACCTGTTGAAGATGAGCGTCTCCATATCTCATCTCAAGTTTCGATGTTAAGAGGCCGTAATCATTCTGCTGGTGATCGGGAATCGTTTGTAAGATGTTAAGGGCTTCGCCCTGTAGGGCCACTATTAGAGAGATAGCCTTCTCTTTGTTGCACCAACCGTTGGCTATTGCAGCAGCTTCATATTGTTTCAAATATGTGGGCCAAGGTGTTTTACCATCAAATGTGGGTGGTTTCACTTTAAATTTTGATGGTAATGACTCGCTTTCTTCCATGCTCCTTATTTCTGGAATGTTCTGATTTACAACTTGGTTTACTAATTCAAGTGGCCGCGTTGTTAGTGAAATCACTTGTTCTTGCTGCCTCATCACATCTTCTTCTATTTTTTACCAATTTACTGTCCAACTTTTGCTCAACCGTTTTTACCTGTTGAGTGAAATCTCCTTTTAATGCAATGGAGCTTTCCATTAATCTTTGTTCTAAAGTGACTGTAGTTTCATTCAACTTTTCTTCTATTTTTTCAGCATTTTCACTTAATTTTTTTTTAAGGTTTAATTCCAGTTCAACTGACCTAGTTACGTTTTCACTAAGTGTCACCTCTAGTTTAGGTGACCTCTCCTCCATTCTCTCAGCATTTTCACTAAACTTATCTTCTATACCGGATTTAAAATCCTTATGGAAGTTCATTAAAGTGTCTGCGTCCATCTTACTTTGGCTTCTTGTAACATGCATATGCAAACTACTTGAATGTCTTTAGACTTGTGTGTTTTTTTTAAATTAATCATTATATACCCCACACAGGCCTGACACCAGTGTAGCGGACCACTACTATCGCGTTTCACTAATTCAAAACAAGTAGTAACTAGAGTCTTTATTACTCACTGTTCACAAGTCTACTTAACAGTATATGCCTTATTTATAGATGTTTTCAGTCTAATTAACAATGAAGCACTATCACACTAATGAATTTACAAGCACTAATATCTTCTTAAACTAAATTCTTAACCATAGGTCTATTAACAACATTAACACCACTATTTATTTATTACACGTTTGTCTTTTTACGTATTCTACAAGCTGCATGTACTTTAGACACGTTCACATCATATAACATATATGCATACTCTTGGACTTCCAAAAACTCAACCATTTAACTTTACACGATATAATTTATATTCGACATTCTGGTATAGACTAACCTCTTACATTTGTTAGCGGTCTTATATATACTCTTAATTAAAAAGGATGATTCATTCTCCAGTAATTGCTAGAATAATTCTCGGTCCCTGGAGAATATACAGTGCTTACGGCGCTTGTGTGTTTGACGGGTTGCCTAATAGTAGCTCGCAACAATATCTCACAAAATGTTGACTTTAGATTTCCAAGAAAAATATCTATCAGAAGTCAATTCTTTGAAACATTCTTAGTGATGTGAAGGTAAGAGTAATTGAAAGAACCTTTTATTATGCTTTAAACGACATTATTCTACAAAATGACAGTGACAATATAAATACTATAAAGACCAGTTTCCTAAATCTCTAAACTGTGATGTAGCATTTGTTACATTCCAAATTTGGTAATGTACATTCTTATAAATTGTAAATAAATTCCCGCAGATATTTTTAAATAAACTTGTCAATTTCCGTCATTCCGGACAGTTGCGTTTGCGCAAAAAAATGTGCAGGTGCGGAGTGTGTTAAAGAACGCCATTAAGCTACGAGGTCTGAAGCCAAGAACATGTTTCTGTGTGATGTTGGTGTCTTTTCTCTTTTTAGGGGGGTAGGTTCCTCATCTTGCCTTATCGTTCCTCCTACCTGTATTATTGTCGTTCCAAGTACGAGCTTAGAAGACCCAGGATAGACGGATTGGAAATTTGACTCAGCAATGGCGTAACCTACCCACAAACATGGATCCTGAGATGTTAAAAAATACAAGTGAGTACCGTTTTACTTATATTGTGTCGGAAATTCGACTTTATACGTGCATGAACTTTGTCTATTGCGCAATACTTAAAACGTGGTGATACGCGTTATAGGTATTACGCGGCTTTGACTATTGCGCAATAGTATATCAATTGCCCGCAATATAGTATAGCGAATGACCGGTTTACACATTTTAGATACAATCATTACATTCTTCCCTCCTTCTTTGTAAGAATATAGTCGGATAAGTACGGCGGCATGCGTCTTTCACATAGTGGCCTACTAGTTTCTTCCACCGCTCTGGCACTATCGGCTTGCCTTTGGTCTCTATTTTTTTTAAAAACCGAAGTCGAGTCCGTAGTTGAAACTGGCTCTCCTGACTCACGATAACCGCTTTGCTTCTCTCTTTTAACTGTTTTTGGAGCAGGGGCTAAGTCCCTGAGAGATACAGTACCTTCAGTCCCACTGGATAGGCGTACAAACGCATATTCCGGATTTGCTTCTATTAGTTCAACTTCTTCAACTACGGGTTCATACTGTTACGAGCTACTATTAGGCCATCCGTCATACACACACAATCGCCATAAGCAATGTATATACTAAAGAAACCTAGAATTTTCTAGGATATACTAGATTATGAATCATCCTTTTAATTCAGGGTATATATGGGACCGCTGATAAATGTAAGAGGCAGTCTATATTAGAATGTCGAATATAAATTATATCCTGTAAAGTTAAATAGTTAAGCTTTTGGAAATCCAAGAGTAAATATAAATTTGTATTATGTGAAAGTGTATATTGTACCGACACTTTGTGGAATACATAAATAGACAAAAGTATAATAAATAAATCACAGTGTTTAGTGTTGTTAATAGACCTATGGTTAAGAATTTAGTTTAAAAAGATATTAGTGCTTGTAATTAGCATAAGTGTGATAGTGCTTCATTTTTAATTAGACTGGAAACATCTATAAATAAGGCATATACTGTTAATTGGTCTTATGAATAGTGAGTAATAAAGACTTTTATTACTACTTGTTTTAAATTAGTGAAACGCGTTAGTAGTAGCCCGCTACACTGGTGTCAGGCCTGTGTGGGGTATATAGTGATTAATTTAAAAGAAAAACACACAAGTCTAAAAACATTTAAGTAGTTTGTATATGCCTGTTACAAGAAGCCAAACTAAAATGGACGCAGAAACTTTAATGACTTCCTTAAGGATTTTAAATCCGATATGGAAGAGAAGTCTGCTAAACTGGAAGTGACACTTAGTGAAAACGTACTGAGGCCAATTGAACTGGAATCAAACCTTACCGAAAGGTTAAGTGAAAATGCTAAGAAAATGGATGAAAAGTTAAGTGAAAATGCTGAGAAAATAGAAGTAAAGTTTAATGAAAATGCTGAGAAAATGGAAGAAAAGTTGAATGAAAGTACAGCCACGTTAAAACACAGATTAATGGAAAGCTCCATTGCATTAAAAGAAGATGTCACTGAACAAGTAAAAATGGTTGAGTAAAAGTTGGAGAGTAAATTGGTAAAAATGGAAGAAAATGTGATGAGACTGCAAGAACAAATGATTTTACTAACAACGCGGCCACTTGAATTAGTAAACCAAATTGTAAATCAGAACATTCCAAAAATACGAAACATGGAAGGAAGCGAATCATTACCGTCAGAATTTAAAGTGAAACCACCCACATTCGATGATAAAACACCTTGGCCCACATAATTAAAACAATTTGAAGTTGCTGCAATAGCCAACGGTTGGTGCTACAAATAGAGGGCTATCTCCTTAATAGTGGCCCGCCGGGGGGAAGCTCTTAACATCTTGCAAACCATTCCCGATCACGAACAGAATGATTACGGCCTTTTAACATCGAAACTTGAGATGAGATATGAAGACGCTCACCTTCAACAGGTTTACCACGCACAAGTTAAGAACCGCTCGCAAAAGACAAATGAAAGCCTGCAAGAATTCGAAGCTGACATTGCCAGATAAGCTAGATTGGCATACCCAACCGACCCATACGCTTGAATTTGAAGCAGCTAATCAGACATCACACAGGGAGAGTAACAAAGTTTGGCCTGCCTTAGAAGAACCTGGTCAATCGCAGAACAGCATAGAAGAATAATCAACCGTGTGGCTGATAGGCTGGAAAGACAACGACCTCGGAGATGGCGTCTGCGATACTGGAGCTGCGGTGAAGTTGGTCATATACAGAGACGCTGCACTCAACCAGCAAAACAACCGGTTGAGAAGCAGGAAAACTAAAGCAAGTCGACATAAGGAGGCGAACGTCGACTGCACAACGTAGTGCCCCGGAGATTATCATCCGTGCTGCATTGTTGATGGGAAGTCTGGACAGCATTTATATCGATGGTGGAATTAATGGTAGGGTTGTCCGATTACTCGTGGATACAGGAGCGACAAGAACTATTGTGACACCAGATTTGGTTGGTCGTGGAAAAGTGCTACCTGCATCGGTGTGTCTTCGAACGGCAAATGGTGAGAAAATTTGTACTCACGGAGAGACTACCGTTACGTTGGCAATTGGGGACAAACTAAATAATCATCGCGTGTTGGTAGCTGAAATTACAGAAGAAGTGATCTTGGGAATAGATCTCATAAAAGAATATGGGTTTTAATTGAACATGAAAGAAAATGTGCTTCGGATAGATGATGATGAGATGCTAGTCAAAATGATTTGTGATATGAAAATACCTGAGAAGGCGGAAATGATAGTAATGGGACGCCTGGATTTTACGCTGCAGGAAAGACAAGTATGCATAATGGAAGCAACTGAATCGGGAATGGGTTAGGAAGGATTACTGATTGGAAGAACGCTGATAAAGTTTCGAAATATGATACCAGTAAGGGTGCTAAACATTAATCCGCATACGGTGACCCTGAAGAAAGACATAATTGTGGGAAGTTGCATTTCAGTATGCCATATTAAACGTTGTGTGGACGACACAAAAGATAAACCAGCCAACGGTTGCTCACAGAAATTGCTGAATATGTTGATACCTTAGTGTCAAGGATTAAACGACGACCAACTGGGCAAAGTAAAAGAACTGGTCGGACAATATCAAGGTGTGTTTGCACTGGATGACAGTGAGAAAGGAAGGACGAATGTTGTGCAACACAGGATCAATACTGGAGATGCCCAACCCATAAGACAACATCCCAGGCGGATTCCTTTGGCGAAACGTAAGGAAGCCGAGCAAATTATTACCGACATGGGAGAACAGGAAGTGATTGAACCCTAGTACAGTCCATGGGCATCCCCGATATTCTTGTCAAGAAAAAGGATGAGTCGACAAGGTTTTGTGTAGACTACAGGCGGCTAAAGAATGTAACAAACAAAGACAGCTAATCTTTGTCCAGAATTGATGACACCTTGGATACTTGTTCCGGATCTAAATAGTTTTCGACCTTGGACTTGATAAGCGGGTACTGGCAGGTAGGCTTGGAGCCAAACGATAAAGAGAAAACTGCGTTTACAATTAGAACTGGATTATGGCAGTTCAAGGTCATACAATGCCCCTGCTACTTTTGAACAATTGATGGAGTCGATAATGCGTGAATTGTCATGGAAAACATGTCTGGTGTACCTAGACGAAGTGATAGTGTTAGGCCGGTCTTTTGAAGAACACCTTAAGAACCTAGAGGAGATATTCCAAAGATTACGCGGGGCAAACCTTACATTGAGCTCCAAGAAGCGTCACATATTTGAAAAAGAGGTGAAATACCTAGGACATGTCGTTTCGGAGACCGGAATAAGAGCTGACCCTGACAAAAGAAACCGTACAAGAGTGGCCTACACCAGCAGATATACACCAACTACGCAGTTTTCTAGGATTGTGCACATATTACCGAGGTTTTATACTTGGGTTTGCGAACATTGCCAAACCGTTGACAAAATTAACCGAAGATGGACGAGAATATGATTGGAATGACGGCTGCCACAGTGCATTTGAACAACTGAAACGGCTACTAGTTACAGCACCAATTTTGAGTTATCCACGGATGGAGGAGAAATTTGTGTTGGATACCGATGCCAGTAACACAGCTATAGGAAGCATTCTTTCTCAAGTGCAAGACGTACAAGAAAAACTTATTGAGTATTTCGGCAAGGTCTTGTCACGACCAGAAAGGAACTATTGTGTGACAAGAAGGGAGCTATTGGCCTTCGTCAAATCCATAGAGCACTTTTATAAGTACGTATACGTCCGTAAATTCGTGTTGAGAACAGACCATGCTGCACTAAAATGGTTACTGCAGTTTCGAAATCCTGAAGGGCAAGTTGCAAGGTGGATAGAGCGGCTGCAGGAATATGATTTTTACACAGAACATCGTGTAGGAACTAGCCATCGGAATGCAGACGCTCTGTCAAGGAGACCTTATCCGGTAGATTGCAATCATTGCTCCAAGATGGAAGACAAAATAAGTATCATCCATAAAATGATAGTAACCGACGATACTTGGCAAACCGAAAGAATACGAGAAGATCAGGAGAATGACGCCGAATTGGGACGTATTATTGAGTGGAAAAGTAGAGGGCAACAACCAGCTTAGGAAGAAATTAGTATTTCAAGTAGGAGCCTGAAGGCATACTGGGCACAGTGGAACTCCTTGAAACAACGCATGGAATGCAAAAATGGCACTGAGAGACGACTTCAAGTGATAGTGCCAAGAAGCGCAGTGCTGGAAGTGTTGCAGCATTTGCACGATGGTATTTCCGGAGTGCACTTTAGCGTGAAAAGAACTCTCGAAAGAGTGAGAAATATATTCTATTGGGTGAACTGCAAAGAAGATATGAAGGAGTGGTACCGGAAATGTGAGTTGTGTGCCTCTGCAAATGGCCTGGTCACAAAATGGAAAGCCCCAATGAGACACTATAACGTGGGGAATTCTTTTGAGAAGGTGGTCATTGATATAGCTGGTCCGTTTCCTGAATCAGAGAAAGGAAATAAATACATCTTGGCTGCAATGGATTACTTTACCAAATGGCCGGAGGCATATGCTATACCTAACCAAGAAACCGAGACGGTTGCAGATGTACTAGTGAGGGAGTTGTTTTGTCGCTTTGGAGTTCTGTTGGAATTACACTCCGTTTAAGGTCGGAACTTCAAATCAGCGTTGTTACAAAACGTCTGCAAGCATCTTGTAATCAGGAAGACTAGAACCACGCCATTTCATCCTCAATCGGATGGGATGCTTGAAAAATGAACAGAACGTTAGGTATGTACCTAGTCAAAGTTGTCTCTAAACATCAATGAGACTGGTATCAATAATTACATTTGTTCCTACTGGCGTACCGATCTTCGGTACATGATAGCACAGGATACTCTCCCGCTTGCGTAATGCTAGGACGTGAATTGCATCTACCATGTGATCTTTAGTTTGGATTTAAACCTGGAGAAGAGATCGCAGGTGAAGATTACGTTAGTAAGCTTCGTGAAAGATCAAATAGCATTTACGAAAACGTCCGAAAGAATATCCAGGCGGTAAGCGATTGTATGAAAACACAATATGACATGAGAGCACAAGAAGGTGGTTACCAACCTGGAAATTTAGTGTCGTTGTATAATCCACAAAGAAAGCGTGGTTTGTCGCCAAAGTTACAAAGACAATGGGAAGACCTGTACAAAGTGTTATTAATGATGCAGTGTACCGGATCAGAAGATCTCCCCGTGGTAAACCGAAAGTGGTACACTTTGACCGTTTAACATCTTATGCTGGCAACAACCAGGGGGACTTGAGTAATGAGAATGGTTTGCGAAGAGTTATTAATCGTGAGCCAAATGTAGATTTTGAGAGTTTCATTGCGGCGTAAGGTGGTTCCGCTAAGCGAGATTTGGCGCTGTTGTTGAAAAACAACAAGATCTGTTTAGAGCACTAGAAGAGTATTTCCTTGCACATTGCGTAGCTCAGGACCTGCAGATGTCAAGAGGGATAGCTGTTGTTTTCAAGAAAAAGTTTGGATGTGTGGATGAATTAGTACTACAGCAGCCAACTGTAGGAAAAGCTTTGGTTCTTCAGGATAATAATCGTTATGTTTACTATTTGGTCACCAAAAATTCTTCATGGCAGAGACATAGTTATGGACATCTATGGGAGGCTCTACTAAATCTTAAGGCTCAGATGATGGAAAATGGAGTGACGAAACTAGCAGTGCCCAAGCTAGGCTGCGGACTAGATCGCTTAGATTGGATGATAGTCCGTAATATGTTAAAAGTAGTTTTCCAGGGAACCAACGTCCAGGTCTTTGTTTGTTGTTATCAACCGGTTGCCTACTAAGACTAAGAAAATAGTGTTGACTGTTATTTCCAACGACGCGGTGGATGCACCAGAGGAGATGGCTGCCGATACCGTCATCAGTCTTCGAATTGGCGTCAAAATGTATTCACAGTTACGAGACGTAACGGTTTTAAAAAGGGGGCAGTATTACGAGCTACTATTAGGCAACCTGTCAAACACACAAGCGCCGTAAGCACTGTATATTTTCCAGGGACCGAGAATTTACTAGCAATTACTGGAGGATAAATCATCCTTTTTAATTCAGGGTATATATAAGACCGAAGATGAAGTACAGAGTTGAGTCTATATCAGAATGTCGTATATAAATCGTCTCGTATATAGTTACTTGTTTATTACGTTCTTTAGTAAATATAAATTTGTGTAATGTGAACATGTATATTGTACCGCTAGCTTGTACACAAATAGACAAAAGTGTAATAAATAAATTATAGTAGTGTTTAGTGTTGTTAAGAAGACTTATGGTTAAAGATTTAGTTTAAGAAAGTATTAGTGTTTGGAAATAGCATTAGTGTGATAGTGTTTCATTGTTTATCTATAAATAAGGCATATACTGTTAATTAGACTTGTGAACAGTGAGTAATAAAGACTTTTGTTATTACTTGTTTTAAATTGGTGAATCGCGTTAATAGTAGCCCGCTACAGTATTCAAATTACATTTGCAACTGCAAAACCTTTGTTACCTTTTTGTTAAGAGAGAAATTTATCTGACGAGCGATAACTGTTATTGACCGTTTGCGGAGGCTCCATGGCGTAGTTGGTATGCGTGTGACCACTATACCCAAAATCCCGGGTTCGAATCTCAACACGGTCTGCTTGAAAAATGTTAGGCGAGCATTTTTCATAAAAATACACCCTCGTTTGGATGAGAGGTAAAATGGAGGTCCCGTGTGTGTGTGTGTGTGTGTGTTGCCACGCACGTTAAGATCCCTACCTTGCTTAGATCAGCATAATTAAAAATTTCCACAAAATTCCCATCCTGGTTAATGTAGTACATTCAGGTAAAGCATTAGAAAATTAAATGGAGGGTTATTGGTCGTTTTCTCTACTCAAATTACGAATTCCTACAATTAGATTTAACTCCAATAGTATGAAGCTAATTATATTATAATTTTGTTTTCGCCTTGATCATTTTACAGATAATATACGCTAAAGAAACTCACTCTCATCTGTATATCTCAAATTCTAAATTAAAGAATGCGATATCCAATGGAATAATTTAATCATAATCCTTGATTTTAGATTGAAATGCATTCAATGATGCTAAATTATGATCTAAATTTATTATAAAAATTTTTTAGAATCGTTATTGGAATTATCGCAATTCACATAGCTAGATAAAAGCTTTTACACAAAATTTTAACTTTCATTATAGAGAAATTAATAATCGAGAAATCATTAATAGATAAATTATATTAGTAAATTATGGCACCTATTATATACTGTAACGAGCTACTGCTACCGCGTTTCCTTAATTCAAAACAAGTAATAATAAATGTCTTTATTACTCACTGTTCACAAGTCTAATTAACAGTATATGCCTTGTTTACAGATGTTTTCAGTCCACTTAACAATGAAGCACTATTACACTAATGAATTTACAAGCACTAATATCTTCTTAAACTAACTTCTTACCATAGGTCCATTAACAACACTAACACAACTATTTGTTTATACACTTCTATTTATTTATGTACACTACAAGCTGCATGTACATTAGACACAGCATATCACGTTTATATATACTTCTAAAGCTCCAAACTACTATTACTTTACACGATATAATTTATATTAGACATTCAAGAATAGACTAACTCTTACATTCATAAGCGGCCTTATATATACCCTGCATTAAGATATGACTCATTATCTAGAACTTTGTAGAAGGATTCTCGAATGCTGAAGAATACGCTGTGCCCCGGGCGTTTGTATGTTTGACGGGTTGCCTAATAGTGGATCGCAACACTGCCCCCTCTTTAAAACCGTTACGTCTCGTAACTGTAAATCCATCTTGACGCCAATTCGATGACTGGTGACGGTATCGGCAGCTATCTCCTCTGGTGCATCCACCGCGTCGTTGGAAGTAACAGTCAACACTTTTTCATGGTCTTGGTAGGCAACCGGTTGATAACAACAAACAAGAACCTGGACGTTGGTTCCCTGGAAAACTACTTCTAGCATATTTCGGACTATCCTCCAATCCAAGCGATCCAGTCCACAGCCCAGCTTGGGCACCGCTAGTCTCGTTACTTTATTTTCCATCATCTGCGCCTTAAGATTTTTGCAAAGCCTCCCATAGATGTCCATAACTAGGTCTCTGCCATGAAGAATTTTTGGTGACCAGATAGTAAACATAACGATTTTTATCTTGAAGAACCAAAGATTTTCCTACAGTTGGCTGCTGTTGTACTAATTCATCCACACATCCAAACTTTTCTTGAAAACAACAGCTATTCCCTTGACATTGCCAAATCTTGAGCTACGCAATGTGCAAGGAATACTCTTCTGGTGCTCTAAACAGATCTTGCTGTTTTTCAACAACAACGCCAAATCTCGCTTTAGCGGAACCACCATACGCCGCCATAAAGCTCTCAAAATCTGCATTTGGCTCATGATTAATAACTTGCCGAACACCATTATCATTATTTGAGTCTTCCTGGTTGTTGCCAGTGTAGGGTGTTAAACGGTCAAAGTGTACCACTTTCGGTTTACCACGAGGATCTTCTGATCCGGTACACTACATCATTAATCCTTTTAAAACTTCGTACGGCCCTTCCCATTGTCTTTGTAGTTTTGGCGACAATCCACGTTTTCTTTGTGGATTGTACAACCACACTAAATCTCCAGGTTGATAACCACCTTCTTGTGCTCTCGTGTCATATTGTGATTTCATTCGATCGCTTGCTGCCTGTATATTCTTTCGGACGTTTTCGTGAATACTATTTGATCTTTCACGAAGCTTACTAACGTAATCTTCACCGGCGATCTCTTCTCCAGGTTTAAATCCAAACTGAAGATCACATGGTAGCCGCAATTCACGTCCTAGCATTACGCAAGCGGGCGAGTATCCTGTGCTGTCATGTACCGAAGATCGGTACGCCAGTAGGAACAAATGTAGATATTGGTCCCAGTCCGTTGATGTTCAGAGACAACTTTGGCCAGGTACTTTCCTAACGTTCTGTTCATTCTTTCAACCATTCCATCCGATTGAGGATGAAGTGGCGTGGTTCTAGTTTTCCTGATTCCAAGATGCTTGCAGACGTTTTGAAACAACGCTGATTCGAAGTTCCGACCTTGATCGGAGTGTAATTCAACGGAACTCCAAAGCGACAAAACAACTCCTCACTAGTACATCTGCAACCGTCTCGGCTTCTTGGTTAGGTATAGCATATGCCTCCGGCCATTTGGTAAAATAATCCATTGCAACCAAGATGTATTTATTCCTTTCTCTGATTCAGGAAACGGACCAGCTATATCAATGGCTACCCTTTCAAAAGGATTCCCACGTTATACTGTCTCATTGGGGCTTTCCGTTTTGAGACCGGGCCATTTGCAGAGGCACACAATTCACATTTCCGGCACCACTCCTTCACATCTTCTTTGCAGTTCACCCAATAGAATCTTTCTCTCACTCTTTCGAGAGTTCTTTTCACGCCAAAGTGCCCTCCGGAAATACCATCGTGCAAGTGCTGCAACACTTCCGGCACTCTGCTTCTCGGCACTATCACTTGAAGTCTCTCAGTGCCATCTTCAAATTCCAGACGTCGTTTCAAGATTCTATTTTCCATCATCAAGGAGTCCCACTGTGACCAGTATGCCTTCAGGCTCCTACTTGAAATACTAATTTCTTCCCAAGCTGGTCGTTGTCCTCTATTTTCCACTCAATAATACGTCCCAATTCGGCGTCATTCTCCTGGTCTTCTCGTATTCTTTCGAGTTGCCAAGTATCATCGGTTACCGTCATTCTATGGATGACACTTATTTTCTCTTCCATCTTGGAGCAATGATTGCAGTCCATCGGACAAGGTCTCCTTGATAGAGCGTCTGCATTCCGATGGCTAGTTCCTACACGATGTTCTGTATCAAAGTCATATTCCTGCAGCCGCTCTATCCACCTTGCCACTTGCCCTTCAGGATTTCGAAACTGCAGTAACCATTTCAGTGCGGCATGGTCTGTTCTCAACAGGAATTTACGGTCGTATAAGTACTTATAAAAGTGCTCTACGGATTTGACGACGGCCAACAGCTCCTTCTTGTCACACAATAGTTCCTTTCTGGCCGCGACAAGACCTTGCTGAAATACCCAATAACTTTTCTTGTCCGTCCTGCACTTGAGAAAGAACGCCTCCTATAGCTGTGTTACTGGCATCGGTATCCAACACAAACTTTCCCTCCATCCGCGGATAACTCAAAATTGGTGCTGTAACTAGTAGCCGTTTCAGTTGTTCAAATGCTCTGTGGCAGTCGTCATTCCCATCATATTCTTGTCCATCTTCGGTTAATTTTGTTAACGGTTTGGCAATGTTCGCAAACCCAAGTATAAAACGTCGGTAATATGTGCACAATCCTAGAAAACTGCGTAGTTGGTGTATATCTGCTGGTGTAGGCCACTCTTGTACCGTTTTTATTTTGTCAGGGTCAGCTCTTACTCCGGTCTCCGAAACGACATGTCCTAGGTATTTCACCTCTTTTCCAAACAGGTGACACTTCTTGGGGCTCAATGTAAGGTTTGCCCCCCGTAATCTCTGGAATATCTCCTCTAGGTTCTTAAGATGTTCTTCGAAAGACCGACCTAACACTATCACGTCGTCCAGGTACACCAGACATGTCTTCCAGGACAGTCCACGCAGCACCGACTCCATCAATCGTTCAAAAGTAGCAGGAGCATTGCATAATCCAAATGGCATGACCTTGAACTGCCATAATCCAGTTCCAATTGTAAAGGCAGTCTTTTCTTTATCGTTTGGCTCCAAGCCTACCTGCCAGTACCCGCTTTTCAAGTCCAAGGTCGAAAACCATTTAGATCCGGATAGAGTATCTAAGGTGTCATCAATTCTGGGCAAAGGATAGCTGTCTTTCTTTGTCACATTATTAAGCCGCCGGTAGTCTACACAAAACCTTGTCGACCCGTCCTTTTCTTGACAAGCACTACCGGGGATGCCCATGGACTATTCGAGGTTCAATCACTCCCTGTTCTTCCATATCGGTGATAATTTGCTCAGCTTCCTTACGTTTTGCCAAAGGAAGCCGCCTGGGGTGTTGTCTTATCGGTTGCGCATCTCCAGTATTGATCTTGTGTTGCACAACATTCGTCCTTTCTTTCTCACTATCATCCAATGCAAACACACCTCGATATCGTCCGACCAGTTCTTTTACCTTGCCCAGTTGGTCGCCATTTAATCCTTGACACGAGGGTATCAACATATCCAGTAATTTCTGTGAGCAACCGTTGGTTGGTTTATTTTCGTGTCGTCCACACAACGTTTAATATGACATACTGGAATGCAACTTCCCACAATCATGCCTTTCTTTAGGGTCACTGTATGGGGATTAATGTTCAGCACCCTTACTGGTACCATATTTCGAGACTTTACCAGCGTTCTTCCAATCAGAAGTCCCTCCTGACCCATTCCCGATTCAGTTGCTTCCATCATGCATACTTGTCCTTCCCGGAGCGTACCATCCGGGTGTCCCATTACTATCATTTCCGCCTTCTCGGGTATTTTCACATCGCAAATCATTCGTACTTGCATCGTCTGGTTACTCCTACCTTAAAATGGAATCTCATCATCATCTATCCGAAGCACATTTTCTTTCATGTTTACATGAAACCCATATTCTCTCATGAGATCCATTCCCAAGATCACTTCTTCTGTAATTTCAGCTACCAACACTCGATGATTAATTAATTTGTCCCCAATTGTCAACATAACGGCAGTCTCTCCATGAGTACCAATCTTCTCACCACTTGCCGTTCGGAGACACACCGATACAGGTAGCACTTTTCCACGACCAACCAAATCTGGTCTCACAATAGTTCTTGTCGCTCCTGTATCCACAAGTAATCGGACAACCTACCATTAATTCTACCATCGATATAAATGCTGTCCAGACTTTCACCGACGATGCAGCACGGATGATAATCTCCGGGGCACTACGCTGTGCTGTCGAAGTTCGCCCCCTTACATGGACCAGCTTTGGCACAACCGGTTGTTTCTTTGGTCGAGTACAGCGTCTCTGCATATGGCCAACTTCATCGCAGCTCCAGCATCGTAGACGCCATCTCCGCGGTCGTTGTCTTTCAAGCTTTTCCACACGGTTGATTATTTCCTCTATGCTGTTCTGCGCTTGATCAGGTTCCTCTAAGGCAGACCGAACTTTGTGACTCATTTTGTGTGATGTCTGCTTAGCTGCTTCAAATTCAAGCGCATGAGCCAGTGCGTCATCTAACATCTTTGGCCGTGCTAATCTTAGCGCTTGCTGTATTTCGCTTAACTTTTCGGTAAGGTTTGATTCCAGTTCAACTGACCTCACTAAGTTTTCATTGAGTGTCACTTGCATTTTCGGATTTAAAATCCTTAAGGAAGTTCATTAAAGTTTCTGCCTCCATTTTCCTTTGATTTCTTGTAACTGGCATATACAAACTCTTAAATGTCTTTAGACTTGTGTTTTAAATTAATCACTATATACCCCACACAGGCTGACACCAGTGTAACGAGCTACTGCTACCGCGTTTCCTTAATTCAAAACAAGTAATAATAAATGTCTTTATTACTCACTGTTCACAAGTCTAATTAACAGTATATGCCTTGTTTACAGATGTTTTCAGTCCACTTAACAATGAAGCACTATTACACTAATGAATTTACAAGCACTAATATCTTCTTAAACTAACTTCTCAATCATAGGTCCATTAACCACTAACACAACTATTTGTTTATGCACTTCTATTTATTTATGTATACTACAACAAGCTGCATGTACATTAGACACAGCATATCACGTTTATATATACTTCTAAAGCTCCAAACTACTATTACTTTACACGATATAATTTATATTAGACATTCAAGAATAGACTAACTCTTACATTCATAAGCGGCCTTATATATACCCTGCATTAAGATATGACTCATTATCTAGAACTTTGTAGAAGGATTCTCGAATGCTGAAGAATACGCTGTGCCCCGGGCGTTTGTATGTTTGACGGGTTGCCTAATAGTGGATCGCAACAATACTTTTTAATATTTATATAGCAACTTGGACGTGAACGACGTTAACATCTATACAGTTATAGCGTGTATTTAGAAATATTAGACTTAAATTTCAATTTGAATAAAAAAGTAATTCTTTTTGGCATTATACTAATCACAATAATTTCATGGATAAAGCATAATAATTTTATCATTTGTTTTCAAACTGATATAATGAGACTTTTGAGTTAAATGAAAAGTATAATATAAATCTTAATTGTACTTACAGTTCATTTCTACGTATTAAAATATATCAATTTCTAGAATTTTAATAAGTTCTAATATGATGCCGTTATATTGCATGTTATGTTACTTATATTAATTTAGTTATTTAATTAAATTGGAATATCAGATTTTGAAAAGGTAAATAAATATTAATTTCCACAATTGTGTGACCTTTGATAAAGCATAGCCCGGACACCGAATCACGTTTGTTAGTAACTTCCCATTCCCATATCAGAGGTTAGTTTCTGACGTGTGTGAAAGTCTCCTTTCTATCGGAACTTTTTTGTTGTGTAGCAAATAGGTATTTATCTTTTATATATTTTAACATCTCACAGGCTTATTTTGTATTTTTAGGAAGAATATTGATATAAAACAATGGCAGACAAGGTAAAAAATGTATTTTAGTAATTTGACTTTGATATTCCGTATTGTTTAATAAAATAATTAATACATCTAATTTGTCCCGTTTAACTATTTCTCTGGTTATTTTAAAATTGAAACCACTTTCAGGGAGAAGAACAAGTGAAAAAGAAAAGAACCTTCAGGAAGTTCACCTACAGAGGCGTTGATTTAGACCAGTTGCTCGATATGCCCAAGTATGTATTTAAAGTTATGTTTTTGTAAAACTATACCGTCTTTTAGTGAACAACTAATGGAATTAATGCACGCTCGTGCCAGAAGACGTTTCAGCAGAGGATTAAAACGCAAACCAATGGCTTTGGTAAAGAAATTACGTAAAGCAAAGAAGGAAGCTCCTCCCAGCGAGAAACCAGAAATTGTTAAAACACATTTGCGCAATATGATTATCGTTCCAGAAATGGTTGGGTCTATTGTTGGTGTTTACAATGGAAAGACATTTAATCAAGTTGAAATAAAACCAGAAATGATTGGGCATTATTTGGGCGAATTTTCGCTTACATACAAACCTGTTAAACACGGTAGGCCAGGTATTGGTGCTACACACAGTTCTCGATTTATTCCTCTTAAGTAGTTCTCTTATATAAAATAAGTATGTTGTATTAATAAACATATTTAAAGAAGCTGATTGTTTATGGAATGAATGATAATCTATGAGAAGTTTATTACACATTGGACTGTATTGAATCATTCATATTTCTAAAATATTTTAATGTAGTGCTAAGTGAGGTCACGGAGGAATATTTGAGCGTTTAGTACATTTCAAACGATAATTTCAAGAGAAAAACTATTCAATATAATAAATAAATAAATAAAAAAAGTTAGCCAAGAGCAAGTTGAGCTTGCACTATTAGGGTTCCGTACCAATACTACAGTGAGCAATCAATAAACCAAATTAAGCTGTTTTTATTTTTTATGTATATTTAAATCTTATCCAAATTTGATTGTGATAACTGAAAAATGAATATATTGTACTGGTACGTTAGTAGTAGTCTAGTAGTGTTTAAAAATTTTTTCCAGCAACTATTACTGTCAAAAAACCTAGTTTCCGATAATCTGTGACTCTATAACTATTATCCCTATTAAAATCGAAATTTTAGCTTTGGAAATGTAGGAGAACAGGGGGGGGCAGTCATTTTTGTCACATTTTGAGCTATATCATGAAGACTACTGGACCTAAAATTATGAAAAAAATATTTTAGAATCATCTTTCAAATGATACCTCACATGATGTATTAAGACTTTTTCTTTTGACTGAATTTTAATCTAAAAATATTTTTCTTCTATTTTCTGACTGTCGATATATATGTGCGCCATAAAGACCTGGCATTGTGCCAAATTTCAAATTCATACGTTACATAGTTTTCGAGAAAAACCTCTGACAGACGAACATGAGAGGGATCTTATAAAGGTTCTGTTATACCGGTATGGAACCCTAAAAAAGGATCCTTCGCCCAATAAAAAAGTAATTTATGATAAACTCAAAACAAATGTGTTCATCCTTATGTGTGCTCACAAATAAAGGTGTCACATAAGCTATCTAGCTTTATATTTTATCATTTACGATTGATATTTATGAGCATATAACAGCTGGAAGTTGTATAATTTTGTGTTCTATATAATTACTTATTAATTACATATTCAGGTTTCTGTGTATATGAAATGCCTACTTTGTACTTCTATTTTAAGTGATAGAAATATTTGTGATTACTACCTATTTGAGTGTATAAATATTAAATTTTCTACATAATTTGTGTCCCTATGAACCATATGCATGATACTGCATTGCTTTAGATGTAATGTAACAATAAATCGTATAAATGTCTAATATCTCCTAGATTCTGACACTGAAACTGTTAATCGCTTGAATTTTGCGATTTATTTTCGGCGTATACTTTTAAAGATGTGTAAGCGCCTCTATTATACAAAACGTACGTATCTTAGCAGCTGTAATTTCAAAATAGTTTTGTTTTCAGTTTTTGTTAGAATACTTTTGACAGTTCACAAACAAGTTGTTTCAATGTACGTTTTATTACGTCTGTGTCTTATTTTAAACTCTAATAAATAGAAAGTTCAATATTTTGAACCTAATCTATTACAAACAATAGGTTCAGGCCTCACAAATAGTTGTTTTTTTAGCAACTAGTATACTAAAACATTGCGAACTCGCTAATTATAAATTTTGCTCGCCAAAAACAACGTAATTTTTAATTCCACAAAAATAAATTATTTTCGCCAGAAAAAGAAATTAAACGATCCCTTTATAAGAATGACAAATAATTTAATTGGAAATGTTAGAGTATGAGGGAGCATACAAGAAATAACAGGAAATCATGAAGTGTAGATATATTTCAATTTAATGTTAACAGCATATAAATTTATTTTATAACAACAAATTATTATGACAGACAAGGCCAACCTATTATAAGTATCTAACTATAAATAAACTAACACATACTACAACAAATATTTGAGTATAGGAACATATATATTTTAACAGGAAATTAAATAACCGTAATTGTATAGTATAAATATACATAACAAACGTCGCTGCCGGTGCCAACAAGACGATGCATAAGTGAAGAAACAGCATTATTGCCAGATATTATCCCTTTTTTTGCTGCTGTTATAAGAAACTTTAATATAGCACGTTTAATGAACAGATTCAATAAACAGAAGGTTAACAATTCAAAATATGTGGTTATATGATCCCGACCGAACAATACAAATTTTTTATTTAAACTTCACGCTCATTTATGAGAGGAGTGGTATCTCAGTATCTGTTCGTTAAACACACGCGCACTATAAAGATATGACTACTGTGATATGCATCATTTCAGTTGGTCAAATCTCATTTAAGAATAGTTTGTTTAATTATGGTAAATTAAATCTGAAGTTTAAAATGTTTATCGTGTAACTTTCGTTTATTTTATAAACATTGCGTTGCATAGGCACGGTGAGTTTAAAATGGGAAAATGTAAGTTTGTAAATGAGTGGTTAAATAAAAAGGATATTCATGGTCACACCATTTCTAAGTGAGCTAAATAATATGATGACACGAAAGCGTTTTGTCTAGTGTGCAATAAAATATTTAGTACTTCATATGGATTTATTAAATTAAATCAACGTGCCAAGGGATAACATTTGCAGTTGGTGAATTCAAAGTTGAACCCAATGCAGTTGCAAATCCAGTTACTGATCTTGTGGTTTTCTAGACAATATGGAAAACTCTTGTAGTTTTCTACAATGCTAGTATCACAGAGTGGTTTGATGCAATGAATAAGAAACGATGTAAATTACTCTATTAAATATGAAAAACATTAAATTATGACATACAAGTTTTATAATACTGCAACTGACATATGTACAAAAATCAACAACATTTTTTTAGCAGCTTAGCAACATAACCAAAGTAGAAAAACGCACCCTGCAAAGGTTTAAATAAACAATTATTTTCAACAACTGAAGGTAGAAGTAGCCACAATATTGAAGAACACCCTGCAGGTTTGTTGACTTAATGTAATCCTTTTAATCTTAGGAGCTCATTTTTAATTTAGGATTGATCGGATCACAGGGTGAATTAAAAATTCCAAAAGCATCATCATTTCAACTTATTTCGACAAGAGACAGAGCAACTAAGCTAGAATTGCAATTATGCCTTCAAATAGTTGGTGCAAACTGAAGTGTTGAGTCGTGTAAAGGGTTAGCTTCGTTTTTGAAAAGTATTATACCTTATGATGGTGTCATACCAGCCAATTTTTTGTCATCGTCTTCAAAAATAAGGTACATCATTAAACACGCGTTAGGCTCATACTGCAAAAAAAGATATAGGCAATAGTTTTTACACAACTCAATATGATGAAATTACCAACTCTGAGAGTTTAAAGCAAATGCACATAAGTATTAGATATTTTTCACATAAGTTATCGAAAGTGGTTAATGTATGCTTAGAAACTTACTTTTTGGGCCATGGTTATGGAGAGACATTCATCATCATTAGGTCTTCAGTCCTAGAACTGGTTAGACGCGTACCATCATTGTTCCCTATTCTGAACTACCCTACATATTTCCCTGAAATATGCACAGTTTGCATCTATCACTGTCTGATCTAGGTCTACATCTACCTCTTTTTTCCTATCTCTGCTTGTAATATATCACATACTATTCCCCAAAAATGCCTAAGAACGTATTCCGCCCTACTATTTCTCTTTTTCCCCAGATATCCTTGTTCCCCTACTATTTCTGTAACTTATTTGTTATTATCTCTGTCTGTCCATGCTATCGTTCTCATACATCTGAAGCACATCATTTCAAAAGGCTGCTACCGTTTTTCTGTCTGTGTTTCAGACTTCCCGTATTTCATAGGCATACTGTGCTGTGCTCCACACATATGCTTTCAACAATTTTCTTCTTATTCTATTGTTTTACAGTTATATGCCCTATTTCTCCGACCTTCAATGGTTGTGAAGGGAGGTAAGCAGTCTGTGGCTGCCAAGTTCCCCCAACACTTAACCATTTGGCGATTTAATATATTTTCCAATTTATCTTTTCGCACAGTCAACATTAGTTGCAGGTATTTCGCAGCCATTAGGTTTTCCGTCTCAAAACTGGTTGGACACGTACCTGCACTTATTTATATTCTGAGCTAGCCTACATAGTTCCCTGAAATTCTCACACAGCATGTGTATTCAGGTTAATCTTCTTTGGGAATTAAACCACTCGTAGTTTTTAAAATCAACTTTATTTACGTTTCGATCCATGACCTAGGATCGTTGTCAAAATAATAATAAAAACTTCAAGTTTGACATTTATGACATAAATTGAAGGTGACTTTGATTTATTTATGTTTGAAATATTTGGTTTGAGTATACTAAGCAAAAATGTTTAAAGTTTAATAGAATGATTACCTTCAATTTGTTTTGCGACCTGGGATCGGCTTTCTTTAGGTAGCCAATACGCTTAACGTGAAATCAGCTGATTAATTTTTATTGGTGAATTTCATATAAATTCAATAACTTGGAATTGGAAAACATTTTTCAAACATGTTTCTATTTATACAATTGAGAGGATGGTTATTAAAGAAGTGTGCGATTGCATTATTGAAAGGCTTAAGTAGTCGTTTTTTTATATTTATTTTGAGGGGGAAAATTCATTATGATTTAAGTTACCTCTTTGGTAGATTTTAACATGGTTCTGAGGCGACTCTATGGCGGGTTTACACTTGTCAGATACCAATGTTGTTCTATGAAGATTGTATATGGATCTGAGGCGACCCTATGGCGGGTTTACACTTGTCAGATACCAATACTGTACAACGGAGATTGTATATGGTTTTGAGGTAACCTTATTGTGGATTTATACTTGTCAGATACCAATGCTGTTTTACAAGGATTGTTAATATGCTTATTTTATGTAATTAGTTATTTTATGTATAAATAGAAATCATGTATGTAGGCTGTATTTCATGTTAATATTGCAAGGAAAACCCAGGAAAAACTTGCAATGCTACCTAGATATTGTGGGCATTTGATTTTCATTTGTTATTTCTTTTAGTAATGGAATCCATTGTTTACTGAAAGTCACGGATTCGTTTGCAACTCAGTTATTTTTATGTAGGGTTATATAAGCAGCTACTTTGATTTTGCGTTTTTGGTGGTTTTCTTCTTTTTCTTCTTTTCAGGGAGTATGTGTATTCAGCTCGTTCCCTTTCTATTGTTTCCTAATTTTATACCCTATTTTACCGAGATTCAGTGAAGGAGGTTAAGTAACCTGTGGCTACCAAGATCCCCCAACACTTAGACATTTGCCAAAATAATGGTTTTCCAGTAAATCCTTTCACACACTTAACATTATTCGAGAATATTGCCCAACCAATTCTTGTAGTTACTTATAATAATCATCATGTTTAAGCACAGTTATCTTTTCGTCATTAGTTTATCCATCTTGGGATTGGTTGAATGCGTACCTCCATTGATTTCTATTCTGGGCTAGCCTACACATCTCCCTGAAACCTCTACAGCCTACATCTTTTACTATCTGTGTGCAGTAGTCTAATCTAGGTCTGCCTCTTCTTCTCTTTTTTCCTATCTCTGCTTCTAGTATATTCTGCACTATTTCCTCATGCCGTAGTATGTGGCCTATCATCCGATCTCTCCTATTTTTTACCGTTTTCCACATATTTCTTTCTTCCCCTACCATTTGTAGTACCTCTTCGTTCTTAACTTTGTCTGTCCATGATATCTTCATCATACGCCTGTAACACCACATTTCAAAGGCTTCTACCTTTTTCTTGTCCGCTTCTCCTACTGTCCAGGCTTCACAGCCATACAGTGCTGTGCTCCACACATATGTTTTAAGCAATCTTTTCCTTGTTTCTATGTTTGTGGTCTTTGAGCACAGTAGTTGCTTTTTCTTGTTAAATGTAGCACGACCTTGTGCTAATCTTTGTTTTATATCTTTTGTGCTTTTCCCATCTTGCGTTATTTGGCTTTCTAGGTAGCAGAAATCCTTAACCTCTTGTAAGTTCGTGTTAAATACTTGTATTCTTGTTTTTGATTTATTTTCCCACCTTTGCAAACTAGAACTTTAGTTTTAGTTTTGTTAATTTTCATACCGTATCTCTCTGTTAGAACCGTTTCCATTTCATTAAGAGCAGCTTCTAACTCTTCCTTGCTAGACGCTAATACCGCTATATCATATGCAAATCTAAGCATATCAATTTTTTGTCCCTGCATAGTAATTCCAAATGTCTTCCTGCATTTGACAGTATTCATTGCCTCTTCTATGTACAAGTTAAAAATCAATGGGGATAGGGCACATCCCTGTCTCACCCCTTTCCTAATGTTTACTTCTCTACGTTCCTGCTCTAATTCTATTACTGCTGTTTGCTATTTGTATAAGCTATGTACTATTCGTCTATCCCTATAACTCATTCCAATCTTTTTGAGTATTTCAAACATATTTTTCCAATTTACATTGTCGAATGCTTTTTCCAGATCTACAAACCCTATATACACGCTTTCCCCTTTTTCTATTGTTTTCTCCATTACCCTCGGAGCTAAGATAGCCTCCCGTGTTCCCCTGTTTCGCCTAAACCCAAATTGGTCTTCTCCTAGTATTTCTTCAGCTCGTTTTTCCATTCGTCTTTGCACAATTCTAGTTAATATTTTTGACACGTGTGCTGTCAAACTTATTGTTAGAAAATTTTCACATCTATCCGTGCCTTTCTTTTTTGGTATAGTTACTATGATGCTACGTTTGAAATCTTTGGGTATCTCGCCTGTCTCATACATATAGCTTACAAGTTGGAAGAGACGTTCTGTTACTGCTTGTCCAGCGGCTTTTAGAGTTTCTGCTTGCACCTTATCTGTACCCGGCGCCTTACCATTTTTCAGACTCTTTAATGCTAATTCAAACTCGTCTCGAAGTATAGGATATCCCAAGTCATCATTTTCAATGTCTGATTCCTGTTCTAATGCAGTTAGTTCCTCTCCTGCATATAAATTCCCTATATATTCTTTCTCTACGTTTTCTATAATGACGTTTCCTTGTGCGTCCCTTATATTTTTGCTATACGGTTTTATATCCCTAAAATTGATTCTAATTAGTTTGTATGCTTCGTCTGTCTCTCCTATTTCCATCTTAGTTTGTACTTCTTTGCACTTTTCATCAATCCATGGTTCTTTAGCTTTCCTGCATTTTTGAATAATTTCCCATTTTATGGCTTTGTATCTCTGTTTTCCTATTTCGTCTGATTTATTTTTGTATTTTCGTCTTTCTTCTATTAAATTCACGATATCCTTTGTTATCCATGGTTTCTTATTTTCTTTTTGTGTATACCCCAAAATATCTCTGGCCGCCATGTCTAGGCTGGATTTAATGTTATTCCATTCTGTTTCTACTTCCTTAGTTTCACATATATTTCCGATATCATTCAGCAATTCATTTGACTTTTTTTCGAATCTTACTTGAATATCTTTATCTTTTAGTTTCTCTAAGTCCAAGTGACTTTTTCCGTTCCTTTTTTTCAGATTTTTAAATTTAAGTGCGGCCTTCATAATTACGATGTTGTGGTCAGTATCTATATCTGCTTCTGGGTAGCTTCTACAGTCTTTTACTTGATTCCTAAACCGTTGTCTAACAAGAATGTAATCTATTTGATATCGTCCTATATCTCCTGGCATCTTCCACGTATATCGTCTTCTAGCATGATGTTGAAATAATGTGTTTGTGATGATTAAATTGTTCTTGTCGCAAAATTCTACCAGCCTATTTCCCCTGTCGTTTCTCGTGCCTAAACCAAATAAACCTAATACCGCTCCTTCCCTACCCTCACCTACCACAGCATTAAAATCCCCCGTAATTATTAAATTTTCATGTCCTTTTACGTATCTTAATATGTCTTCGATTTCTTTGTAGATGGCTTCTACCTCTTCGTCACTGTAGCTAGAGGTGGGCATGTATACTTGTATTATTACTGTGTTTACCGGTTTAGATTCTAATCTAACCATGAGTACTCTATCGTTCTTTTGTAAGTAATTTTCTACACAGTATCCTATCTTTTCCGCATAACTATCCCCACACCCAAATTTCCGTCCTCTGCTCCTGTATGAATTACCCTGAAGTCTCCACTCCAAAATCCCCGCCTCTGGCCACCGAACTTCGCTGATCCCTACTATGTCTAGTGATAACCTATTCATTTCGATTTTAGGTTCTCTATCTTACCTACTTGCTTCATACTTCTAACATTCCACGCTCCGACTCGCAGAATGTTCCCGACTCTTATTTTTAACTTTCCGATCGCATCCTCCAGTAGTCCCTCCTGGAGATCCGAATGGGGACTATTTTAACTCGGAATCTTTTACCCCAGAGAATGCCATCATGTTTGTTACAATTTAAGTACGCTGTGTACTTGGGAGATAATGTGGTGGTTTCCCGTTGCCTTCCGCCTCGCGGTAGTGTGTCTTAGACTGCCATACCGACCGCTATGTTCTCTGCCAATCTAAGTACCGAAAGAGCCGCTGCCCTCTTTCGGAGAGACATTATCGGATCATATATTAAAAGCCATTAATGATAATGGGTTGTTGCTAACAAACTGTCTAATGCTTGGTAGTGATGATCCTAATATCAATAAAAAGGTGTGGCAGATAATAAACGAAAAGATTAAAGAAATAAGAAGCAAGTCTTTAATAGATTTAGGATTTTGTAACATACATATTGTGCATTATTTGTTCTTGAGTGGACTAAAATGTTTTGGATTAGAAACTTAGGATTTCATAATATCGTTGTATTACTTATTTCATGGTTGGCCTACAAGACTGAAAGATTATGAATTTATTCAAAAATCGCTGGGTTCCTAAATATCGATTTATTAAACATGTACCATCTAGATGGCTTACTTTACAGCCTGCAATTGAAAGAATTCTTGAGCAATGACACAGTATTTTAAATTACTGTCTAGTATACATACCAAAAAATGGTTCAAAAGACTTGAATAACAATAAACATTATAAAATAGTAAAAAGCTTTATATATCTAACCCCACATCAAAAGCACAGCTATTATTCGTGGCCAAAATATTTACAAAGTTTACATTATTTTTTCAAAAAGATGGGCCTTTGGTTCATGTTCAGTATGAAAAACGTCAATCTCTTGTTTTTGATTTATTGTCCAGGGTATGTATAGATGATGTGCTTGCTAATTATAAGAATACGAATCTTAAGGAAATGTTTGAAAATAAAAACATTTTGATTTTGGACAAGATAAATCCTGGTCAAGAATGTTTAAGCTTACTGATTGGTAAAGAAGTATACAAACGCGAAGAATTAAAAGTTTTAAATAAAGTAGAACATTTTCATATTGCTTCAATTAAACATATCTATGAAAAAATTCCACATCTTAAAACAACTTTCAAGTATTTATTTTTTTTTAATATTAAAGACTCTTTGTTCAAAACATTTAATCTGGAAAAGGAAAAATATCTTTCTAAATGCCTGAAAATTTTGCCTTTTGATGTAGATCATGATACAGTTATTTTGCAATATAAAAATTTTAAAGCAGACATTATAAATAAAGAAGTAAATTTTGATAGAACAAGAATTGATACAATGTGGACTACAGTACTAAAGGGTGTTTCAATGAGAGCGCAAGATTTCAGTATTCAATAAAACATGGTTTTCTGTAGCAAAGTATTGAAATATTTATTGATTTAGAAAATATACATTTGGGAATTATGTATGAAACAAAATATCTTGTAAATGGCCGCCACGGCTTTGCTGACATATGCATACTCTTTTGACGAAATTTTCAATAACTTTATTGAGTACATGTGGTGGTATTTCATTGATACAGCGTCTAATTTCGGCTTTCAATGCTTCGATGGTTGCAGGCTTATTGGTATAAACATGTGACTTCAGATAACCCCACAGCCAGAAGTCTAAAGGCGTTAAATCGCAAGAGCGTGAAGACCAATTCCAGTTACCAAATCGGAAAATGACACGACCAGGAGCAAAGTTGTGGAAGATCATCAATGTTTCACAGGCGGTATGACATGTGGCACCGTCCTGCTGAAACCACATGTCGTCAAGATCAATAGCCTCCAAATGAGGCATAAGAAACTGTGTTATTATAGCACGATAACTTTTGCCATTCATCATTACTGCATTTCCTTCTTCGTTTTCGAAGAAAAACGGTCCAATTATTCCTCCAGACCATAACGCACACCATACAGTGACCCATTATGGATGCATTGCTTTCTAATGAGTCATTCGTGGATTTTCTAAGCCCCAAATGCGACAGTTTTGCCTATTAACAAAGCCACTGAAAATGATTTTGTTTGCAAAATCAGCAGGTTGCTCAAGGATCCAACTGGTGAATTCTCTTTGCTGGACATGGTCTCTTGGCAGAACTTGTTGAGTCAGTTGGATTTTGTAGGCATGCAGCTGTAAATCTTTCGCCAGAATTCGCTGAAGAGTGCCTGTTGAAATGTCCAATTCTTGGGCCTGATGACTAATTGACGTCTCTGGCCTTTCTGTCACATTCTCGTGAACTGCCGTGATGTTTTGTTTTGAACGACCTCTACGAGCTCATATCGTGTGTTTCACATCACTAACCGAACCAGTACTTTCGAATTTTTTGATTATTCTTTTCACAGTAGATGAATTTGGCATATTATTTCGACCGAATATTGGTTGCACTTTACGAATAGTGGCAATGAAGCTTTCACCATTTTGATAATAATTTTTGACAATCAGGACGCATTGCTCTACAGTGTAATGCTCCATGTTTACTAACTCCCATCTGTCAACTTCCGATCTGTCACGTCATAATCATGTGACATTATGACTGTCAAGCGTGGAGTACAATTCAAATCTTGCGCTCTTATTGAAACACCCTTTAGAACATGTTGATTCAAATAGGACAAAAACATACGAGGAACTGTGGAAAGTAGTAAAAGCTCTTCTAACATTAGCACATGGAAATGCAAAGGTGAAAGAAGTTTTTCTCTGTCAAAAAGAATATTAACAGAAGACAAAACTGCAATGGACGTTTCAAGTCTGACATCCCTTATGCATATCAAAGACAGTTTGAGATTATTCTATGATAATAAACCTCAACTTATGTTGATAACAAAAGAATTGATGAACATGAGTAGGGTAGCGTACAAAGTGTACAGCAACTATTTAGAACAAAAAAAAAGCAGAGAAAAGAGAAAAAGAAGAAAACTGGGCCAAAACGACAAGGGAAAGTGCAAGAAAATAAAACTATGATTGCTAATATGGCTAAAGAGTTACATGATATGAGTGCTCAAAAGAAAGACACTCACAAATTATCACAGTTAGTCCGAGATGCAACAGACAAATTAAAATATGCAATAAAGCAAAATAATTTTGCTGAAGTGCATGTTGCACAAATATTATTAGATAGTGTAACCAAAATTACCTCCAAAGAGAAACAAGTGTATAAAAAACTTATTAACCTACAAACTAACATTTTAAAACGTCAAGGAGAGTTGAATACAATGGATAACTAATGTAACAAGAAAACTTTAAAAGTGATTCAATGATGGTTCAAAAGTTAACAATAAAAAGTATTTGTTGCTATTGCAGTACTGTAATGTTTTTTTTTACTTTATTTGCTTATTTACTTCAGCTCGGCAATCGTTATATCATTAACAACCATACTTCTGAGTGAAATAAATGGTCACTATTTGGTCACTTTTTTCATATTGGGAATAGCGACCAAAGTCACTATTTTAAAAAGATATTTTATTGTGAGTCCTGTAGGCTATGCTGCTATGACCATACAAAGTTTCTAAAAATGGTCCTATTTTCATACCGCATTTTCCAATATAAATTGCATGGTAATATGGCTTATTCCTACTTCATATTTTTCATACAATTTCAATTAAATTTTAAAAATAAAACCAAACAAGGAATCTCTTATTATTTAGAAAGCTCAGTTGTTAAAATGTTGTCCACTTGTAACTAATTATACATTCCTGCCTCGCGAGAGTATCAAATTAACAATAAAATAATAGGGCATGACCCCTAAATCTAAAGTATCCAAACGTTTCGGAACATTGCCTCGCAAGCTTGCTACAGTCGGTGAGAGGGTACAGTTCATTAAGCTACAACACACTAAGATATAAATTTAGATTGTTTTATTAACTGTACAACTAATTAAACCTTAACCTAATGACATATGAGTACAAAATATATACAATATTTGCCGTTATATACAACAGGACGCCACCGTAAGGGAGGGGAAGGCTTACGGACCTTATCAAGGGATTATCACTCGTTGCACTTTGTTCTTGATAATGGGAAAAGATTGTCACAAATACGCACGCAGAAAATTTTAACACTGCACTACTGTGGAGCTTTATAGTCCCCGGCTAGCTAAACACTATATGACTAAACAAAATTAATGTCTAAATTCCTTAGGACTAGTCTACTTTTTAAGGATATAAGAAACAATTTTGGGCTCAAACACCCAAATACAATAATTAATTATATATACAGTATTCTAATAAAGTTACCTACTGGGACCCACGCTCTCAGTTAACAAGGGTGTCTCCAACTAACGGAACATGAAACGACCTTTTCACCGGTCAACTATAACTGTAACGGAACTCGATCAAGTACAACAAAGATTATCACTACGGAGGTCCTTTACTACTATATCCGACCTGAAAATTGCGTAATCAGGTAGGTTTCGTTGTTAAGCTATTGCGTGAGCCCCCAGGCTATCGTCGAAATAACAATGTAGCGGTGTACCCTGCTGAAGCCTCCCTGTCTACCTAAATCAGTACACAGGGAATAAAATTTCAACGCGTTCAACTTAAGCCCAAACTCAGAGCTTTAATCTGAAAGTCGATATGTTTACAGAATGTCGGCACAATTTAGTTAAATAATTACGGATACCTAATTCATAACACAACCCTTGAGTTCATTATTTAAAAAAATACCATACACTCTGTTTTAGTAACTGGGAAAGTACTTACTCAGAATAACATAAAAAAACACATCACTTTACTTTCAGAAGTATAGAAATAAACCCTGTCTGTCGGAAGTATCGAAATAAAAAAGCCCTTTCCATCCCACGCTGGACTCCTTATATACCTTTAAGTTAATTGAAAAATACCCAGTCCAGTTTAGCTCTCATAATCGAAAAGGTTAAGCCTGTCATAAATCTTAAAAGTAACTTAAAACTAACAATTGCTTTAGGATAACCAAAATCTCCCTCACAAGAAAACTCCGAAACCATAATTTTAGTTAAGTACCCAAACTAATTGAAAATTATTCAGACAAATCGGGCTGCTTTATACATAACTAGGGTCTTAGCTACTTGATTGACATCTATTGGTAGATACTACTAATCTGACACGTTAAGTGCCTTCCAAGTAGAGCTTCGTACCTTGGGAATGTTAATTAAATCTTTGGATTATATTTTCCAAGAACCCTGCTCTGGCTACTTAAGAACGGAGCTTTTGAAGCCGTTTAAAATCGCAGACATATTTATGCTACAAAACCGTTATCCTAATAATTGGGACGCTAAAATTAAACTAGAAAATAAACCAATTTGAGAGAAATAATAGGGAGTTATTTTTACATAACCGACTGTACTAAAACAGTATGTTACACACTATACCACACTGCAAGTGGGATTTATTTAAACTTCACGACTTAGCTCAAGATGAAAATAAATTGTGGGACTATTTAGCAAGCACTGAAATCATTGAAAAGAACTGTACATGCCCGACTTGTAGCAAACCAATGGTTCTTAGCCAAGACAAAAACCATTGGATATGTCAAAAGCTTTCATGAGTAGGCAAGAAAATTAAAAAATGCCAAGAAGAAATTGCTGTAAGAGTCGGATCCTGGTTTTCCAATAGCAAGTTTTTTGAAAAAATACTCATGCTTACATATATGTTTATCAAAAATTACTCCCAAATTCATATAAGAATGAACTGGAACTGGGGAATAAAATTGTGGTTTGTTACATTCCAAATTTGGACATGTACACTTTTAAATTTGTGAGTGAATTCCCGCCATTATTTTTAAAATAGACTTGTTCATTTCCGCCATCCCGGACAGTTGCGTCGGCGCAAAAGAATGTGCAGGCGCGGAGTGGCGTAAGTGTGCGGTTTGGACACGACAGGAGGATTAGCCAAGGAGACGTCAAACGGTGACGTTTGCCTGTGTCGTTTTTTGTCTTTTCTCTTTTTAGGATGTAGGTGCCAGATTCTCATCTTACCTTCTATCGTACCTCTACCTTTATTCCTTAGCCCTACCTACGAATAACGAAGAGGAGAGACGAATAAATTTGGTTTCAATGATGGCATGACGTAACCCACACCAAACAACTCCCAAACATTAAGGGCCCTGAGATTGAACTGCAAGGAGCGTCTGAAGTGAGTACTCCACTTTATTTATCTTTTTGAGTGCCAATTGTATCATTGTAAACGTATTTGGTATGTGATACAATTTGACACGTAATTATGAGTAAAAGCATTATTGTGTAATATTGCGAACGTGGATCGTATCAGTGTTGCCAACTGTAGTAGTGGCGCTGAACACAAACGCCGGGGTTATAAGAGGTTAATTAGACGGGATTTGTACGCCAGGTATGTCTTTCCTCATTTGTTGCATTTTAAATGTTATTTTCTAATTTCCCTGTATTTGTGAAGTAGTTACTAGAAGAATGGTCAATGAAAAAAACTGAAATGATTGGAGGCATTGGGAAAATTGACAAAAGCAAATTCGAAAAGCGTAAATACAATCGAGGCCACTGCATGGAAGGGCAGTGGATATTTGGTGGCTTAGAACACAAGTCTGGGATTTTTTTTTAGTTCTGGTGTAAACACGAGACTGAGATACTTTGACTTCAATCCTAAAAAACGATTAATCCCGGGACTACAATAATCAGTGACTCATGAAAAACCTATCATCAGCTTGGAGAAGAAGGCTATTGCCACTTGAAAGTCAACCATTCTGTTACTTTCGTTGATCCTACAACTGGAGCTCATACTAATGCAATCGAGTCTTGTAACGTGCATTTTTAATCGCTTAACATTTTACACTTTTTCTCAATTAGTAAATACCTTTCTGCAATTACTATTTCTATATTTTATTTATAATGAGTGGATCGCTGTTTGTATAAAGTAAATACTTCCGCATAGTTTTCAGAATTGTATACAATTTAACTCGTGTGTATTAATTAAAGATAGATAAATTGGAGATTGATTCTCATTAATAAATAAATTCCAAGGAGTGAATGTTAAACAGCTTGTAATTGATTATAGATTGCATCGTTCTTGTCTGGCCGTCGTATAAATTTAGTTCCTGATGTGGATATACGAGTCGAGTTGATAGGCGATAAGCGGTTGTAATAAGAACGATTTGATATCTACAGACGGGCAGTTGTCGTTTGGTTCTTTGTTCCTATACATCAATTACTTTAAAAATACGTTTTCCTTGTTGCTGTGAAGTAAAGTTATATATGAACTGTAGAAGTGGAGTTCTGTTCTGTGTCCCGATATATTAAGTACGTTCAAATCAAATCAAATCACTTTATTGGTTTTGTACCAAAAGGGATAGAATTCAGCACTGCTGATTTTAGATTCCACCCTTAAATATAAAATACAAAATATACGATTATATACATAATACAATAAACATCTAGGATAGTCTAAGACAGTCGCTGCTCCCTTATTAATACATCATAAAATTTTAGCCTAAATATATTTTTATTATTAGTCTCGTCAAATAGTGTTCTATATTTGTTTATTAAAACAGGTGCTACATAAGCATAACATGATTCAAATTTCTTTGTTGAGTGTTGCGGAATACTGAAATCATTTGTATTTCGTAGGTTAATACTATGCTGAGTAGCTCTGATTTGTATAGCTTCAAACAAGTAGTTTGGTCTACATTTGGCTAATATAGCATATATGTACACAGCGAAAAGGAGTTCTGCACGTTTATCATATTTAAGTATACTCTTAGAATTATAGTATGGTGTTATATGTTGCTTACGTTCAATATTGAATATCTAAAACATACATTCTGAAGTACTTGTATTCTTTGCCTTAAGTAGCCTGCTAAAAATTTATAGTAAACTACACTACAGTAATCTATATGACACAACACAACACTATTACATAAGTTCCATTTAATGTTTGAGCTTAACAGAAATTTGTATCTGTAAAGGGTCCGCATTTTACTATAACACAAACCTATTCTTTTTTTGATATGTTTTCAAACGTAAGATGCTTGTCGAGAGAAAGGCCTAAATATTTAACACAGTCAGCAAATGTCACTACCTTATTGTTTATTTTGATATCTAGAGATCTTTGCACTTCAGATTTAACATGGTTTACCTGTGAACCAACGAGTAATGCAAGTGTTTTGTTAGCATTAAGGATAAGACCATTGTCGTGTACCCATTTATCCACTACAACAAGATTTTCATTCAGTTTTACTATTGCATCATCGACAAATGAAACATTACTAGAAACATAAAGTAGGATATCATCTGCATACATATGATATTTGCATTCTGGTGATAGTATTTCTGGAAAATCTGACGTAAAAATAGCAAAGAGTAGAGGGCCCAAGATACTACCCTGTGGAACACCTCGTGAAACACAGCGGAACTGGGACTGTTGTCCATGTAGTTTAACTGATTGCTGTCTGTTACTCAAATAGTCTTTAAACCAATCTGTTGCAATATTATCGCACCCATAGAAACGAAGCTTAGCAACAAGCAGGTTGTGATTGATTAAGTCAAACGCCTTACTGAAGTCTAGAAATAATAGATAAACAATATTTGATGCATCAATTGAGCATGTAAGATCATTAACAACCTTACTTAGTGCAGTTGCTGTGCTATAGCCAGTGCGAAATCCAGATTGGAATGTGGGTAATAAGTTCCATTTTGATATGTGTTCAATTAGTTGTGTGTAAACTATGTGTTCCATAACCTTTGACATTATAGGCAATATACTAATTGGGCGTAAATCAGCATATGTAGTAGCCAGAAGTTTTTTTAGCAATTGGAGTGATAGTCGAATATTTCCAAGCTATAGGGGAATTTGCCTGATTCTAATGATACATTTATAATATGCGTTAAAACATTAATAATGAATGGCATTACCAACACTAATATTTTCTTATTTATGCCATCAAATCCTTGAGCATTAGACCTGATCTTCATGATCGATTTCTCTACCACATTTACATTTACTGGTTGTAGAATGAATGGCCCATTTATAGCTTTGTGAATGTTTTGATTGTAAAAGTTTATTTGATGACTTGGTATTGATCGATCTGGGATGGATTCAATAAAGAATTCGTTGACTTCATCAGGATTTTGAATTTCATTTGAAATTTGGGTTTTCGTTTTTGAATGTATCTGACATCTATCAAAAATATTCCATAGCTGCTTAGGATTGTTAATATTATTCCTGCATTGATATTCAAGATATGCTTTTTTTTCATTCCTTACTGCTGTTGTGATAATGTTTTTTAGGTCTTTATAAAAGCGAAGCTTAGTATTGTTCTTAGTCTTAATATACTTGCTATATTCCAAATGCCGTAGACGTATCATCAGTCTGATGGTGGGCGTTATATATGGTGGCGTTTTCTTTTTATATAAGCTGTCGTATTGGAGCATGTTCATTAAATAATAATGTTATTGCATTATTAAGATAATTCACTTTATCATTGAGGTCTGGTAATGATCTTATTAAATCCCACTGAATGTGACTAGCATCATAATTAAAGTTATTCATATTAAAGTTCTTAAAACATCTGTATGTGAAGCTGTATGGCTCATGTTTGCGTACGTTTACATCAAATGTACAAAGTACTGCTCTGTGATCAGTCATGTGATAGAGATCGATAGTTTCACATGATATCATATTGATTTGAGGACTGGCACATACTATATCGATTAATGTTGATGTAGTTTCAGTAATTCGTGTTGGATCCTTCACATGTTGTGTAAGATTGAAAATGTTCAACAGTGAACTTAATTTTTTACACCTTGTGTCATGTTGAATGAAGTCAAGATTTACAACCCCAATAAGAATGATATCATCATATGTTGTACAAACATGTGAAAGAACCAGTTCAAGATCATTTAAACATTCCAATGTTGTACTCGGTGGTCTATAAATAAGTCCTGCTGCAATGTTATGTTTGTTGGTTTTAATGCTAATCCATAATTGTTCTAACAGAGGATGTTCAACATAATTTATATCCAATATTTTATGCGCCAGACTGCTGGCAATATACCAGCATAATCCCCACCTATAGTTGGGCGATCATTTCTTATCAAATTGTAACCTGCAATGCTAATCAATGCAGATGGAAAGTTACTTGAGAGCCATGTTTCTGCAACCCCAATAAGATCACAATCATTTAATGAAATAAAAGATACAAAATCATCGAAACAGGAATTGATGGAACGAATATTTATAAGACATAACCGCAATGGCTGGATTATTTGCTGATTTTTTAGGTCATGTGAGATATTGTAAACAGTTTTTTGATGTAGTTGCTATATAGGAGTATAGTATTCTATCTTTGCAGCTTCTCTTTTGTATGCTTGTATATAACAGGGACATTCTTTGTGTACAGCAGGATGCCTGTTATCAATATCCATGTTCAACTTTTCCTTTGCATATGTACAGTTTGAGCATTTGTTGGCATCAGCGCTGCAGTTTTTATAGTTGTGTTTTCCAGCACACAACGAACATGTTATTTCCGACTTACAATCATGAGCATGATGATTGAACTTAAGGCAATTGAAGCACTGAGTTACGTTGATATGATTGTATATGATACCCATTGACCAACCACTTGCAGCTGTTTTCATATTTATTAGATGGTTATGTGTTTTCGATCAGCTTCCAAAATGATTGTTGACTTTCTCATCTTTTATTTTCAATGACTTTTAAAACTTTAATATGGAAGCCGTTTTCTTCAGAATGTATTTTATTTTGTTTGATTATTTTTCTAGGATTTGAGTGTGATCCATTCCATCTACATCGTCACGTTTAACGTTAACTATTCGTACTTTTGGTTTTTAGATTAGGGGCTTCTACATTATATCTTTTACCTAACTTTTCTGCAATCTTATTTTGTAACATATCACGATCCATTTCAGTTCTGCGCCCAATGACAATCTTGCCTTTTGATGCTTCGAATACTTTAGATACATTAATCCCCATTTCAACAAGGTTGATTGCATCTTTAATTTCAGATTTAGTATCCTTACTTTGCTGAATGTTTACTGGTTTTACCACAAGTATTGGATCAGATTTTGTTATGCTAGCATACGTTTTCATGGGTTCATTGGTCATATTAAATTGATTGGTAGTGAGTCTTTTGGAAGCCATCTCCATGAATTCAGTTTTAAAACTTTCAAACATTGTACTGAGATTTTTCAATATTTCTTGATTGCTTAATTGGATAATGTTTTGTATGTAATTGTCATCATTACTAACACTAGACAAGCATTCTTTGCAGTGGAATAGAAGCACCCTCTTTTTGAGTTCAAGGCATCGAACTTCAGAAGAGGTAATATTACTGCATACATCACAAAATAGCTTTTTACATTTATCACAGGTAAAAACTTTATTACTTACTTTACACAAAGTACAGCTCAACATTTTCAATCTCCCTGTACATTTAATAACATATATTGGTATTTAATCGTTAAAAATACTGCTTCTTTCTACTTTGAGAATAGTGAGAATTACTGCGGTATCAATTCTGGTATTGTTCATAAACAAGCAGGCCGTGTTTTTAGTTGATTTTCTGTTGAAAATAAAAGTAGTAGAGCTTGTTAAACTCGAGGCACGTGTGCTTTATGGAACATTTGGCGGACGGTTTTATTTGTTTACGCGTGCCTTACTAATTGTCTTTAGTCGTTTTTCTTGTGAGATAAATGTTTTAAGGAACATTTGACGGACTTGTTTTAGTGATACACGTGCTTGACCCGTTATGGTTCTTTTTAGTTGTTTTGTCTTTTGATATTTAAACGGTGTGTGCGATCTAGTTTCGCGGTCCTTTTTCTTCTCAGAGTAGCGCATACTTTGGATTATTTAAATACAGTGATACTGTAGTTTCTGAATTTTCTAACAACCAAGAATCTAAAATAGACCAGTACTTGCGCAAACTTCGTTATTTGCGAAATATAACAGAGTATCGGCTTACAAAGGTATTGTTTGAAGTTTATCACTGCTTATTGGGATGTTTATGAAAATAATATACATCTGGTCCCAGTTGAAATTAAACTAGTGCTACAGAATATTTCGAAATTATTGTCTTAGGAAATAGACTTTATCAAGGCTACATAGTTCCGACGCGTGATAATGTCTGCTGCTAACACCAGTGAAATACGTAGGTGTGATTAGTGTAACGTGTGTTAAGTTCCATCAACACCCTCACAGTCAAGGGTGAAGTGCTTCATTAGTGCAGGACATCGCTGAATCCCACACTTCCGTTGCAAGGAAGCGTTGCTGAAGGACTTTTGTAAGTTGAACTATTTCCTACTGGTTATTACTTTAAATTTCTATCCGTTGCTTTACCATATCTTTGTGGTTCTGATACCTTTTACAATAGACTTGCATGCTATTTTAAAACATAGAAAAAAAAGAAAGAAAGAAAAATCAATACTACTGAATTACTCATACCAATTGTGTCTTATCTATTTATCTTTTGTCAACATTTTGTCTGATTTATGTTTAATTGGTGTGTGAGGAAACGTTTCTGCTACTCCCCAATATTACCTCACTTTGTACTAAAAATTTTTGTATTGCTTTTACTGTTGTTATATTATATAGATTATCTAAACAGTTTTTTTTACATTCTACAAAGTACTGAATAACTTAGACTTGGCATTGCTGCTATACTTTTTCTTTATTTCAGGTTTGCAGGACTAATCTTTTTCTATTGCAGGTTTGCTATTCTAATTTCTTTTATTGCAGGTACGGTTACTAACTTCTTACCGCCGCATACATCATATGTCAGTCTGCTTTCTACAACCCCCCCCCTAATCACCGATTGAGCCCGGTCATTTCTTTGACTTTCTTTGTGTTACGTAGCATAAATTTGGCGCCCAACGTGGCTGCCACGAAAAAAACGTAACAGTCTATACGGAGACATGCTAAACAGTTTCTACCAAACTACAATCGGTGAAAGAAAAACTATCCGGGCTACTTATCACGTTATATGTTTATTAAAAAGTGCAACTTTGATGGTGTCGATGAGCTCACCGCATTTCTAGGATATGTTTCACTAATCCAGTTGATACTGTACCAACGCTTCCTTAAAAGTGTAAGTTTGGAATCTTTCTTTGTTCTGCCACAGTTTAGTTTTACCTAAAGTTAATAATAAATGTTTGCTTTATACTATAACTACATAATCATTTTTGAATTAAAACTCAGAAAATGTGTCAACTTCTATATTTAGGTTAGGTTAGGCATTGTATAGCGTTTGGTTAGGTTAGCAGAAAAATATTTGAAGACCAGACCGAAGGTCGAAGTCGACAAATTTTTTCTGCTAACCTAATCTCCGGCGGTGCAATTCATCAAAGTTACAATTACTCCCGTTACTATAATTATAATACGAAATGAAAATAGAACCATTTTTGGAAACTTTATGCGGCCATAGCAGCATAGCCTATTGTTTGTGCCGAAAATAAATTGCATATTCGGAATCAGTACAAAAAATCCAAGCGATTAACACTAGTTTCAGTGTCAGAATCTAGAAGGGGATATTCGATATTTGTTCCCAATAAATACGTGTTAAACCACCTGATGGGGAAATTTAGGGTATTCCTGTGATTCTTGCTCTAAATCTATTTGTAAAATCGTTGCCAACTTCAGTTCAACAGTAAAATAAGGACCATTCCTTTTAAAGTATTATGTTTTTAATGCTTTAGATGGTAAGAAGCTTCATCGTGTGACAGAAACATTTCAATATGCCCCCAATCACTGCTTTTCATTCAATAAAGTTGTATTGGATCCTGTATTGCTAAATATCTTGCAGCAAAAACAATACACACTATTGTTATTTAGAAAGTATACCTGCTGTTTCTTAAGTTTTGACTAATTTGGGCCATCCTATAATAAAATGTTAGAAAATGATCTAATTGCTCCATCTCTTGGATAGCTCTCCAAATCGGGCACGAATGGTCCCTTAGTGATAATTAAATCATTGAAAGTTGTTCAGATGTAGAGGCAAAGTAGCTAAATCCTGTCCAATACAGGTGTACCGGAAACAGCACAGCTCTGATTTTTGTTGTTCTTTTGGAAGGGAGGGGTCAAATGTGTTCAGTGTTTAATTTCTTCTTCGGAGAGAATATCAATGTGTTCAGCGCCTAGTTAATGTTGTGTTCTTCATCAGGGGGCAATTCACCATGTTCAGCACTATCACCTTGTTTAGTAGAATTAGAGTTTGGTGTTTTAAAAAATTGCATAGCAATTTGGTACCCGCTTTAGTGTCTTTTGTGGCCTTTGCTTTCCGCTTTCTATTTTGGCATTTTGGTTTGGAATACATTTTCCCACCGAAACAAATGAAACTTTTACATAAAACCTAGACATGTAAGTGGGATATGTCAATGTGTGCGGTTGGACGGTACAGTTTAGATCTCTTCTATACACAACATACATTTTCCTCTCCCCTAATAGATCTGCCGCTGGTTATATTATATACAAAGCAGACAAGAGAGTAAGAGACAACAAAAGCGTTCATAGAATACATCAAAGTTTATAAAAGGTAGCATGTTCAGTGAGGTAGAATGTCTATAAACTATAGAGATCAGAACTCAAAATAATCCTACTTGTTTAATTTGATGTACTTGTATAAATTATAATAAGTTGATAGTTGACTTACCATCTCCCCTCCATAGCAGTGATTGATACAAAAAGAAATCAGTGAAGAACTGATTTGCATTCACAAATCACAATATTCACATATTCATAAATAATTATTATACAGACTATATATGCAACAAGTCGTCAAACCATTCACTGACACTGAGCCAATTATCTATTTTCTATAAAGCACCGCAACAACCTGCCACCAGGAAGCAGATGGAAATGAGATGGGTGATTGTGCAGGAAGAGAAGACGACATCTTCTATACTAAAAGCAAACCTAAAGTGAGAATGAAAATAAAGGAAAACCTTGGTTTCTTCGCGCTTGGCAGAGGTAGTGTTTTCAACTTATTATTGTTATTAAATATGCTTTTTTACATACCTGCTAGTGCTACACACTATTTATTCTATTGTTGACTAACGAAATGAAACTCTACTATCTATCATTTCGCCTTTTTATCCTTTTAATTTGTGCAAAGATTATAAATATTTTATACAAAACCGAAGATTGTTCTAATTTTTATACCTCTTTCAAATGCACATGTGTGCTGATGCACACGTTGCACATGCGTTAGGCTGGCTCAGACACTGCTCAATTCATAAAGCCCAACATTCACTACTTGCAAAGGATAAACATTATCCATTTTTAATAACTCCATCAATTTGTGTTGGATATACTGTTCTTCCACATATCTATATGACTCGAACTTACAACTTCCGTAATGCTGACCTACTGCTCCTCCATGCTGACCTGTCTATTATGCAATGGGATGATTTATACTTTTGCACAGCTATCAATGTTGCTTGTGATTATTTCTACTACTCGTTATATAAAATAGTCGACAGATGTGTTTCTCAAACATGTGTCACAAAAAGGGATAATCCTCCTTGGTTTACAGCTGTTATTAACAAGATCAAATGCAAATATTTTGTATAGAAACTCAATAAATCTTGACCTAACTTATCAACAATATGAAATAGTTAGCACTAGTACTAAGCATAACATTCTATTGCCTGCAAATTCTTTATTTTGAATATTGAACCTAACTTAAAAGAGCAGCCTAAAAAGTTTTGGTCTTATTTGTCTAGTAAAAAAGGCTCATCGGTATATGCTTTGTATGTGTATTACAATGGTAATATATGTTCCAGTATAGCACATGTTTTTGCTGATTTGTTTTCTTCAGCTTCTTCTGGTCCCAATAAAGTCATATCACCTATGTTGAATCACACGCACGAGCCCATTACCAATTCTGTTTACTATATCATAGCTAATGACATTGCTACTACAATCAAAATCTTAAACTCCTATATGACCACAAGCTTTGATCTTACACCAGTTTTTATTATTCATTAGTGGTTCCACATACTTCTAAACCCCTTATCCTTTTTGTTTAACTCGGTGCTAAGATTCAGAACTTTTTTCTCAATACGGAAATTATCTAGAAATACACCTGCGTACGAAAACGGGAATAAAACTGATATCAACTATCGGTCGGTTGCAATAATGTGCAATTTTTGTAAGATCCTAGAACTATAGTTCATTCATATATCTCTATCCAAGTCCAAAATAAGTTGATTACTAATCAGTATGGTTTTAGAACGTTAGGTCTACTAAAACCAATTTATAACGTACCACTCAGTTCACAACTCTATTGACCAACTGTCACAGCTGGATATCATTTATAGTGACTTCTCAAAGGCTTTTGATCATATATCACATAATACTTTACGTTATGAATTTGAGGTAATTATTTAGATTTTTAATAGTGTGTTTGATACTGTTTGTAGCTAGATTAGCACAGACCATATTATTAGTGTAAGGAGGGGCTGAAGAGTTTCCAGATAAGACCCAACCAAGTAAGATTTTTTGTAAAGTAGGCATATTTTTTCCTAGGGATATTTAACCAATGCAAAGTTATAAAAATCACTTGCACCTATTAAAATATCTATAGGCGAATATATATTAAAGTTATTATCAGTTACTTTTATTCCTTGCAGAATTTTTAGTTGTGATATATCGAACGATACCAGAGGCAAATTGTCAGAAAATTTTGTTATGGTTAAACACTATAAATTTGTTTTGTAATCACTTGTATTTGAAGTAACTTGCAAGCAAGTTGAGGAACTAGAAAGAGAAGAATTAGAATTCCGTCCCATTATTTTGGTATTAGATGGGATTAATTTTAAACCTAGTTTTTTTAGTTAAGTCTTCAGTAATAAAGTTTGCATATGAAGCAGAATCCAAAATAACTCTGACGAATAGTGCCATTTTTTGAGCATTTACTACCTTTACAGCGGCATCAGCTAATAATACTTGTTGCATGTTAGCAGGGAAACAAGAAAGCATAGTGGTTGTATTAGTTAATACATTTCAGTTTGGCCTTCACTTGCAGGTGAAGGAGTTCCTATATTAGCTTCATAGTGCAAAAGACTAGAGTGCGCTTATTGCACCGTTTACAACCAAACTTAGATCTACAAGTTATTTGTTTTGAGTGACAAAGGCAATTTTTACACGAATCTTGTTACCTTGTCATATCACTACTTACCTGATAGCTTTAAAAAATCAGGGCATTGCATTTAGTGGTGCATTTTGCATATTGAGCATGAATTAGTATTTTCTTTAGTAGTGATAAAGGCATGCTTATAACTTTGTTTAGTTTTAGTTTTTAATGGCGGTTGATGGTTTTTAGAATAAGCAGGACCAGAACAAGTTTGTTTGTCGTTTTCAATTTCCTCCAATAATTGGCAACGTTATTTTAGAAACTTGTCTATTTCAGTTACGTTTAGAATGGTGTTGGATTTATACTTAGAGAGAGTTCAGTTCTGGAATTATTGTCCAGTTTAGACATTAAAATGTGTGAAATAAATATTCCAGAAGAATCAATAGATGTTTCTAGTTTTTGCAGTGCTCTGACATGTTTGAATAACTTATCATACAAACTACGCATTTCAGAAGCGTTAGATTTAGGAATAGGCTTTAGATCAAAGATCGCTTTTATCTGATTTTGTATGATTAGTTTAGAATTACTCAATCTTTCACAATGTAATTCAAATGCAATTTTTTATAGTTAGCACCAGAGGGGCTAATATTAGCAATCAGTTCGCTAGCGAAATTTTTAAGCTTCCTTTTAAGTACAAAAAGCGCTCCACATCAGTCAAGTTCGAATTTTTGTGGACAAGTGCAGTAAATATTTCTAATTAGGATGGAAATTCAGTATAGTTTCCATCGAAGTTATGGATGCTAAGTTTGGAAAGTCTAGCATTTATTGTTTTAGATGATTTAGCACCTCTAATACTTTCTGCAGAATTTAATGCACCTGACCTAGTGACAGTGTTTAGTAGATTAGTTGCTCTACTTGTAAGATCTATATATTTTTCAAAGAATTCATTTTCAGAAATGATTTCGTCAGAGGTAAGTGAGTTAGCATCTAATTCACTAGCTATCTCCATATATTTGTCAGTTAGTGGTTTAACTGTGTCTAAGTGCAAGTTTAAATTTGAAGTTATAGTGTCCGTAATAGTAAAGTTCACAATTGAATTTAAATATTGTTCAAAATTTACTAGTTTATTAATTAGAGATTTTCCTGTAACCAGTGCTATTTTAGCCTATTGTTTGGGCATGGTGAAAGTCATGCAGAGATTGCGCTTAAATACAAGCTAAAATTTATTGTAAATATAAAACACTAAATTTAATCGCTACCCTACGTTTTGAATATAAGATACTTTTTATTAGAATCTTACTTCCAATCTTCAATCAACCAAGTATGCTATACGTAAGATATACATAAGTTTATTTTGCTAGTAGCATTAGTCTTTGGTAAATATTCAATTTGATTGTTTTCTGTTTTAAAACTTGTTACACAAAAAAACGGCTAGGTTAAATCCTTACACTTTTGGTATGAAAATAAAGTGAATTTGTTTTGTGTTATAAGTACACAGATGAAACCGACCTCAGTATTCCACAATCTTTCTAAAGCAGATGCAGACGGCATACAGGTACCTCATTGCAAAGTGGTCATTATTGGTTTAGGGATGCAGGTTAGTCTTTGGCTGTTATCACACAATCCGTTGTAGCAAGGATTAGGATAAACTGGAATATTCAAAGTTTGTATATTAGGGTGTACCTGGAAATTTTGCTAAAGCACACACAGAAGAGATTTAGATTGTTTTTTCACTGTTATAGTTGTTGGTTATTGAAGGACCTTGATAATTAGTTGATAAATTAATACAATTTAGTTGTTAGGCACTGGATTCGTTATTTGGTTTGAACGATTATGTTTTTTAATGTGCTTAATTCTCTTGTAGATCATCCCCTTCAGACACATTGTATCAATTTTTTTTGACGCTTATAATTTTAATTATAAAATGTACTACATTGTTTATTCAAATAAACAATTACTTTCACGAAGTTAATAAATGTTCATATCAGTACCGTGTAGTCCAATCACAAGTCATGTATTAATTAATAATAAAAATATAGGTTCTACTTGTAAACGTTGGTTATTTGAACTGCATTCCCAATGTCAGACGATTTTTGTGCCTTGTGCGCATTCCGTCGACGGAAGGATCAGTCTGACTTGACCACTCGCTGCAGTTAGAAGCATCATGGGTCTCAATAAGGTCCGGGCTAGCGATCTACGCGTCACCATAAACGTGGCAGCGCAATCAAGTGCTGAATGCACTTGACTTTTGTTTGTTTCAGATAACGGTAAGTAAGTTAAATAATTATTAAGGTGGACTAAGTGATTTTATTTTATTTTATTATAGCACTCACTGATACCAATAGCTCACCAATTAATTTTTGATCTCGATAACTCACACATTTACCAATTTTTAATTTCACTAATTCCCAGTTTATAAGGTTACGAATTTACAAGTTTAGATATCACGTTTTAATTTCTCAGTTTACCATTAGATAATCTTGCTTTAAGACAAGTTAAAGAAGAGTTGAAATTAATGCACATTGAATAGCTCGTTTTATGGATTGATCTTATGTTTCGATTTACTTCAATGGATAACACAGCAAGTTGATGAAAATGGTTCCCCATAATGATCCAGTATAATACGCTGTAATGCATTTAATTTGTCATTAGTTCAATAGAAGAAGGTCAAGCTTACGCTTTGTAAAATGCAGATGTGGAAAGTTCGCTGACGTCACTTGTTTGTCCAAGAATCGCAGGCAAACACATGTGCTCTCAACAAGGTATTTGTTGAAATGAAGTTCAAAGTACAATGTTGCTAAGGTAAGCATTAGTCTAAGGACTTGACATGACAATAGTTGTTCAAAATAACTTTACAACGAGGCGAATATTTGAAACTAAAATGGTAGCGTTTTTTTTTTGTTTTACGAGGAAGTCAAAAGAACTTTTATCATTTGGATTTCATTATAGTGTAAATTATTGCTTACATTTGACATTACTGCAAATAATTAAAATTATTGATTTCTTTATTTAATCTGGAAAAGTATTTCATTCAAGTTCTGAACTTAAAGTAATTATGAGAACGCATTTTATTTAGTTTTGAATGTATAACAAATATTTGTAAACCAAGGTAAACCGATCTGCGCATTTTGGGTATTTAAAAATTTTACGGTCATATTTAATTCATTGTTGACATTTTGATTCCTAGTAGAAATTATCAAAATTCTCATATTTAAATATCAGAGTCTAAAAGATTAGACCACATTTGTTATTGTACATTTCGGTATATAAATTGTAAAACAGAAAAAGGCAAATTTAATTAAAGAACCATCATTTGATTTATAGGAACAACTGTTTTATTTTGGATCCAAAGGTAGAAATAAATAAGTTATATATATCCTCTTTTATAAAGAATAAGGTTGTTGGTTGTGATACAATGAAGAGGTACTAAACAGCTCTTTCAAGAAGCTTGATATTTAAATTTCCCTTTGCTACGTATGTTTAAATTATAGGTATTAATAAATACTCTTTTTCTTTATTGTATAAGGTAACAAGAGTGTACGTACTTCTTGCGTCCTTCATTATTATAATAACATTGTTTTCTTTCAGATCCTACGTGTTCGCAGTAAAAGCGATTTTTTTTACCCTGAGGATTTCAAAGTTCTCTCTTAGGGTAACCCGTGCTTTATCAATTCTAAGACTTGGTGCCGCCCCTTTTGCACTCCCTATTTTTATTTGAGAGTCAGTATATAAAACAATATTTTGTTGTGAAACCCACAACCACTCCTCATAAGCTCTACCCGAGGAATAGACCCCTAGCTTAGTCGGAAGATTGTCGATTCCCCTTCACTATACGGGTGAAATTGTTTTTTAATTGGCGCACAACGCCTTTGATTTTTTTTACTTGTGCCCAAAACAATGGGGCGATGATTGTTTCAGCGTAATACATCCACTGCTGAATAGATCATGCACTTCTGTAGTAAGTCAGGGAGGTTTATTTATAAAACTCTTAGGGACTGTTATTTATTGGATGGCACAGATTGCAATCCAATTATTATATAGTTATGTCAGGTTTACTTGTATAATTGATTTATTTTAGTTGAAAGAAAAATAGCAGTGAAGGACAACACTTTTTTTATTATTGAATTGAATGACATTATTTTATCTTTTGTTTGCAAAGCCTTAGTACTTTTATAAGATACAATTCTAGAACATGAAATCAAACTAAGACAACAGAGCACAACATAGACATACAAATTGTAGCAGGCCGTTTTAAATTATATAAAATTTATGAGGAAATTGATTTATTTTTTCGCTAAATTTAGATATGGAATTTTTTGAGAGATGCTTAAGGTTTTATATGCAAAAAGAAAAAGATTAGGCCAAGAAATTGAAGTTAAAACGTCTTTTACATGTTTATTTAGGTCAATTGTTACTTGAACCCTAACACTTTTGGAGACCATTTTTACAACAAGCAATGACTAGGGCTGCTAATTTTTGTTAAAAAGGAGACATTTTGAGTATTTATTTATCGGTTCATTGGCAATAGAAATATATTGGACTGGTTCTTATATAATATAGTGACTTACTGTTCAAATTATGAGTTTTTTTGTGAGTATTTAAACTTATTCCATTTGAAAAACTTTTTTGGCAGATTTCGCAACCAAATTCAGTATCCACATATTTCTTTTTGTTATATTCGTTAGATACATTATCATTTGCAGAACTTACAAAACATTGAAAACATAAATAGCATCATAGTTACGAACACTTGCATTCATACAACTCCGTACAACAACTGGCACAAGACACACCACAACACAAAAGCACTTGAAGGTTAATCACGGTAAAACCATAGATTATCCTATATACACAAACGAGAGGAATTTACCTGAAAGCTACATCTTATGCGATAATTTGATTTAAACCATAATTACAAAAGGAATAAAAAGGATGAGAAATTAACAGGACTAAGTTCAAACAAAATCCATACATAGAGAAGTGGACAAGAACAAAAAGGTGATTTAAGGATAACGTGTGTTTGGAGGTTAAGGACAGCAGGCTGATCATGAACTATATTGAAGTTCGCTGGATGAATTTACCAAGAAGTTCAAACATGTGTGTTTTGTATAGATTTAAATCGCAACTAAGTGGTGAATAAAATGAGTGAAAAGTGAAATTTCTGTCATCAACTATAAGTTGCATAAATCACTGGAATAAGATATCCTAACGTGCCAAGGAAATAATTAGTTCATCAGTGGCGTTAATCTGGAAACTCTCTAATTGCAAATTGTGAGTACTGTTCTGAGCTTTTTTTTGTATTTGGTTTCTAAAGCGTTGGAATTAGTTATTTACATATAAGGATAAGATTATTTGAAGAAAAGATCGCAAGAACGCAAGCTTTAATTGTAAAATTTAGTGTTAATTAATTTCTGTGTGTAAATTTTATAGTTTTAATAGACCTCAGAGAATTTCTGTAATTGGTTAGAAGGTCAAGAAGTGTTTTTAAGCAGGGTTAGAAAAGGTAAAACTTAAGGTGATAAGAGTTTGAAATCGAAAGCAAGGAGAGTTATCCGGACCGTTTTTCGGATAGCAAATATATAAACGGTATTTTTAAGATATAGCGATTGGCATCCATAATTACGACAGTTAGTAAAACCTTTCAAGGTACGTAGTACTAGTAAAGTAGTTTTATATTCCAGTTATAGTAGATTTAAGATTTTTATTAATCTTTATCATTTAATCATACGAACCCACTCCCGCACCACTGAAAATTAACCAGTGCACCGTTAAAATTGTTACGAAGTTGCTGTTCCTTCTGGGCAATTCACAATTAATAACGTAATGCCATTTTTACCCATAACAAACTTCCAGTCTGGTTGCAGCACTTTTGATTACTGCGAAACGTTTACAATGCCACTATTTAATAGATTACTGTTTATATGATTACAAAATATTTTTGATTTTATACAAAATACTGGTTTCTCAATTATAGAAAGCACGTGTGAGTAGTCTGGGACACCTGGTTCATTTACACAATAATTCTAAGGATATATATCATGTAAAATCACGTTTACACCTTTGTGGCATTAAAATACTAGCAATATACCATACGAATGTTTTATTTATTACTCTTTGATGCACTTTTTGATGATATACTCACCATGGATTTTTAAACTTTAACACTTTTTGTTAACAACGCCACTGTAAAAGAAAAATCAAAGGCAATATAATGCTGTAGCAACAACGATGCACATCGTTTGTGTGATAAAAATACTGTATTAGAAATTATAAAATATAAATAAAACTTAAAAACCACATGCGTCAATTAAAATTACTCTGAACATTTTAAAGCCACTTTTAAATTTTTCTTAATTTAGAATTACAATTTCACGATCGCCTTCTCGAATTATTTCAAACTCTGCTACTTCTTCCTCATCGGTGCTATCAAAAATTTCTACATATTCAATCTTAGGTACCTTACTTTCTTTCTTAGGTTTATTTTCTAATTTAAGTTGTTTATATTTTTGCGTATGAATAGTATACATAGCTTTCATTGTATTAATTTGGGATTTTAAAATATCCCATTCAGGTTGAGTATCTCCCAGTATTTTAGTTGGATCAAATCGTTCATCGTACTCAGGTATTTCTAAACCTAAGTATTTCATTACTTTACCTAATACATCATCAACATATGTATTAATTACGAGATCTGCCTTTTTGTCCTACAATTTAAAACAGTAAGTAAAATGATTAATGTTTTTACAACATACGAAGTTTAATTCACAAATTTAATAAATAACCATAATTACGTTTTGGATTTTCTTTTATAATGTTGACATTTAAGATAAATTCGTTAATAAAAAAATAATTTAACCGTTCACACAAACAGAGTAACATTTCCCCTAACAAACCTCTCTTAAGTGAACAATATTCTATAATTCCAAACTTGATAAATGAATTTTGTGTATATCAGAATCTTATTTAAACAAACACTTTGATGTTGTAGTTAACCTTTATTTAGTCCTATATACTTATATATATATATATATATATATATATATTATATACTTATATATATTATATACTTATATATATTGCTATCATAATAGGGTTATTAGGGATATATAGAGTCACAAGGGTTGTACACTCCATGTAAACGACACAAAAAAAAAATTAAACATTTTTATCATAAAGAGTATGCAATTCGCCAATTATACAAAAACACTGTATACAACACAACCAACTTTAATCAATGAAAGGAAACTCATTCTTCAAGAATTCAACCACATTTAGTGAGATAAATAGCTTTGTATGCAATCCAATTTACTTTTAAGAATAGCAATGTATTCATACTTTAAATAAATACGCATCAAGAACATCAAAAGTCAAACAAACATGAAACGATTTTTTTTAAACTCGACGCATTAATGCTCGCCTGAAACAGATCTTTCAAAACAAACATGTTTTGCAAACGCAGAAGGTAAATAAGCGCATTTAATTTACGTCATTATAAAATTTGCCTACGTGATCTTTAATATAAAATCAACACATAAACCCAACAGATTACGAAAACAAAAATAAGGAACTAGATGTTTGACTATGTGTGATTTCAAGTAATAAATTCCTATACAAATAAGAGAACGTGACTTGAGAAGGTACAAGGTTTAACGGAATCCAAAATACAAAATTTGATGTCTACATGATTTGCACAAGCATTGCGACGAAATTTAGGATGGTAACTCCATGAAAATCCAAAGGCTTGCGCAATAAGACAAGTGCAACGCCTCAATCAACACGATAAACTTGGTAAACTAAGTATAACAGGTGATAGGCGTACCTTTAAATACCGCACAAGCTGATAAAGGGTCGGTCTTTCTTTATACAACCAAGGCACGCTCTGTACTTGTCTGAACCAAGATAACATGCTAAGTTAAACTATCAAATTAAATAATAATTTTTAAGTGAAAGTTGGCGATTGAAAATTTCAAATACTAGTACAAGTGCAAATGTACAACAGAAATTCGCTGTTGACATTTAAAAACGTAAGTCCATAATTCTAATTAAATATATCCTTAAAATTTTATTAACTTGGGGCACTAAGCACTGCACTAGGTATTGAATTAAGTATTATACTAATTATTGAACTAAGTATTAAACTGAGGATTGAACTAAATTCCACTAAGTAAACGATTAAGTGTTAAACTGGACATTTAACCAAGCTGTACTACCAAACAAAATCAAAAAGAAAATCTAAGTGAAAACAATCCAAGGATACTGGTCTACAGCACACAGAGGCAGTTCTAAGAATTGGGGTGCATGCAGAGGCACGCATTCACAACCAGGAGTACAACAGAAAAACAACAGGTCAGAGATAAAATTCATTAATAACATAAGGTATTAATTTCTTTTTGAGATAGATAGGAAAAAAGAGAGGTAGAGGCAGACCTAGATTGGACTATTGCACACAGATGGTGAAAGATGTAGAATGTGGGAATTACAGGGAAATGTGTAGACTAGCTCAGAATAGAAATCAATGGGGGTATGCATCCAACCAGTTCCAACATGGAAAACCTAAGGATTAGTATAAGCAACTACAGGTATTGGTTTTCAATATTCTCAACTAATGTTAATTGTGCAAAAGCATTTACTGGAAACTATTAATTCAACAAATGTCTAAATGTTGAGGGATCTTGCCAGCCACATGCTGCCTTCCCCTCCCCTTCCCATAGTACTGAATCTCAGTAAAATAGGACATATAATTGGAAAACAACAAAAGGGGAACCGAGCTGTATCTAGGCTGTGGAAATTTCAGGGACCGTGTAGGTTAGCTCAGAATAGAAATAAGTGGAGGTACGCGTCCAACCAGTTTCAAGACAAAAACGTATTGACGAAAAAAAAATAGCATTTAAATTTGACGAATATTATAAACAACTGGTTGTTGGTTTTGAAATATTTTCACCTAATGGTGAGTGTTCGAAAGGATATATTGGAAAAGTATTAATTCGGCAAATGTTCAAGTATTGGGGGATCTTGGCTACTTAACCCCTACTTAACCCCATTCACACACCACTGAATATCGGGAAATGGGGTGTAAAACAATAGAAGGGGAACTGAATTGCATCTAACCAGAAAGAGCAGCGGCTATGTTCGAAGACAACAAACATAGAAACAAGGAAAAAATTTGTTAAAGCATATGGGGAAAACAAAAAAAAATAGGGGAAATAGAAGAGCAGGATACGTTCTAAGGCATTTTTTGGGAATAGTGCGTTATATATTACAGGTAGAGATAGGAAAAAAAGTGGTAGATATAGGCTTATATCAGACTAATGCACGCAGACAGATAGGGAAAGAGTAGGAAACAGTAGGTTAGCTCAGAATAGGAAAGAATGAGGATACGCGTCTACCCAGTTCCAGGACTGAAGACTTAATTATGATGAAATAAATAAATAAATAAATAAATAAATGTGTCTTGTCTACTTTTAGGCACTAGTATTATATGTTTTCAAAATTTATTTACTCTTTTCTGGTATTTGATCTTAGGTTGGTTTGCCCTGCATGTCGTTTTAGCCAGGAAGCCTTGAGTAGTTTGCAATTGTGGGGATTCAAGACTTTGGTGCGGTTCTCCAATCAATCAACATGTGGTATCGTCTGTTCGCATAAAAGAAGCGGGCATTTGTAATTAATTAATGGATGATTGCATTAGAAAGAGGCACGCGAGTTAAATTTTAGTTAATTTTAGTTGTGATATGTAGTGTGATAGCTTTGTCGAGCCGCTAATGAAATGGTAGGAATGGATAACAAAATTTATGGCATAACTCGTTAAAGAAAACCAATTTAATAATATGCGTGATGATACTTCAAAATAGAAGTTAGAGAGGTAAGGAGAATGGAATGATGTTGTATAGTGCTTTGCATTTCAATTCACTTGAAGAATATTTTAATAATGAAATTTTTGTAGAAGTATTTTAGTTTCAAGAAAGTTGAAAATTAATTTACAGCGACGTCACAGTTGTTTTCATGTTTTGTCAGCATGTGGTGTGTAGATAATGAACAAGCAGAACAGCCTTACGACATAAACCAGTTGATTGTCATGTGCTTATCTTTCGTAAGGATCCACTAGTTGTTTGTTTAGTAAAGAGGTAAATCTCATACCTTTCAATTATAACATTTAAAAAATACACACCTCTATTCTAGTGCAATTATACCTTTAATTCATAATTTGTCAATGGTTATATATTAATTTTTACATTAAGTATCCGCTGGAATGGTTTATAATAAACCCATATCATAATTCAGGTGTCTTTAATAACCTCTCTTTCTAATTCATAGAATGACATATCTCAAATTTCCTCTTACTCTCCGAAAGCATCAATCCACTTCATTCGATGACCGTTTGTTAAAGTAGAAAGATGTGGGATGGAATCAAGATGGCCGCAAGCAGATAAATAGCCTAGTGCATTGAGTGATGTTCATCAGTACAGAAACAAGTTAACAGTGAAAAATGTATGGCTCATTTAGAATTATTAAACTTAATCTTCTTCATATTTTAGCACTCAACAGAAACACAACCAGCAGAAACATAGTATGAAGTTTTTTTTAGATTAGATCTGTTGAAGGAAACAGTCGTTATGAATTCGAATTAATGTGTTTTACCTAATACCGCATTATTACGAGTAGGTTTAGCAAAATTTCAATTATTCATTGCTATCCTGTAAAAATTATGCTGTTTTAGTAGGGGAATTTAAGGTCAGGATTTTGTACTTCACAAAAGGTAAGCGATAGAATGATAAGGGATGTTCATTGTTTGTGAACAGAGGACATGTTTAAGATTGGTCATATTTGTTAGACAGATGTAATACTGCAGCATGGATTTTATGATAATTGCTTTCCTATCTACAATATAATGGTAAACTGCTATCTCATAAATAGTGATTCACTAAATGTTATATTAACCTTGCATTCTTAGAACTTTCCAGCATTAAATTTAACAAAAGTTTGGTTATGAGTTAAAATTGCTGTTGAAAAAAATTTTTTTTAAAGCATATGTTTAAAGAAATTAGTATAGAGTTTTACTGGTGATTTTGTTGAAACTATTAATCTACTGAAGTTGATGCTTGTAAGCTGCATATAAAACAAATCTGCTTTAAACAGAATTAGATAATATTTGTAGATCGAATTACCATATTGAGATTATTTGGTAAATTTCTAATTTTTAAATATGCCTCTCTCTTTGAAAATTCATATTTTTGTTACAAAACTAATAAGAAAAAAAGGAATTTAAATTAAACAATTATTTACATTCACGTTCTCTTTAAATTTTCTATTTCTTTTATTTTAAACTTTATACAATTTCAAGAACATTTTGTACTCTTTTGTTTAGCTAAACATATTTTTATTTCAAAAACCATGCCCTTTATTTAGAGGGACATTTTATCCAGCAGAGGCTAATTTTATTTTCTGAGATTCTTCACGTCCGCCTTCAGAATATACATTGCCTAAATAAATTTTATCACAGGACATGGTAAAGCCCGTTTGTTGTTTTGATTTGATTCACTATTATGGTTTTTGTTCGAATAAAGTCATAGGAATCTACAACCACGTCTCAGATGCTTGCGTAGAGATTAGAGTTCAAACTAATAGGAAGAAATCCTTTTATTAAATTTTAGTTGAAGAAAGAGGACAGGTCTTTTCTCCTAGGTTTGTACAGCAGGCATGATCAATAGGAAATAACAAAAAACGTTACACAATTCATTCATCTTTGGTATAGTGAGTACAAATGGTAATCAGAAATACAACATTTTTGCGAACTAGAAAATTTTACATAGGAGACGCAAGACATCATTATTTCAAATAGTTGTCAGAGTTAATTATGCACTTTGAATAAACTTATTCTTTATGTTTGGATATAATCTACAAAACTGTCTACAAATTTTTATTCAGAATTATTTCTAGCTAGCAAAATTTATGATGTTTTGAAAGTTTTTAACACATATTGATTATATAATTTGCAAATATGTGCTAGTTTATTAAAAAGTTAAGTTAAAATTACCAACATTAATTCTTTTGTATTTTCATTATTAAAAATTTGGCTAAATATTTTCAGACAACACCGAAAATCGTTTGTTCTGCTGTAAGTTAATTCAGATCTGTAATAGTAATTTATGTCAAGTTTTAATGTAAATGATAAATTAGGTTTACTTGACGAGCGTATTATAAGATGTTTGAAACTAAAGAGAATAATTTCTATTTTTCTTGTAAATATATATTTGGAAACTTTTCCCCACGTATGTAAATACGTTTGAATAAACGAAAAAAAAACTGAGTAAATAAAAATTAATTTGTCTATTATCTTTGTTTATTTACTAGGTTTTGAAGGAAGTAAATTGGTATAGCAACAAACATTGCACTTCTTCGAAAGGTCGTTGCACAAGAAACCTTGGTCTTCACCAGCGTCTTATCAGACACGAAGCAGATAGTCTTTCTATGTTAAACTGAAACTTTTTATATGAACACAGACTGGTACAGAAATGTAATTACTAAGACATGATCATCATATATCAGAAATCAAAAACAATCAACATCATACTATAATGACAAGTGAGAATAAAATGAAGCCACGAGATATAAGAAGGTGACCAACTTCGATCATTAATTTGAAATAATGTGAAAAGAAGGCGAGTAAACAAAATAATACCAAAATAGAAAAAGCAAAGGGCGGGGCATTTCACTGGATAGTCCAACCTTTCAAAAATTTGGATTTGATGGTATAAGGGAGTTGGATAACTTGGATAACTTAAGAAATTATTGCAAGAAAAACATTGACATGATTAGACAGACATCCTGAAATTTAAAACAGTGAGTAATATTATGAGGTTATATGTTTAGAATTATTAATTATGCATGTGTGCACTGAAAATGTTTATTTTGTATTTATGTAATAGGAAATTAATTAAAGTGAAAGTGATTATTTTATTGAGCGAAGAGTTACCGTCAGAACGAGAGTTGATTAAATTTAAGCATAATGTTATTTGCTTAAAATATTTAGAAATATGTGTGTAATAAAGGGATTTCTAAAGAAATTGGGATTCATAATGTCAGGTAATTTAATATGGGAAACTGAAGGTTGAGGGATTGTATTAGTGATGTTCTTTATTTTAGGATTTCTTTTAGTAATACTTGCACAGAGGTTAAGAAATTAAGTTTGTTTAAGTATATTTGTGTGTACATTGCAATTATTCTATTTTAATAGAAGTTAGCGTAGGTTGAATTTTATTTGCATTTACTTATGAACAAAAGTGGGTTATTGTAAAGGATATCTAGTTACCCTAGTGATGGAGTTGTACTTACGAAAGGCATTGATTTCAAGAATTTATGTAATTTAAACAAAATTTAATGAGTATTTTTATGGTGCTTTAGAGAAGGGTAACATATGTGATAAAATTTAGGAAACCGAAGCAAAGGAGACCTATGCGAAATAACCATCTTCCATGTAGGGATAATATAGAAGGGATTGCTGTGACAGGCAGTTTTTGGCGTCCTTAATTATGTAAGAGAAAAGCCTTTCAGGATAATTTTTCTTAATCTTCTTTAGGAATTAAACCACTCAGAGTTGTTAATATCGTCTTTATTTACATTTCGATCCATGACCTAGGATCGTTGTCAAAATAAAAATTCAAGTTTGACATTTATTACATAAATTGAAGGCGACTTTGATCTATTAATATTTAATTTGAATACATTAGGTGAAAATTTTAAAGTTTAGAAGAATGAGTGCCTTCAATTTGTGTTGGGTCCTGGGAGTGACTTTAAAGTAATCAATACGCTTAATGTGAATTCAGCTGATTAATTTTTCTATAGTTGAACTTCATATAAATTCAATAACTTGAAGTTTGGAAAACTTTTTTTAACATGTTTCTATTTATAAGGTTGATGGGATGATTATTAAAGAAGTGTGTGATTACGTTACCGTAAGACTTAAGCAGCCATTTTTTTATATTTATCTTGATGAGAAAAGCTCATTATGATTTCGGCTACCTCTTTGGTAGATTTCAACATGTTGGTCTAAAAATATTTTATATGGTTCTGAGGTGATCCTAATGCGGGTCTACACTTGTCGTCAGATACCAATGCTGTTTAAGCAAGATTGTATATAAATCTGAGGCGACCCTATAGTGGGTTTACACTTGTCAGACAAAAATGCTGTTTTACCGGGGAGGGGGGGGGGCTATTAATGTTTATTATGTAATTAGTTACTGTCTGTATAAATAGAAATCATGTATGCATGATGTATTTCATGGTAATATCTCAAGGAAAACTTGCAATGCTACCTAGATATTGGGGGAATTTGATTTTCATTTGTTATTACTTTTAGTAATGGTGTAACGAATATATATATTCTGTAGCACTATTTTTGCAAGAATCACATCTGTACAATTTTAGTCTGTGGTATTTGATTCTCGTATTTGATACTGTTATATCTGAAAGAAACAATTCCATAATGGAACAGGAAATCATGACCGTTTAATTAACTTAAATGCTTTACCCAGAAATATTTAATAATAATATACGCTCAAAAAACATATTTAAAAGGGAACTAGTCGTTTGTGTTGCCTAACCTAAAGGCGGATTATACCCGTTCAGTCGTTAAAATTAGGATAGCGCTTGCGTGAATACGGTCACGAGGTGACGCGCTACGCAGATAAGCGGTTCCGTACTTGCTCGGAATGAATACCAAGCAGCCATTTGTATTTGAGAATGTAGTTCATACTGCATCATCTACAGATGGGCTCCCAAATTTTACATAAGTGGGGCCTCAGAATAGGCATGCCGAAGTAGAGAAAGGAGGGCTGGTCGTCTTGGGACACGGAGGATTCATTCCTGTGACTCCGGCAAGGCGCTTGATCACGCTTCTTCTTGAAATGGTTCGAGTCGGTTTTTGTTAACGGTGAGTTCGCATTATTCAAATAATTTATAAAATATCTTTATTTCCTTAGCGCATGAAGTAACATACATATAAGGTACACATGAAGTAATTAGAGATACAGATAAAGAGATTGGGTCAATGTTCGTTTGTTAAGAAATTACAGCTGTCGTTCGAGGTTTTGTTGCAACAAAGTAGTAGGCAGATTCCAGAAAACGTGCATCGCTGTTTGATAACTAGGGGACACAGCTTTATTAAAAACAGGTATCAAACCTTTCTTTTGTAATGTTTGTGAGACCTTGAGTGTGCTCACATAAATTGTAGTCGAAAATTGCTTAGTTATACTAAATTTTGTGCATAAAGAACAGCGTGGAAGATTATTGTTAAGAAAGGCTATTCAAATAATTTTGCAAGATACGCGGAACATTCACATGTTAAAATGTTGAGATTCTAAAGTCCATTTCCTGCCTTTTAAAAAAAAGTTCATTACAGATGTCAAATTTTAATAAGGTCATTATACTTGAATAAGTTGAAATGTTATTTATCCAAGTTAGCTGCACGTGATTCAAATTTTTTCTAAGAAATAAATTAAACTTAATGTGAAAAACAGATGTAAACCAATAAACAGATCTGAGTATTTGGTATCACAAATTTTGTTATAAAATATTATTAAAATTAAGGTCTTGTTATGTCAAGACAGATTTATAAAGAATTCAATTATATTATTTCATTTTTGTAATCATATTCGAAAAAAAAACGAAAAGAGAGAAACTATATTAAATTTCATTTTTGGACTCAAGTTTTTTATTCCATGCACAATTAATTTTACTAAATTTTTTTTAAAGAAAATAAGTTTTTTGAATAATGAAATTAGACGAATGCTGAAGTAATTTAAAAAACACAGTTATGCTACAACTGATTTATTCTAGGTATTCATTTTTGATTTAAATATCTTTGGTGTGGTAATTTCAAGATTATCCACTCGTAATTATTGGTATGCTTTTTTATTAAAAAGCACAAACAGTGTCTTTTTAATAGAGAATTTGTTGTGTACTTTTTCTTTCAGGGTCATCGAGATCGAAGAAGTTGTAAGTATGCTCCATAGGTTTCCAGATGTGTTAGTTCATTAAGTTGTAAGTTTTTATGGTGCTTAATTCCAATGAGTTTCTGTATCTTCTCATAGGAGTATAGAGTTTCTAGTATTGCCCATATAGATACAGTGGTGCTCAATTCCCCTTTTTTTATGTTAGCTTATTGTAGAGTTTATACCATCCCCACGCCCTTTCTCATTGCTCACCCTTGGGGTAATTCCTAGACTTAGCCGCGAACAAATAAAGCTTCACTTGTATCCGAGTGGAAAAAAAAGGTTACAATGGAATCCATTGTTTACTGAAATTCGTTTGTTACGAAATTATTTTTGTTTCTTTGATTTTGTGTTTTTGGTGGTTTTCTTCTTTGTCAATAATTTTTGCGTCTTCCCATTTTATTTTACGCTGAAGGCCCATGCATGTTGGCAAGTCATCCCTAGATGTGAAATAACCAAAATTATCTTCAAAAACTGTCCGTAATCAGTTGAAAAACATGGCATTTTTACACCAATTCTATGAATCACTTTTTTCCAACTCAATCTTTGTATTTTAGTCCCATTCTTACTACCGATTAAGTTGAATAAGGAGACCTCATTTTCACGGCCCTTCCGAACAAATTTAATACATCCTCTTAAAAATGTAGAATCCAACTTAGCAGGTTTTAGAAATGTCCTTAATTTATATACTTTCTTTTACGAATACCTTTGACCGTTTAAAATAGGAACGTAACTTCATATTTGAGAATCGGGATCGTCTTAATTGCGCTTTGAACTTAATAAAGTTTGCATTAAAAGTATATTTTTCAATAAAAGTTAATAGAACATACTAAGAATACCTTAAAATCAAACGAATATTTCACTTGTAAAACTCATAGTTAAATGAATATTTATTGGTGAAAACTTAAAATTAAGTGAACTTTTCATTAGGAACAACTTTGATTATAATTTTATATTGTTTAGAACACATTGCAAAGCGTACAACAATATGTGATAGTTTACCTAAAAATTTGGGTATTTATTTTGAAGATCATCACATAACTCTCATTTCATGTACTTCTCCCGTCAGCAATACACGGTGTAGTACCCAATAAATTGGGGATCTCTTGCAATGGAGATGAATGCAAGTAGTGCTCCCTTATCATCATCATTAGGTCTTCAGTCCTGGAACTGGTTAGACGCATACCTCCAGTGTTTTCTATTCTAAGCTAATCTACACGTTTCCCCAAAATTTCCAGTCTGCATCATTCACTATCTACAGGCAATAATCTGATATAGCTCTACCTCTATCTCTCTTTTTTCTTATCCCTGCGTGCAATATATCCTGCACTATTCCCCAAATGCCTTAAAATGTGTCCTACACTTCTATTTCTCCTATTGTTTTTTTGTTTTCCACAGATATCTTTCTTCGCCTACTATTTCTATAACCTCTTTGTTATTAAGTTTGCCTGTCCATGCTATCATCATCCTACATTTGAAGCACACCATTCCAAAAGGCTTCTACCTTTTTCCCGTCCGCTTCTCCTATTGTCCCTATTTCATGGCCATACAGTGTTCCTTGTTTCTGTGTTTGTTGTCTTCGAACATAGCCACTATTCTTTCCTGTTAGATACAGTTCGGTTCCTTTTTTCTTGTTTTCTAAATATATATCCTAGTTCACCAATATTCAGCGGTGTGTAAAGGGGATTAAGCAACTTGTGGTTACCAAGATCCCCCAATACTTAGACATTTGCCGAATGAATAGTTTTCTGGTAAATCCTTATGCATAATTAACATTAGTGAGAATATTCCAAAACCAACATCTATGGTTGTTTATAATAATCACCAGGTTTAAGTACAATTATTTTGTTCGTCATTAGGTTTTCCGTCATGGAACTGGTTGGACGAGTATCTCCATTGATATAAGGTTGAGGGGAAGGTTATTAAAGATGTGTGCGATTACGTAATCATAAGACCTAAATAGCGTTTTTTAAAAATATTTATCTTGAGGAGGAAAACTACCCTACTGCCATGATATTTAGTGGTATGTGAAGGGGGTTAAGTAGTCTTGTGACTACCAAGATACCCCAACACTCGAACATTTGCCGAGCTAATATGCTTATTGTTATGTAATTAGTTATCATATATATAAATAGAAATCATGTACGTAGGCTGTATTTCATTTTAATATCGCAAGTAAAACCCAAGAAATACTTGCAATGCTACCTAGATATTGGGGACATTTGATTTTCATTTGCTATTTTTTTTAGTAATGGAATCCATTGTTTACTGAAAGTCACGGATCCATTTATTAAACAGCTATTTTTATGTTGCGTTATATAAGCAGGTTCGTTGATTTTGCATTTTTGGTGGTTTTCTTCTTTGTCAATAATTTTGCGTCCTCCCATTTTATTTTATTATTAGAGTCCCATGCATGTTGGCAAATCATGGATTTTTCAAATATTCTATTTTTTATATATGATTTATGTGCTTTTAATCAAACTTCAAATGATCTGGAACTGTCCCATATGTAGAACTTGTTATATTCGCACGGTATTTTGAAGATGCAGCTTTTTGAATTTTGTATTGCATTTTTGGGTTTTGTTTTTGTTAGTTGTGTTCTTCTTGGTTTAAATACTGTTTTGATTTTGAATTTGTTTCCTATTCTTTGGATTTTTTCGAAGCGACAACTCAAAGAAGATCAAAAGCAAACAAATTTAGAGTAAGATGCAAAATCGAAATAGAAGAGAATTACGTAGATGGTGTCTACGCTATTTGGCCTCATAATACAAAACTAATTAAAAACTTTGTAAATTCAATTAACACAATACAACCAACTATTAAATTCGCATATGAATTAGAGCAACACGGAAACTTCCATTTTTAGATATTCTAGTTAGCAAAAACGATACAACAATCAATACATCAGTATACAGAAAACCAACACATCAAACAGATATTTAAACTTCGATTCAAACCATCCACATTGTGTCAAACGAGGAATTATCAAAACCATGTATGATAGAGGAAAATTAATATTATCAAACGAAGAAATTTTAAAGAAAGAGAAAGACCTAATCAAATATACACTAATAGAAAACAAGTATCCTAAAAGAATAATAGAGAATGAAATGAATAAAGTCCCAAAAAATAAAAAAGAAAAAAACAGAAACAACGATACGCATCAAAAAATGCTAATACCATACAAAAAAGGATTCTCCGAAAAAATACAAAGAATAGGAAACAAATTCAAAATCAAAACTGTAATTAAAACTAATGGACAGGCAGGCGTAGGAATAGTGTTAGGTAAAAGATTAGGGCATAAAGTTAAAGAGTACTTACAATTTAGTGATAGAATAATTATGGTTAGATTGAGTACAAAACCCACAGACACTGTTTTAGTTCAGGTTTACATGCCAACAACTCAGTACGAGGATGAGGAAGTAGAAAAAGTATAAGAGGATATAAATAGTATAGTGAGAAAAGTAAAAGGAGATGAGAATTTAATAGTTATGGGCGATTTTAATGCGTCAGTGGGAGAAGGTGGTGAGGGAAAAATGGTAGGAAAATTTGGGTATGGCAGACGAAATGATAGAGGAGAAAGATTAGTTGAGTTTTGCCAGGAAAATAGATTAGTTACTGTAAACACTCTATTCAAACAACATGTTAGGAGAAGATATACCTGGAAAGCGCCAGGTGATAGGGCTAGATACCAAATAGATTATATTTTAGTTAAACAGAGATTTAGAATCCAAGTTAAAAACTGTCGTAGTTATCCAGGGGCTGACATAGATAGCGATCATAACTTAGTTAAAATGAAGTGTAAACTAAAATTCAAAAAATTGAGAAAGGTTAAAAGAGAGGGATGGGATCTAGGTAAGCTTAATGATAGTAGGATAAAAGAGGAATATAAACAAGTATTAGATAATAAGAGCAAAGAGATAGCTGTAGGAGGGAACGTAGAAAATAGATGGAAAGAAATAAAACTGACTGTACATGATACAGTAACACAGACTATAGGTAAGAAAACAATAGAAGCGAGAAAACCGTGGGTAACAAAGGAGATATTAGATTTAATAGAGAACAGAAGAAAGCTTAAACCTTTCAGAGAAGTGGATAGTGAAAGTAAGCAAAAATATAATACAGTTAGAAATAAGATAGTACATGAGTGTAGAAAAGCTAGAAATAAATGGATGGAGGAGAATTGTAAGGGAATACAAGATGATTTGAGAGTAGGTAAGACAGACAGGGCTTACAGGGCAGTTTAAAAGTTTTTTGGGGAAGATAGGAAAAAATATAATGGTATTAGAGACGAGAATAATGAGCTTCTAATAAATAAAGTTGAGGTAGCAGATAGATGGAAAAGATATTTAGAAGATTTATATAAGGGAGACGAAATGGATGAGTTAGAAAACGAATTCCATATCATTGGTTCATCCCTTTATCCCTACATTTTGGTTCCTTTCGACCGCATTAATTAATATTTGCATATAAAAATTGATTATCTAATCAAACAATTAGAGTAATCAGGGCAGTTTTACACATTAATAGTAATTGCAGTTAGGCTTATTTCATAATATTTGTGCATGCCGTTGCATTTTAAAAGTTACTTCTTAAAATTTAAGTGCATTAAAAAGCAGTTAATTTAAATTAAGCGTATACAAATAGGAAAAACATCATTGCGATACCCTGTTCTAAGAACTTGCATTGTATACCTGAAGCTGCACTAATCTATTTTGGTGAGAGCTTAAAGAACCGTTATTCCTCGAGGTATCTTAAGGGTTGTGGTCAACACAAGTCTCATTTTAACGTTAAATTAAAGTGTCACTCAGGATTAGCTACATAATTGCTAGTTTCTGAAAAGTGGTAGAGTAGTTACATGTTCATCATTAGTTTGGGTTTACATCTTTAAGATTTGTTATTTTTGTGACAAGGGTACTCGTGTTTAGGGAATAGCTATTTTGTTCGAAATGACTCAGATGCTTATGGACCGTCTTATAGTAGATGGAAAAGGGTGTTTGGATAGAATAGAAAATTTGTTTGAAAGTATTTCAAAGTTGGAATATAATCTTGAAAACCAAGCAATCGCTTCGATGATGGTACAGTCAGCTGTAGAGATAAAGGAAGAATTTGAAGCATCCTACAAAAGGTGTGTGTTAGACGAGGATGATTCGGACAGTTTGAGTCAAATTACAGCAATCAGAATTGAATTGGATAAAACTTTAATATCAATTAAAGTTATTGGGGCAAAATTTGTTAGTTTGGTTGAAAGTAAGCAGGAAGCGAAACCGTTTTCTACAAGTAGATCGTCGTATGATACCGCTGGTATAGGTATCACCAGTAATTTAAAACTTCCAAAGGTCGCAATTGGGAGCTTTTCTGGACGCATAGAGCATTGGGAATCGTTTCATAGTTTGTATAAAATCTCATTCATTTAAATACACAGTTATTACCAATCGAAAAGTTTTATTTCTTACTGAAGCGTTGGATGTAGATTCCAGAAATTTAATTCGTCATCTACCAATAAATAATGACAATTATGAAATTGCATACTCCGTTATAGTACAACGCTATGACTCACGTCGTTTGATTGTCAATACATATTGGTCAGCTCTTGAAAATTGTCCTAAGGTGAAAGCAAAATCACATACAGAACTTAGGGATTTGTTGAATTGTTTTACAGAGAATTTGTCAGGTTTACGTCAAATAAAAATTGATTTACTTAATTTAATATTGTTTAATTTGTTGAGCAAAAGGTTGATGCTGACCTCTTAAAGGCATTTGAGGTTGAAAATAATGAAGAAATACCTACATACGAGCAATTGAAATCATTTCTTGAAAAACAGTGTAAAGCTTTGGAAATTAGTAGTATGATTTCGTCCGAACCATCGAAGTCAAGTTCAAAACACACATTGAATACAAACATTAAGGAAAAGCGTTTTTCTTTTAATCCGAAATCATATGTTAAAACCTCGACTTACAACTTCAAACGCGGTAAAATGTTTGGTTTGCAATGGTAATCATCAGATTTATCGTTGTCAAATTTTTTGGATAAGGTTCCTCAAGAAAGGTATAATACTGCAAAGGATAAAAATTTGTGTATCAATTGTCTTCAAGATACACATAAAATTGCAACATGCCCTTCAAAATCGGTATGTAAAAAATGTCACAAAAAGGGCCACAATACCCTCCTTCATTTTGAAAATTCTGCTGCTGTTGTTGAAACAAAACCTGCTGCTGCAGATGTTTCAAATGTTGCCTCTACTTCCAATTGTAGTACATTGTTCTCGTCGAAATTGTCAAGTGCTTCTACATTGTTATCAACAGTTCAAGTTTCTATTCGCAATGAATTTGGACAAGCGCAAATCGTAAGAGCATTATTGGATTGTGGAAGTATGGAATCTTTTATAACGGAAAAATGCCGTCAACGGCTTGGATTAAATAAATCAAAGGTTGCATTAAAGGTAGAAGGGTTGGGTTAGCGTCATCTCATATTACCGGAAAGGTAGTTTGTAAAATTAAACCCGTTGGACACACAATGCCAGAATATTCAGTTCAAGCATTTGTATTGCCAGAAATTTGTGGAAAGTTACCAACGGCTCCAATCTCTTCGAAAAATTGGATACATATAAAAGGTTTAGACTTAGCGATCCTCTTTTGATAAACCAGGTAATATAGACTTGTTGTTGGGAGCAGATATTTTTGCCCGCACTTTGGGTAATGAAACTCGTTCGGGTTCACCTGATGAACCAGTTGCGATTCGCACTTCATTTGGTTGGTTACTGACAGGCAAATTTGTGTCTCCAGTGACAAGTGGCACGTCATTGTGTGCATTCGTAGAACCCTTAGAGTCTAGTATCACTAGATTCTGGGAACTGGAAAACATTCCAGACATTCCAACACACAAGTTATCCCCACAAGAGGAAATTTGTGAAAACACTTTCGTAGCAATTATTCGAGAGACAAAACAGGTCGTTTCGTTGTATCGTTGTCGTTTAGTGGTCCTGAACCGTTGTTTGTTGGGTCTCGGGATGTCGCACTTAATCGGTTTTATTATTAGAACGTCGCTTGGAAAAGAATCAGGAATTATACACTTTGTATAAACAATTTATGCAAGACTATTCCGACAGTGGGCATATGACACCAGTAAATGCTTCAATTAGTAGCAATATTCCATCTCCGAATATTATATTCCGCACCATGCGGTTATGAAACCGGAAAGCACTACTACACAAATTCGAGTGGTGTTTGACGCATCCGCGGTTTGTCCCAGTGGTGGTTCATTGAATGAACATTTGATGCCAGGACCTCCGCTTCAGAAAGATATTTTTGCTTTGTTGTTGGATTTTCGTTTATATTCCATTGTATTAACTGCCGATATTAAACAGATGTACAGGCAGATTTTTGTTGCTCCGAATCATCGGGCTTATCAAAAAATACTTTGGAGACCAACGTCATCAGAGTCAATAGTCGAGTACCGATTGAATACTGTTACCTACAGAGTTACTTCATCACCGTTCTTGGCAATGCGTGTTATTAAGGAGCTTGCGAATGCTGAAGCACCTAAATATCCAAACGCTGCCAAGGTTTTGTTGTCTGATGTTTATGTCGATGATTTGATTACCGGGTGCAGTTCAGCTGATGAAGCTAAACGTCTAGTTTCTGAATTAAATCAGATTTGTGAGACTGGAGGTTTTACATTGAGAAAATGGAATAGTAACATTGCTAGTATCATTGATGATTTACCAGAATCTTATCGTTATCAACAAGCTGTTTCCTTCGAGAAATCTAACAATGTTACCCAAAAGGTATTAGGTTTGCGTTGGCAACCGTCGCTGATCAATTCTTCTATGATACAAATATCATAGACAGACCATGTACTAAAAGAAATATGTTGTCCGAGTAGCAAGGATCTTTGATCCGTTAGGGCTATTAGCGCCTTTAGTATTTTTGGCCAAGCATTTAATACAATCGTTATGGATTTTAGGATTTGAATGGGATGACAGTCCCCCGTTGACCATAAGTTCAAAGTGGAAAATTTATTTGCAACAAATGTCGCAATTATCAGACCTTAAAATTCCTCGGTGGATTATTTCTGATGATGTTCAAGATCTACAGCTGCATGCGTTCTGTGACGCTTCTGAGGCAGGGTATGCTACTGTGATTTACTTTCGTACTGTTGACATACAGGGTGATATAAAGGTTGCCTTAGTATGTGCAAAATCTAGACTTGCGCCCACAAAGCGCATATCGTTGCCAAGACTCGAATTGTGCGGTGCTGTGTTATTGTCTGATGTAGTGGCATTTGTCCAAAATACATATAAAACTCGTCTGTCGTTAGATCGTATAGTTGCTTGGTCCGATTCTACAGTCGCTCTGTGTTGGATTCGATCGTCATCTTATAACTGGAAAACTTTTATAAGTAATCGGATTTCGCATATTCAGGATCGCTTTCCTCCTGCATCTTGGAACCATGTTCGGTCACATGATAACCCGCAGACTGCGCCTGTAGAGGATGTTAGCATCAGATTTAGTCAATCATCAGTTATGGTGGACAGGCCCTCCATGGTTGTCACTTCCAGAAGAAAATTGGCGGTTACCCACATGCCAAAGTTAATCGATACATCTCCAATAGATGTGGAGAAACGTACATTGGTATTAAATGTTGTTGTGACAGATAATTTTTAGATTCATTACTAGAGATTTTCAAATCTACAAAAAATATGTAGAATTGTTTCATATGTTTACCAGTTTGTTCGTAAGTTACAATTTTCTAGACAGGCAGTTGGTGAGAATTTGAATAACGTGTCTGTGTCTCAGCAACACGCGATGGAGTTATTGATTAAGAGAATTCAGCAGGAATCATTTGGTCAGGATATAGAAAATATTAAACGGGTAAGGTAATTAGTAAACATCTTCGACCTCTTACCCCTTTTATCGACTCGCGTGGTTTGTTGAGGGTGGGCGGTCGGGTCAGAAACTCGGAATTACCATATGAAACAAAATTTCCATTGGTACTTCCTCGCACTCACAGATTAACAGAATTAATCATCTTGGACTGCCATAAAACATACTTACACCCTGGTCTTAAAGCCACACAATTTTACTAACCCAAAATTATTGGATTTTGTCAGCAAAAGAGTCATACGTCAATGTTTAAAATCTTGTATTCGATGTTTTAGAGTGAAACCAATTGCTTATTGTCCTCCGATGGGTGATTTGCCTGCATCAAGGTTTACCTCTGTAAAGGCCTTCCTACACCCGGGAGTTGATTTTGGAGGTCCTTTCTGTATTCTCATGAGCCGTAATCGAGGTGTAAGGTCACTAAAGGCTTACATTTGTTTATTTGTTTGCTTCAGCACAAAGGCTCTTCATTTAGAGCTTGTGTCAAGTTTGTCGGCGGATGCTTTTATAGCCGCGTTACGACGCTTTATAGCCCGCCGGGTAAATGCCTGAAACTCTATTCGATTGCGGTACTAATTTTGTTGGAGCATCGAACGAAATCTCGCAACTGATGACTCAATCAGCGCATGCTGAAGGAATTGAATGTGTTCAATCCTCCTCAGCTCCTCATTTTGGAGGGTTGTGGGAGGCTGGAATTAAGTCTGTCAAGACACATTTAAAAGAGTGATCGGCGACCAGATATTATCATACGAGGAATTAAACACGGTTTTAATTCAGGTTGAAGCCATTTTAAATTCAAGGCCTCTGTGCCCCATGAGCTCAGATCCGAATGATTTTTCATTTTAAGTCCGTCCCATTTTTGAATATAGAGCCTGTTTCTGTCATACCCGATCCAGTTCTCCTTGAGTTGGAAATATCAAAATTAGATCTGGCAACTTATTCAACGCATCCAACAATCATTTTGGAAGCGTTGGCGTAATGAATATCTGCATTCTTTGCAACAGAAGGCAAAATGGTTTACCCTACTTCTGAGGCGAAAATTGGAACGTTAGTCTTAATTCATGACAATCAAGTCGCACCTTTACATTGGAAATTAGGGCGCATAGAAAAACTGTATGTTGGTTCAGACAACATTAGCGCGTGGCAGGTGTGAAAACAATGCAAGGTTTTCTCAAAAGACCACTTGTTAAACTATGTCCTCTTCCTTTGTAAAAATAGTTTTAGTATTTTTCGTAAGTGTATACGTATAAGTATTTGTTGCCGTTTACTTTTAAAATAAGTTGCTTCACACTTATTTTGGTGGGCGGTATGTTTAGGCTTATTTACCCTATTTACACGTTTTATCTTAAGCTTATAGATATTAATTAATGTCGCTTATCCTTTAACCTAACAGTACTTCACCCCTTCCTATAATCCGGTTCTATCCACTACCTACCTACAAGAAAAGGGATTAAATGGTGAGAAAGGACAGAAATTCCAGTGCTTCGAAAGTCGTAGTAAGCGTCACATGTACGCAATATGTTGTCGTGGTTATTTTGCAGTAATTAGTGCCGTACAATCGGTTCGTGTGCTAATTAACATTACTACATTCCGCAATCAATTAATAGTTTCGTTACATTGATCGACCAGCGTTGAATCAAGATCGCAGTCATTAAAGGTAGGTGAATTCCATATCATTGGTTCATCCCTTTATCCCTACACTTACCATAACATATAATTTAACACTTTTCCTTTTTGAAGCGGATAACCAGGTTATATTTCATTTCCTTATAAATGGTAATCATGTAAACATGTTAGAGTTCTGTAACAACCATCAGGTTGCAAATATCTATGTAGAGCCAGCTGGATAGGAAAAAGGATATAGGAAGACCTAGACCAAACTATATTAGTCAAATTATTAGAAATTTAGGTTGTGAAGGGTATGTAGAGCTTTTTAGATTAGCACAGAATAGAAAAGAAGTTAGAGCTGCGTCAAACCGACCTTAAGTAAGGTCGATAATAAAATGATGATGAATTAGAACCAACAAGAAACAACTAAGAACGCAACTAACAAAAACCAAAACACAATACAAAGTTAAAAACTGCAATATCATGACAATAGGGTAGTTTTCCTTCTCAAAATAAATATTAAAAACGGCTGCTTAAGCCTTACGATAACGTAATCGCACACTTCTTTAAGAACCACCCTCTCAAACGTATAAATAGAAACATGTAAAAAATGTTTTCCAATCCTCAAGTTATTGAATTTATATGAAATTTAACTATATAAAAATTAATCAGCTGATTACACATTAAGCGTATTGGTTACCGTAAACAAAAATTGACACCTAATGTATTCAAATCAAAGATTAATAAATCAAAGTCGCCTTCAATTTGTGTAATAAATGTCAAACTTAAATTTTTTATTATTTTGACAACGATCCTAGGTCCTGGATCGATTTTAACAACTGTGAGTGGTTTAATTCCCAAAGAAGATTAAGAAAAATACAAAACAAACCACAACAAACACAGGAAGTATTTACCTTTCAAGATAAGTGATTAATCTAACATAGTTTTTGTATTTCAGCCATTTTGTTCATTATGTTTATTCCTTTATTGTTTTATTTCAAATTTTTCTATTTTCTCTTATAATTTCTTCCGTAGGAACCCACTCCCATACCACTGCAGTTAGCTTACGCACCCTTATATTGCTACAGGGTCCCCAACCTTCAGCGCAAATCTAAATTTATTAACGTAACACTCATTTTACCTGTAACAACGTGTTTTCTTACCACACGTCGAGTTAAGCCATTTTCAAAATAAGCAATTAAGAATTGTTATAAAATTTGAAAGATTTCAAGTACAGTGAACATGTTTAAAATCTTTCAAATTGAAAGCAATAGGCAGTTTATTTTATATTTGTTTACAATACTTCAAAAATACAATTTATGCAATTGAGGAAATCTAATAATATAAATTACATACAGGTTATTATACACTAAACTGCAGCTATTTTGTAGCTTGGCCGATAGCTTACTCCACAAACAATTTACCGCTCATCTACATTTTGTATAGCAAAAGTAACAAAATAATTGTTATAGAGATGCTCGTTTGATGCCTTATTGAAAAAGAAAAAGAAATGAAGGGAAAAAGAGGTTAATTAATTGAAGTAGTTAAGATTGTAAATGTAGACTACAATTGGGCTTGCAAGAGTTATAAATTTTTGAAATTAATCAAATTAAATATGGTAAAACTTAGCACAAAGGTAACATGTAATTATTGTTAGCAGACAACCTATAGTTTAAGTTTACGCCTTTTCAAATTTATAGCCAGTAATAGGTAATTTGCATCTGAAAGGATTAATTCAGATATAAATGAGTAATGAATTCTGTGGTTATGGGCAATTTGTAAATATAACTTCCGTATGTTGTAATTAATACACAATTCCGCTAAAAAAATACTTACATGTTTAGTTGGTTGCAAATTAATTATTGCTACAAGGCCACCATACTTCTTGCACAAAATAGGTAAATTACCACTAGGAACAATTTGTAAAGTAGTCCCTAAACATATACTGAGATCTGAAACACTAAATGACATTTCCATGAATGCTGATTTGACGATGATTGCTACTTTTACCCAGAATGATAGTCTGCCATTAAAAGATCCTCTTCAGGTAAATTTGCTTCCCAGTCTAAAATTGTATCGTGCAATTTACCTCTACAGCCTCTTCTTGTTGTCTGGGATCCTGGACAATTTGTACCTAATGACTTTTGTCCTACACTGCTAGTTGCAGAATTTCTCACAAATTGTCTATAAAGATAAACAAAATGAATTTGGTATATCGTATAGACCTACTGGTAAGAATTACATTCACCGATATCAGATTACCTATAAAATTTTCATGAAATATAAATTGAATAATACCCAATGTATTTGCTAAACAAATTCAAACTTAAAAACATTTTACTTTTCAACACATCACTATATTTCTAAAAATACTTCAACCCTCTAATTTATAATAGTGGGATAAAATTAAGTCACAGACTACCAATTTAGCAGAGAAAGCTTTTCTGAGTACAAATTTAAGCTTGGAACCACACCTGCAGACACAAACATACAAGTTAAACGCACAACATAACTGCATGGCAACTCAAGTTCTAAATTCCTTATGGTGTTACATACCAAAATTGACATTGTACATTTTTAAATATGTGACTAAATTCCTGCCACTATTTCAAATAAACTTGTTAAATTTCCGCCATCCCGGACAGTTGCGTCGGCGCAAAAGAATGCGCAGGTGTGGAGTGATGGGCAAGTGCACGGTTTGCGACATGAGAGGACATAATTATTAGCCACGAGCCGTCGAACGGAAACGTCTACCTGTGTCGCGTTTTTTGTCTTTTCTATTTTTTAGGATGTAGGTTCCTCTATCTTCTCTCTACCTTTTATCGTTACCTCTACCTGTATCCTATCGTACCGCTACAAACGACGAAAGAGGAAAGGCGAATAAATTTGGATCAACAATGGCGTGACTTAACCCACACCAAACAACTACAAGGAGATGCACTGAGGTTAACTGCATGGAGCGTTTTAAGTGAGTACTTCGCTTTATTTGCATTTTTGAGTGCAAATTGTATCATTGTAAACGTGTTTGGTATGTGATACAATTTGACACGTAATTATGTCATTATTGTGCAATATTGTGAAACGTGGATCATATCAGTGTTGCCAACTGTAGCAGTGGCGCTGAATACATACACGCGGGAATGTAACAATGGAATGTATTGGGATAATATCTGGGTTGTCTATGAATTGTTTATTTCCCTTAATTATTGATATTTTAGTATTCATCACCCTTTGTAGGGTTGCCCTACCATATCCTTGATTCAAGTTTGGGACAACGGTCTCTGCTGTTAGTATTTTCTGTAGTTCTCTCATTTTAACATGTTCCTTTCTTATGATTATGATTTCACAGTCGTAACTATTCCTCATCTAGGTCTACCATTTTTAATGAAATTTGTAAGATATCCAGCTAATGTCTGGATCATACTGCGACTTTTGTGCAGTATAGTTAAATTTCGTTGCTATTGTTTATTTATTTATCAATTCTGGTACGTATTTCTAATGTTATTGGTTTACACTAATGAACATTTGTTTCAGCTGCACCCTCGTTTTTTATTGTTGTTTTTAGTTTTAGTTTTAACCTCCTGGTCCTGTGTTAACAAAGAAGTGGAAAAAGTGAATAAAGAAATTAATAAAATATGTAGTAATTTCAAAAATGTAACTTACATAGATATAAGTTGTTTAGGTAAGAGATTTCATACTAAACATGGTCTGCATTTAAACAATCTCGGTAAGAAATATGTATGTGATAGGATCATAGAAGTAATAGATGAGTTTGAACTAAACAAACACAAACTACATCAGGAGCATTCCTCCACAAAGAATGTAACGCATAATTTTTTAGCATAAGTAAACAAAACCTTACCACTAGTTTAACAAGAGTAAGTGCTGTGACAAATTTAAAACAGGACATCCAGTTAATCACATCAAACAGGATTAAAAAATTTTTTCTAGACAGAGTACAAAAATAAACAAAACTTCAGTTTAGGGTTGGATGTGGGTAATCAAGTTACCAACAGTATAAAACACACTTTTATTGTATTATTTTGGAACATTCAGGGTCTACACAAGAAAAATGATCATCTTAGTTTAATTGCAGAGCAATATCAATCTGATGCCATTGCTATAGCTGAGCACTGGTTAAAGGAAAATGAGATTTGCCATATAAATTTGGAAGGATTTAAATTAGCTGAATATTTTTGTAGGAGAAATAGGAAACATGGAGGGTAGCCGTATTCGTTAAGGAACATTATAATTATAGGGTATTAGAAAAAGTTAAGGAATTATCAACTAAAATGTTATGTGAAGCAAGTGCCATTGAAATGTGTCAAAAAGAATGTATTATTATGTCTCTTTATAGACCATATAACAAAGACCAAGAAACCTATAAGTTTCTGAAAAAATTTAATGAAATTTTATGTGCATTGTTTAAGTATAAGTTAAATATTATACTTGGGGCAGACTTTAACGTTAACATTAATGCAGATACACAATTTTCTAATGACTTAAAAAATCTCTTAACTAGCTTTGGTTTACAGCTAACGACTAATAAAATAACTAGACCTGGCACAGTTAATGATGGCTCCTGCATTGATAATATTGCTACAGATTTTCATGAAAATAATTGGCATAGTAATATTGTATTTGCACTTCTGTCTGATCATTTAAAAGTTAAGTTGGCTAATATAAAAAATCATAACAAGGAAAAAAACTTAAATGCTAATAAAATAATAACCAGACTAATTAATGATACTCGTAATTTGGTTTTTATATATTGTCTTAATTCAATTAACTGGTATCAGATATACAAATTAAAGGATGAGGAAAGTAGGTTTTCTGAATTTCATATAGAATTTCAGTTATTATGCGCAAAAGGCTCCTAAAAAGTAATAAATTCAAATTTGAGCATTTTAAGGTTGATGAAGTTTCTGCAGTAATAAATTCTTTAAATAGTAGTGGATGCTTAGATGTATATGGAATAAACTCTAAAGTATTAAAATTGGCTAAAGAACATATAGTTGAAATCTTAACACACTTGTTCAATTCATGTTTAGATTTAAATTTTTATCCAAAAGAATTAAAAATTATTAAAGTTGTTCCAATTCCTAAAGGAAATAAGAATAAACTTCCATCAAACTTTAGGCGTATTGCAATTTCTCCTATTCTGTCCAAAGTCTTTGAAACTTTACTTTACAAACAATTAATGAAATATTTTGAATTAAATAATTTGTTCTCAAATCAACAGTTTGGTTTTAGAAAATGCCATACCACCTGTGATGCTGTCCTTGATTTAACACAAAAAGTTATAAGAAACCATGAACTAGGACAAAAAGTACACTTTAGTTCTTTTGATATGACAAAAGCATTTGACACAGTAGAACAAAATATATTAGGCAAAAAGCTTCAATACTACGGATTGGAATCATCTGCTGTGAAGGTAATTCATTCATTTTTAAGTATGAGAGTTCAGTATGTATATAAAGACTGTACATACACGGAAGGTAAACAGGTTATGTATGGTGTTCCACAAGGATCCGTCTTGGGACCCATATTCTTTAACATTTATATAAATGATTTACCTCATAGTATAACTGCTTCAGGTAGCAATTGCTATCTATTTGCAGATGATCTTGGGCTGAAAGTCAGTAGCAGTTCACAAGAGCAACTAGAAGTTGTATTAGATAATAATGTCCAAATAATTGAAGACTGGTGCAAAGCTAATAAACTATGTTTAAATAATGCTAAAACACAGGATTTGAAATGTAGCTTTGATACACGCCTGGGTATTAACAGTGGATCGGTGAAGTTCTTAGGTATCATCTTAGATGTGAACTTTAATTGGAAGGCTCATACTGAATACATTGCGAATAAACTAAGTAAAGGTCTCTTTATACTACGTACACTTAATGGTACAATCTATACCAACATCATGATTAGTGTGTACTATGCTTATATTCATAGTCACCTTGCTTATGGCATTATAATATGGGGTAACAGCACTGCTGCAAATAAACTATTTATTCTACAGAAGAAAGCAGTTAGAATTATTTGCCAAGTCTCATCTAAAACTCACTGCAAACCACTGTTTTAAAACTAGGTATAATGTCACTTCCATCATTGTATGTTTATGCTGTCATACTACATATAAAGAAAAATATTACGTCTTTTACCCTAAACACTGATGTACACGATTATGATACTAGAAACAAACATAATCTTAAGAGTGATTGTTATAAGTACAGTAGATCAATGAAAAACTCACTTTCTACAGCAAAAAACCTATTTAATTATTTACCAATTAAATATTAGAGAAATGTGTTCAGTTAAATTTAAAAAGTATGTTAAAGAATTACTAGTTACAAACTGTCTCTATGAAATTAATGACTTTTGAAATTCCCCTTTAGCTTCCAATAGCTACATGTTCTAATTAAATGTAATTAAATGCCTAGAGTGCTTAAATGCTTAACTTTTTAAACTTGTGGCTTTGTGTGACACTTTTATTATATTTTAATATTATAATAGAAATAATTTGACTTCCTATATGTGAATACATTAGGATCTGTATTGAAATTTTATTAGATTTTAATATTTAATTAGTAATAAGTTGACTTCCTATGTACTAAAATAGGATTAACATCACCTTAAAATACTTGGTGAAAACCATGTTGGTGCTTGTAGTGATAAATAAATAAATAAAAATCAGTTTTACGTTACTTGTTAAACCAACACCATTCACCACTATGCTCAATTTGTCATGATCGACTGTTATTGGAAACATCTGCTACTGTACTAATTGGGACTGATGGTGTAAAACTGTAGAGATTTCACAATGACTCCTGTGCTCCACTAACTATACGATGGTAATGCCAGACATAAATCTGAAGAAGTAACATGCACTGTTTGCATAAACAACTAATCACTGATTAACTTTATCTTTTCTGCTTACTTTATATCTTTTAGTTATGCTTAGTTCATTTTATGTATTGTAACAATTTGTTTTTGTTTGTAAAGAAAAAAATTGTTAGTTGAAACAACTTAACATGTTGACTGCCACGGCAATTTTCAGAATTCTGGTCTAAAAAGCCAATTTCATTTAATCATATTCTTATTATTCAAAACTCTAATTATAGTACATAGTTATCATCAAAAGGCACAGAAAATGTATTTTTTTAAAAAAAGGTCTTACGAATTATCTCATAGTTAGCTTATGTGTTACCTTTATTTTTGGCTAAGCAAAAAAAATACATCCTTTTCTGGTAATGCATCATTCATTCGAATAGGGTCCGCTTAGATCTTTAGAGCATCCTCCTGTATCTTTTATTGCTTTACAATAGTACACTTCCTAATAATTTGCATTTCAATTTATTTATGTTACCAAATGAAAATTCCCAATATTAAATTAGATAGTCAGTACCTTATTTTAGCCATGCACGGGTTTACTATTCTGATAGCATATACGTACTTCCTGATTGCAACGACCCAGGTACTCGCCGAAATGATGTATCGAACTATTGGACAAACCTGGTTTCAAGTTTTAATCACCTGTTCGATAACACTAACGTTTTGCATGGAATGTTCATTATTGATAACGAATTGTTTGTTACTAAATTCTGTCCTAGAGACAACAACGATTACTCGTCGTTGCCGTCGTAATTTTTTTTGTGTTTCCGTCCTTCCGAATTTCGCAGAAACCATGGTGTGGTATTTGTAATTGGAAAAATGTACTTTTCTTTTGTACCGGTTCTAATCTTTGCTTGTAATTTTTTTGTTTTATAGCATCTTCTGGTGGATAGGACCGTCCTGTCACCTTGGCCCTAAATGATGAAGCGAGTGCCGCCCCTTCTTATGGCACAATCTACGTGGTCCTAGACCCCGTTACTCCGCTCCAACCCTAAGGAGAGTTAATAGGCCCATCAGCATAAACACATGGGCGAGTGTTGATTCGTTATTCGCTATATGGCTTTTATTATATATACTGATCCTTTACCACGAGAACTTCACGTAATAAGCTTGATTCTCATGATGGTGATTTTCTATTTAAGACAAGTATGGCTATGGAAGTTTCGTTAATTAATGGCCTGACAGTGAAAATGATTGTACATATGTGAGTGTTGTAGTGACTACACCCCTAAATCAACAGATTTTTTTTATTTTTAAAATTTTTGCATTAAATCTGGCATAAAGTAGTCCTAGTTACGGACCTGCACATAAATTCTTAAGTATTGAAGGTACCTATAGATTTAAACAATTTCAATTTTTTGGCCAGTGGAAAATTCCATCAGTAAATATGAATCCAAAGAGAACGTGATAACTAGTTATGCGATTGGTTGGAAACAGATCATTTCGCGCTGAATTGAAAATCTACATATACCAGTAAAAAATGTGAGCTAGCAGTCACTTATTTGAGTTAAGGGGTTACATTGTGATTGCAAGTGTCCAAGCACCGTCGTCTGCAATTAAATTAAAAATAAAAAGTCAACATTGAACTAGTATTGTTTAGTGTACCTAAGTTGTGTAGTATTCAACTAAGCTGTGAAAGATTACTTATAAATATTTGTAATATTCAGGTAAAACCAGTCAAATCCTGAAAACTGGATGCCATTGCAAATGCGGGAAAGTGATTGATGTTATAATAAGTACGGTTGGAAATGTTGAAAATAATTGTTTATTTTAAAACCTTTGCAGGGTGCGTTTTTCTAATTTGATTATGTTGCTTGGTTTCCAAAGAAATGTTTTTGATTTTATACATATGTCAGTTGCAGTATTTTATAAAACATGTATGTCATAATTTAATGTTTTTCCATATTTAATAGATTAATTTACATCGTTTCTTATTCATTGCATCAAACCACTCTGTGATTCTAGCATTGTAGAAAACCACAAGAGTTTTCCATATTGTCTAGAAAACCACAAGAGGTTATGGGCCCAGGTTACGTATCATCTATGCGTTATAAGTTTTGATGTAATTATGGAATTAGATCGAGTAAAATTAATCTACTTCGTGGAGCTGAAAATTGGACAATATGGAAAACCAACATCGTGTTGATGTTAAAGCGGAAGCATATCTACGAGGCAATACTACCTACGTACAAAGACAGTGAGCCTACCATGCCCGCACCTGATGCTGATGCAACCATAAGTTCAACCTATGAAACTGCAAAATTGAAATATGTGGATACAGATTTGGATGCCCAAATCTTAATCCGTGCCGATCAGTGAGGATTTGTGTTCAATGTTGTCAACTTGTTCAAATGCAAGTTCTATGTGGGACAAACTTCTGAGCATCTATGAACAACGCTCTGGACAACGGTTAGATCTACTCTATACGAAATTGTTCACTTATGTGAAAGATCCCAGCGTTAACATTGCCACGCATTGCCATGCCATAGAAAGTATTGCAAAAGAAATCAAAGACGAAGTTGGCTCTATGACGGTGGAAGAAGTAATTGACTCAGTGGTTATAAATCGTATTTTGAATACACTGCCTCAAGAGTATTTTGAGTTTAAGGACACCTGGTCTGCAATGCCTAAAGAAAAGCAAACAATGCAAAACTGCTTGAGCGACTATGCCTTAAGGAGCTCTCTCTAAAAAATCGCGATGGCGGTAAGTCGGTTACAGATGCTATGTATCTTAAGACAAAGAAGAGTGATCCAAAAGTGGGCGAGTCTAAGCAAAGCAACAGCCGACGTCATAGGAAAATATCGGTCCAATGTTTTGCCTGTAAAAAATTTGGTCACATAATGAAAGACTGTACCAATGAGAAAGCTTTGAAGAAACACGCTGAATATAAACAGCGTAAGCAGCAGCAACAATTTAGTGAAAAACCAGTTCAAGAAGGAATTTTAACTGAATGTATACTTTCTGACTCGACTAACTGCTATGTACTTGAATCAACGTTGACTGTATCTGAAGAGTGGATTCTGGATTCAGGAGCATCCCGTCATCTATGTAATAGGCGAGAATGGTTTCAATCGTTCATATTACTAAAGGTCCCTGGAGTTGTTCGAGTAGGTAATTCAGAAGCTATCTATGCATTTGCAGAGGGTGACATTCAAGTTCAAACAAAAATAGGTAATGAATGGAAAGTAATCTGGCTACGTGGTGTTTGGTATGTTCCAAAAATCGTCAAAACATTGTATCTGTTGGAGTCGTCACAGCTCGAGGCTGTAGTTGTGTCTATGTTGGTGGAAAGTGCTCTATCACACGATCCAGTCAAACGATTGTAACAGGCAAAAAGGTAAATGGAATATACAAACTAGCAATTAAAGCGAACGTTTCAAACACATCTTCTACCTGCGAGGTTAACTTAAGTGAAGATGTGCAATTGCAGATGTGGCATGAAAGGTTAGCTCATCAAAACAAACGTCATGTCAAGTCGTTTCTGCGCCTAGAGGGTATTGATGTGAATGAGGATAACGAATTCTGTGAAGGTTGTGTTTACGGTAAACAACATCGTTCATCTTATAGATCTAGGCCCAATCGCATTAACTAAAGTGTGTGAACTTGTCAGTACTGATGTTTGTGGACCAATGGATGTACCTTCACTATCTGGTAAGCGACTCTATGTAGAGTTCAAAGATGACTACTCCAAATTTCGCATGGTGTATTTTATTAAAGAAAAATCTGAAGTTATTGATCGGACTCGTGAATTTATTGCTCATGCTAAACAAAGTGGACATGTGATAAAAACAATGTTGTCAGATGGTGGTAAAGAATATGAGAATTCTGAGTACCACAAACTACTTGCTGATAATGGTATCATTTTTAGGAAATCGGCCCGTATACTCCGGAGCAAAATGGTGCTGCTGAGCGTGAAAACCGTACCCTATGTGAATCAGCAAGATCCATGATCCATACAAAGAATTTATCTAAAAAGCTATGGGCTGAAGCGGTAAATACTGCCATGTACGTTCTTAATCGGACAGGTAATACACCAGTTAGTGGTAAAACGCCATATGAATTGTGGTATGGAAGAAAGGCGAAATTTGACCACTTAAAGATATTTGGAACTGAATGCTATGTACATGTTCCTAAGCAAAATCGAAAGAAATTTGATAGAAAAGGAGACAAAGGTATTTTTGTTGGTTATCACGGCGATTATGACGGATATCGTGTTTATGTACCACACAAAAATCTAGTACACAATATCAAAAGATATCAAATTTACAACAGAAGTGACAGTTAAACAATCAACTATTGTAAATATGCCCTCCTCTAGTTCATGGTTCCAAACTAATGCTCCTGTGGTAGTGAAACCAGATGATACATCGTTAGCGACAACATTGCACCTATAGAGTCTCAACATCATGAAGGCACACGGCAACTGCGAAATCGTAATATGTTGAAGAAACCCGCTCGCTACTATGATGGCTGTGATGATGAAGATGAGGTTCTTATTTCCTATGATGAACCGACCAAGTATAGTGAAGCAATAGAGTCAAATGAGTCATCACAATGGAAAAGTGCTATGGATGATGAAATGGATTCACTAAATGAAAACAAAACATGGAAACCGGTTAAGCTTCCAGAAAATCGAAAACTAGTTAAAAGTCGATGGGTTTATAAGGTCAAGGTAAATGCAGATGGAAGTATTGGTCGCTATAAAGCTCGACTTGTAGCAAAAGGGTTTACCCAGAGAGCTGGCATTGACTATGAAGAAACTTTTAGTCCAGTAGCAAGGATGGATACAATCAGGTCACTCATTAGTATAGCAGCTGCAAAAGGTATGAAAATCGTCAGTTTGATGTAAAACCGCGTTCCTTTATGGAGATCTTCAGGAGGAGATTTACATGGAGCAACCTGATGGCTACAATGATGGCTCTGGCCGTGTGTGTTTACTTCAAAAAGGTCTATATGGTTTGAAACAAGCTTCCCGTTGCTGGAATTCAAAATTCACATCAGTTTTATTGAAATATGGGCTCAAACAAAGTATGTCTGACCCGTGTTTGTTTATAGGTTATTACAATGGTGAAAAACTAATGATAGCCATCTATGTTGATGACGGTTTAGTATTGTCTACAACCGAACAAACGGCAAAGAAGTTTCTTGAGGAGCTGAAACGAGAGTTTAAAATCACAATTGGTGAAGATTTACATTATCTCGGACTATGTATTCAGCATAATAGTGATGGTTCAATTACTGTCCATCAAAAGGGTTACATTGAGCATACTCTTACAATGTTTGGAATGGATGATTGTAAGCCAGTTATGACTCCAATTAGTAAACCCTTGTCTTGTGACAGTGACAGTGAAGTATCTGTAGATGTTCCTTATCGACAAGTCATTGGTCGATTAATGTACTTGGCTCATTGCACTCGCCCAGATATTATGTTTGCAGTGAACTACTGGTCAAGATTTGTCGAAAAACCAACTAGTCATACGTGGATTGGTGTTAAGCGGATTCTTAGATACCTTGCAGGTACAAAGGACTATCAACTCACTTACCGCCATGGCCATGACAAGCTTGAAATCTACAGCGATGCAGACTTCGCCAGTGATAGTGATCGGATGTCTACCAGTGGAGTTTTGTTTAAGTATGGTGACGTAGCAATCTGCTGGATGAGCAGGAAACAATCTGATATCGCTCTATCCACAATGGAAGCGGAATTCGTGGCAAGTTGTGAAGCTGCTAAACATGCCATGTGGATCAAGCGACTTTTCTTCGAGTTAGTCAATTATGATGAAGTTCCTGTTATTAATATCGATAACCAAAGTGCAATTCAAGTTATCAAGAACCCAGAGCTGCACCGCAGTACAAAACATATTGAAATTCGTTATTTCTTCGTCCATAAAAGGTTCAAGACGGTCAACTTAAAGTATCATATGTGGAAACAAAAAATCAAGCCGCAGACGGGTCAACGAAAAGGTTGGAACGTCGCCGTTTGGTTCAAGTTAACAATCTTCTCGGATTGCTTTAACGATATAAAAACTAAACAATTAGGGGAAGTGTTGAAAATAATTGTTTATTTTAAAACCTTTGCAGGGTGCGTTTTTCTAATTTGATTATGTTGCTTGGTTTCCAAAGAAATGTTGTTGATTTTATACATATGTCAGTTGCAGTATTTTATAAAACATGTATGTCATAATTTAATGTTTTTCCATATTTAATAGATTAATTTACATCGTTTCTTATTCATTGCATCAAACCACTCTGTGATTCTAGCATTGTAGAAAACCACAAGAGTTTTCCATATTGTCTAGAAAACCACAAGAGGAAATATTACATACTTGGTGTGAATATTAACGAGATTATTAAAACTGATTTGAGAAATAGGTAATCAGTTATCTTTGTGCTCACTATAAATAAAGTGGACGGCGAGCTTAACAAAAGGTCCTCACATTGACCTATACAATAATTATGGAAAAACAGGATATTGGGCGGGACGGGACGTTGAATGTGCTGTGGCTGATTTGTATATGAGTAATATAAGTGCAACAAGTTTTGGTATATTCACAGTTATTGCTTAACTTAGTCATCCACCCCTTTAATAAAAGACGAAAATAAATTACAGTTCGATAATGTAATGGAATTTATTGTATTCTCGTCCCTGATTTGGAGATTTATGTCATCAACTAGTTGTTATCAATTCGTCTAAGAAGAACTTTCAGCAACCGTTTATTTTTATAATTGCTGTATGTATCCGGGACTTGAACCATGTCAAAAGGTTTGCAAATCACAACATGGATGTACATGTCAACCTGAATAAGAGTAAGTAGTTTATAAGGTGAATAATAATATAATTTAGATATGTAAATTATATTGAATTTTGGCCAGAATAACATTAGGTTTTGGAACAGTTTCTTTTTATTGGATAATCATTATTGACCATTGTATCTGATTATTTGTGTTATGTTAATGATGTCTCATAATTATTGTAATATAAGTTTCTTTGTAAGATTTGCAACTCTTTAAGATCATGAATATGTGGTGGTAGCTTGTTACAGAACAGAAGTAAGTCAGGAGATTACCTAGAAACTAAAAGTAGGTATTGTTAATATGGGGATGAATGTCTTTTTTGTGAATCAGTAATTTAAACTTATGCAAAGCGTCAAAGTTGTGTGCTATCCCCCTGGAGATATATTCATGTTCAAATTACCGCTAGCTGTGAACAGCAGTTAAGTTTTATCAATATAACATTTAATAAAATCGTACGACTAGCTATGAGATGTGTTAACCTTTATCATTACATAAAAAGAAAATGCACCCCTAGTCAATAATACTCAATATTGTTTCCTGTATAGTGTAACAGTTTAAATTTTTCTGTTAGCAATACTGTTGGTTAGGCAATGTATTCTACTTATTCTGATAGATAGACAACCATACATACAGACCTCATAGGAATGTGTTCGGTCAAAAACAACATTTTAGAAACCATCTGTGCTTAGGAGGGATATTATCTACTTGGTTAGATATGCGAATTTTGTCTTCCTTTTTGATTTAAGGACTGCACTAAAACGGGTCTTTAGCTTGTGAAGTTGAGCTTAACCTGAAAAGCATCAAGTATTTAGGTGCTCCCAAGTTAGTTGGTTCACCTTGTAATAATGTGCAAAGCTGAAAGTGGGTAAGTTTACTTCGCTTTTATTAATTTGAAATTGTTAAATCTAACGAGGGTTTTCACTTAGCGTTTAGTTACGGATTCACTAAAATAGCATTTAGTTACGGGTTCACATGACATTAAAATATTGCGAGAAGCACGCAATACTAAACTTTTCCTGGAAGCACGTGGAAATAATTTTGATCCTGTCTTATTCACTCTGGAAACAGAAATACATATGTTTTTAATAGAAATCGCTCATGGTTCTCACACCCCTGAGTTTGGAACAACCCAAACATTATTCGTTACCATTCTGAACGCACCCTGCAATGCCGTTGACAGTATACTAAATCTACAGTTTAATATGTTATTTCGCATGGAATCCACAAAAATGCGTTTTGGTGATGGAATCATAAATTATGGAAAGCCGTTAATCGAGCACGCTGTCCAATTGTGTTTTTGAAGCTTTTATCTGCATAGGTGTTGTCCTTGTTCGATCAATAATAGGAAGTTCTGATTGAGGCCCGCTAGGTAACATCGATACTATTGCTCAAAAAGCAATATATGATAATGCCCACGGTGATTTGCCTTGCCTAATTGAAGATCTAAATAATGGATCACGACATATTTTTGGGAACCATATGAAATGCAAAGATTATTTTTGCGATAATGCGGGTGCAGTATTATCTGTTGAATGCAATTAGTACATAATTCGGGTTTATTTACGAGTACTGGAAGGTAGGCTTATCAGAGAAATTGATACCTTTATATAAACTTTTTTATTTTTAGAAGCTCTTTCTTTAGTGACTAGGAAGGCCGGCTTGTTAATTGATAATGAAACAAACAATCAAGCTGAGCTTTTTATGAGCATTGTGGCTAAATTTAATATGGGCAAACGACTAAATCTTATTCAGAGATCTTCCTATAATATTCAAAGTTACTTATCAACGTTAAAATATAATAAAGGTATTATCAACACAGCAAATAATAAAAATCACTACATTGGCATTCATCGAACATGACTGAATTTTGCGATTTTAGGCTTTGAATGGCACCTGAGGTCTTGGAAAAGTTTTGCCAAGAAAAGTTCAGGTAAATACACCAAAACATATATTAGTAGACAAACTAAAAACAGGAAAAAGCTATTTGCAAGTGATGTGAAAATCGTTATAATAAAAGGCACTACTGGCAAACGTAGAACGATCAAGACTAAAGATCAAGATTATGCACCTTTTGCTATTCAACCAGATATGGAACAACACGTGCTAAAACAAGAATGTAATCGTGTCTTGGAAATGTTAAATGTGCCATATAAATATGTTCAAAATGTCAGAAACGAATAAATTCATTACCACTAATATATATTAGTCAACGAAAATTGAAAGTGTAACTATCAATTTTTATTAGTCTAAGATATTGATCAAATAAGCCCTTTTGGGATGTCCCTGAGTGTAGTGAGTTGCTAGAAAAGGCTATTAAAAACCATAAAACAAGCATTGGCAAGCCTGTAATTTTAATTTATACCTAAGTACCTTCAGGGTTTTTATTTTAAAATAACAATAAAGCCTAAATAACGCTTTGTGAAGTTATTTACTAATTATTATAACTATAAAATATAGTTCATATTGAGATTGTTGTTGTGTACATCTAACAAAAACAAACAATAGCCGTACACTAAATATCAGTTGTTTTATTAATTAACACGGTCCACGTGGAGTTAAATAGTGGCAGCTATCTGTTAGATTTCCTTATCCAATGAGCTTTAAACACTTTATTGGTCTGGTTTGATTCACTTCCTGACGATAATCGTTCTCCCTTTTACATTGACGGATTGTAGAAAATGTTTGTTGCAGTCACGTCTAATTGCAATACACCCACTTTCATAAAAATGGCCTAGCGACACCGTTAAACTTGGTGAACTGTTGGGAATGTTCCCGCATACTGACTAGTTTAAATCCACACTGCGCTTATGGAAAATGCTTCTGGCACAATCGCAGATAGAAAAATTCAACAAAACAATTTATTTTTTGGAGCATTTTATAAAAAAACATTCTGATGGTATAAAAATTACAATATTTTATTTAATTCACCTATAAACATATTCCAAAATGTTCAAAATTAAATTCACAATGTTGATTTTTATGTCATTATCTTCTTTGATTTTTTTTTAAAACCAACACCACTTCCAGAATTTTAAAAAAAAAAGTTGGCCTATCTAAAATTGTGCCAGAAGAATAAAGAGAGAATTTCCCCCGTCTTAAGTTGAATATAGAACTCACAGGTAATGTAGACATATGAATACACAATTAGTCAATGCATCATATACAATATAGATACTGAATGTGTCAATAATCGAAACTATCCTATCAGTAGGTACGTCAAAACTCGTAACTAAAATACTTTACCTCTTACAGTATGAACATGATTCAATAAACATATTCCCATGTAACTCGGACATTGAATTTCGTGGTATCCCTGAACGTAAATGTAGTCCATCAATGTTTTGGCTGACGATGTATTTTACATGACCAGTTTCTACTAATTTAGTAAGAGCCATGTGGGTTTTTGTGGGTACGGCATCATTAAACGAAATATTTATATTAGGTTTTAAACCTTTCTTTTCCAAAGTCCATACTCCATTAGGACCACTTTAATAAATATGAATGAAATACAATTAAAAATTTAGTACATACCGAAAATCTGGAATTCCTGCAGATGTGCTTATGCCAGCACCAGTATGAACAACCACATGATTACTATCTAAAATCCATTTAGATAATATATTGCACTTTTCTTGTACAGTGTCTGCGTCATCAAATTTCTGCAAGTTTATCATAACTATATGGTAGCATCATACATACATGCACTTACTTCTTGAGCTCCTAGAACACCTTTATCACTATATGGAGAAAGACCGTCAGCATAGTTGCAAGACATGATAAATTTAGATCTTCTTATAACATCTTCATGAGCAGGGTAACTAATTTAAGAAACCAAAATTTATTTATAACCGAACTGTAAAAACAAATTCAAATATACAAAAATAGGCTGTTAATTATGCATATTTACTATAATTATAATTGTCACATTGACTAACCTGCAAATTGTAGCAAACTTCTATAAAAGTAAATAAGGCTACGTAATGTATGCATTTTGGAAGTAACCATATGTCACCACCAAGGAATTCCTGTCAATATTTAACTAATAGAAAGATGCCCTATAAACGTAAAATTTTCATTACGAACAATTTCTATAAGCGGAAAGTGGTAATTTAATACCAATCAATAAAATTGGAATTGTTTATATAAAGTAAATTTTATTTATTTGTGCATTTTGTACCAAACTAGCAGTAAAACTAATTCTTTAATATAATACATGCCACTCACCTCACACAAGTAAAACCTAATAACTTTATTTCTAAGTCAATTTTATAATGCATGTTTGTTTACATAAATTTTAACTAAAAGTTTTTTTATTTTGTCCATAAACAATCGCAGTAGAAATTAGTTTTCACAGCGCAATTGAAGAGAACTGTTACAAATGTAAATGGCGCAAGTTAAACATAAAGTTCACTTTATTAGTCACCGATAATACCCGTGGTTTGATTTTTGCTATAACAACTGAAGTCGCGTGTTTATTTACTTAATCAAATTATTTTATGCAGTGAGTACATTCGCAGAAAATAAGATAACTGTCTAGGACAAAATTAATTTAGTAATTGGTTTCAAGTAACATTAATAAAATAATGAAAGCGGCTCTTTTGCTACTTAGATTGGCAGAGACCATAGGGGTAGGTATGGCAGTCTAAGACACATACCGCGATGTGGAAGGCAACGGGAAACCACCACATTAGCTCCCAAGTAAACATTATTACATGTGATTTTCCAATGCTCCACCCGAAGGTACTACATTGGCCAGGAAGCGAGTTTTTTTTAACCTGGAAAATTTGGAATTTTGCCGAACCCTTACTGTTGCAAGCAAGGTAGAGATCTTTAACGTGCGTGACAACATTCATACACGGGACCTCCATTTTACCTCTAATCCCAACGAGGGTGTATTTTTGTGAAAAATGCTCGCCTAACATTTTTCAAGCGGACCGTGTGTCGGGATTCGAACCCGGGACCTTGGGCATAGTAGTCACACACATACCACTACGCCACGGAGCCGCCTCCTAAGTAAACAGCGTACCTAAATTATAATAAAATGATGGCATTCTCTAGGGTTAAAGATTCCGGAGTTAAAATAGTCCCCCATTTGGATTTCCGGAGGTGACTACTTTGGAGGGTGCGATCGGAATGTTAAAAATAAGAATCGGGAACACTTTGCGAGTCGAAGCGTGGAATGTTAGAAGTATGAAGCAAGTGGGTAAGCTAGAGAACTTAAAAAACGAAATGAATATGTTTTCATTAGACATAGTAAAAATTAGCAAAATTCGGTGTGCAGAGGCAGGGGATTTTTAGAGTGGAGACTTTACGATAATTCATACAGAAGCAGAGGAAGAAAATTTGAGCGTGGGAATAGTTATGCAGAAAAAAATAGGATACTGTGTAGAAAATTACTTACAAAAGAATGAAAGAGTACTCATGGTTAGATTAGAATCTAAACCGGTAAACACAGTAATAATACAAGTATACATGTCCATCTTTAGCTACGGTGACGAAGAATAGAAGCGATCTACAAAGATATCAAAAACATATATTAAGATACGTAAAAAAACACAAGAATTTAATAATTACAGGGCATTTTAATGCAGTGGTATGTGAAGGTAGGGAAGGAGCGGTAGTAGGTTTATTTGGTTTAGGCACGAGAAACGACAGGAGAAATAAACTGGTGGAATTTTGCGACAAGAACAATTTAATCATCACAAACACATTATTTCAACATCATGCTAGAAGACGATATACGTGGAAGATGCCAGGAGATATAGGAAGATATCAAATAAATTACATTCTTGTTAGACAACGGTTTAGAAATCAAGTAAAAAACTGTAAAAGCTACCCAGAAGCAGATATAGACACTGACCACAACATCGTAATTATAAAGGGCGCACTTAAATTTAAAAATTTGAAAAAAAGAAACGGAAAAAGGTACTTGGACTTAAAGAAACTAAAAGATAAAGATATTCAAGAAAGATTTGAAAAAAAATCAAATGAATTGCTCAAAGATATCGGGAAAATGTCTGATACTAAGGAAGTATAAACAGAATGGAATAACATTAAATCCAGCCTAGACATGGCGGTCAGAGATATTCTGGGGTATACACAAAAAGAAAATGAAAAACCATGGATAACAAAGGATATCCTAAATTTAATAGAAGAAAGACGAAAATACAAAGATAAATCAGACGAAACAGGCAAAGAGAGATACAAAGCCATAAAATGGGAAATTATTCGCAAATGCAGGAAAGCTAAAGAACACTGGATTGACGAAAAGTGCAAAGAGGTACAAACTACGATGGAAGTAGGAAAGACAGATGAAGCATGTTACGCTCCCTTTCTGTCAGCGTACTTAAATTGTTTGTATAAATTGAATACTTCAGAATAGTTCAGAATTGTATGCAATTTAACTCGTGTGTATTAATTTAAAGATAGATTACTTGAAGATTGATTTTCATTAATAAATAAATTGCAAAGAACGAATTTTAAATAGGATTATTCGTGAAGTACTTTCCAACTTATTGAAAATGATAAACAGCTCGTAATTAATTATTAGATATGATTGTTGCATTCACTTTTTGGATGTTCCTTATGTTATTATCGAAGTCGAAATAATAGACGATCAGAGGTTATGGGTAACAACTATTTTATATCTACAGATTAGCAGTGTAGTTCTTATTCTATTGAAGGAAAGATGCTATATAGGCGAACGTGTTTACTCGACCGCACGTGCGGTTTACGGAACATTGACGGACGGACTTAGTGATTACGCGTGCTTTACTAATTGTGTTTTTAGTTGATTTTCTTTTGAAATAAAAGTTGTAGAACTTGCTTGCTAAACTTGACCGATTCTTCTTTAGGATTACTGTGTGTGCGATCTAGTTTAGTGGTCCTTTTTTTTTATCAGAGTAAGTGCAATAAACTTGTATAGAATTTTTAAAGGAGCCACTTTAGTCAGGTTTTAAACTCCCTAAAACATTTGCAAATGAAATTGCAAAAGTGTTTAACTCATTCCGTATTAATGATACGTTAAATTTACCTTGCATTTAATAATAAGTAAATAAAATATGAACATACATTTTTTAAAGACGAGATTGTGAGAGTGATCGTGTTTTTAGATGTTTCACCGTATTCAAACAATGCCTTTACCAACTGAAATTAGCTTCAGAAGTTGACGAAGTTCTTTCTGCTGAAGCAGATCCGCAATACGAAAAATTCTTGGCGGATGTTTGGATCGGAATTATACTAACTTTAATTGTTCTTAGTTGCGTTTGTTGCATGTGTTCCTGTCTGTTGTACCACAAATTCCAACAATGGAAAAGAAGGATATTAGCAACAAGAAATGCAAATGGAGGTGAAGTTGGACCCGGCGACTGTGAATCTTTGCCAAGCTACCCTATTGCATCCGGTTTACCAAGCTATCAGGAGGCTTTAGATCAGTTACAGAAAGTAAAAGAACAATCTGCAGTTAATAGTAGTGTCAAGTTTCAAGTTGATAATGGGATGGAACCATGGACACCCACACTCCACCAACTCCAACTGCAAGGCTATCAGTAGCCGAATTATTCCAATTCTATAGAAACTCTTCCGGTGCTCCTGGTTTTGTAAGTTGAACTATTTCATACTTGTTATTACTTTAAATATCTATCCGTTGTTTGCAATATCCTTCGTCGTTTTGATACTTTTTACAATAGAATTGCATGCTATTATTAAAAAAAAGAAAAATCAACAATACTGGACTACTCATATCAATTGTGTTTACCTATTTATCTTTTGTTACAAGTTTGCTTGATTTATGGTTAATTGGTGTGTGAGGAAACGTTTCTGCTACTCCCCAATATTTTCTTACTTTGTAATAAAAGTTTTGTAATGCCTTTATCGTTATTACATTATATAGATTATCCAAACAGTTTTTTTTACATCTTACAGAGTACGGAATAATTTAGACTTTTCATTGCTGCTATGCTCATTTTTTTTTCAGGTTTGCTTGACTATTTTTATTGCAGGTATTGTCACTAATTCCTACAGCCGCGTATATTATATGGTAGTCTGCTTTCTACAACCCCCCTAATCTCCGATTGAGCCCGGTCATTCCTTGACTTTCTTTGTGTTACGCACGGCTACGAGTCAACGTAACAAGCATACAAATTAATTAGAATGAATTTTGGGAATATAAAACCGTACAGCAAAAATATAAGGGACGTGGGAGAAAACGTCATTATAAAAAATGTAGAGAAAGTGGGTAGATGGCAAGAAAATATGGGGAATTTATATGCAGGAGAAGAACTAACTGCATTAGAACAGAAATCAGACATTGAAAATAATGACTTGTTACATGCCGAAAATCGGCTATGTATCATATTTAGATTAAGTATAAATATGTGAGTGAATTCCCACCATTATTTTTAAAATAGACTTGTTCATTTACGTCATTTCAAACAGTTGCGCCAGCGCAAAAGAATGCGCAGGGGCGGAGTGATGGGCAAGAGCGCGGTTTGCTACACGACAGGCCAGGATATTATTAGTTACGAGACGTCGAATGGTGACGTTTGCCTGTGTCGTTTTTTTGTCTTTTCTCTTTTTAGGATGTAGGTTCCAGTTTCTTATCTTACCTTCTATCGTACCTCTACCTATATTCCTTTGCCCTACCTACGAACGACGAAGAGGAGAGACGAATAAATTTGGTTTCAACGATTGCCTGACGCAACCTACCCCAACAAGGACCTTGAGATCAATTGAATGGTGCGTTTAAGTGAGTACTTTTGCTTTACTTTTGTGTAAATATAAACTTGTATCATTGTAAACGTATTAGTAAACAATTTGACACGCAATTATGTCATAATATCATTATTGTGCAATATTGCGAACGTGGATCGTATCAGTGTTGCCAACTGTAGTAGTGGCGCTGAACGCGGACGCGGGAGTATAACCGACTTGGGATATCCTATACTTAACGATGAGTTATTAGCATTAAAGGGTCTAAAAAATGGTAAGGCGCCGGGTACAGATAAGGTGCAAGCAGAAACTCTAAAAGTCGCTGGACAAGCAGTAACAAAACGTCTCTTCCGACTTGTAAGCTATATATATGAGATAAGCGAGATACCCAAAGATTTCAAACGTAACATCATAGTAACTATACCAAAAAAGAAAGGCGCAGATAGATGTGAAAATTTTCGAACAATAAGTTTGACAGCACACGTGTCAAAAATATTAAATAGAATTGTACAAAGGCGAATGGAGAAACGAGCTGAAGGAATACTAGGAGAAGACCAATTTGGGTTTAGGCGAAACAGGGGAACACGTGAGGCTACTTTAGCTCTGAGAGTTATAATAGAGGAAACAATAGAAAAGGATCTGTAGATCTGGAAAAAGTATTCGACAATGTATAATGGAAAAAATTTTTCGAAATACTGAAAAAGATTGGAATTGGTTTTAGGGATAGACGAATAGTATATAGTTTATACAAAGAGCAAACAGCAGTAATAGAATTAGAGTAGGAACGTAGAGAAGTAAACATTAGGAAAGGGATAATACAGGGATGTGCCCTATCCCCATTAATTTTTAACTTGTACATAGAAGAGGCAATGAATACTGTCAAATGCAGGAAAACATTTTGAATTATTTTGCAAGGACAAACGATTGATACGCTTAGATTTGCAGATAGCATAGTGGTATTAGCATTTAGCATGGAAGAGTTAGAAGCTGCTGTTAATGAAACGGAAACAGTTCTAACAGAAAGATACGGTATGAAAATTAACAAAAATAAAACTAAAGTACTAGTATGCAAAGGAGGGAAAAATACATCAAAAACAAGAATACAAGTATGTAACACGAACTTACAAGAGGTTAAAGATTTCTGCTACCTAGGAAGCCAAATAACGCAGGATGGGAAAAGCACAAAAGATATAAAACAAAGATTAGCGCAAGGCCGTGCTATATTTAACAAGAAAAAGCAACTGCTGTGTTTAAAGACAACAAACATAGAAACAAGGAAAAGATTGCTTAAAACATATGTGTGGAGCACAGCACTGTACGGCTGTGAAGCCTGGACAGTAGGAGAAGCGGACAAGAAAAATGTAGAAGCCTTTGAAAGGTGGTGCTACAGACGTATGAAGAAGATTTCATGGACAGACAAAGTTAAGAACGAAGAGGTACTAAAAATGGTAGGGGAAGAAAGAAATATGTGAAAAACGGTAAAAAGGTAAAAAGGTAAAGATAGGATTATAGGCCACATACTACAGCATGAGAGAATAGTGCGGAATATGTTAGAAGCAGAGATAGGAAAAAGAGAAGAAGAGGTAGACCTAGGTTAGACTACTGCACACAGATAGTGAAAGATGTAGGCTGTAGGAGTTTCAAGGAGATGTGTAGACTAGCTCAGAATAGAAACCAATGGAGGTACGCATCCAACCAGTCATAAGATTATTATACCCCCGCCGGTGCGGTACGCGAGCCACTACAGTCAGTTGGTAGCAATGTTAAATAATTGTAAAAATGACGCGCAAATAAAGTATTACATCGCGCAATTATATAAAATTACTCCATCACATAAAAACCCACAAAGTACTTACATAAATTGCAGGGCTTCTCGCAGAATTTCCATGATAGCGGCAGCGGGGCTCCGTGGATCTTTCGGGCGTGGGTAATCGCTGGGCCCGGTCGAATCCAAATTCAGTTTGTCTTCTTTCTATTTGTAGGTAAAAGTACGGTAGGGAAGACAGGCAGAGGTACGGTAATTGGTAGAAATGAGAAGAAACCTATATATCAAAAACAAGAAGACACGATAAGACACAAAGATAACTACATTCCTCGATCACCAGTCCCGTCACGTCTGCACGGAAAATCACCACCCCACTTCTTGGCACACCGCGTTGGCGCAATCTCGCGCAAACGCACTGTCTAAAGTGACGAAAATACGCGCACGTCTCTTTAAATCCTTGGCGCGAAATTCTTACAAATTAAAACTTGAATTGAAAATGTTTAGTGCCGATTTCGGCACGTAACAAGATGGATAAATTAATGACGAAGAAAGTAACTGTAATTAAACATGATGATTATTATAAGCAACTACAAGAATTGGCTGGGCAATATTCTTAAATAATGTTAATTGTGTGAAAGGATTTACTAGAAAAGTATTATTTCGGCAAATGTCTAAGTGTTGGGGATCTTGGCAGCCACAGGCTGCTTAACCTTCTTCACTGAAGCTCGATGAAATAGGACATAAAATTAGAAAATAATAGAAGAGGAACCGAGCTGTATACATGTTATGTGAGAATTTCAGGGAACTGTGTTGGTTAGCTAAGAATATTAATAAGTGCAAGTACGTGTCCAACCAGTTTTGAGACGGAAAACCTAATGACAAAAAATAAACGCACTTAAATCTAATGACTATTATAAACAACTACAGTTGTTGGTTGAGAAATATCTGCAACTAATGTTGACTGTGCGAAAAGATATATTGAAAATATATTAAATCGGTGAATGTTTAAGTGCTGGGGGAACTTGGCAGCCACAGGCTTCTTACTCCCCTTTACTACCTCTGAATGTCGGAGAAGGATATAATTGTAAAACTATAGAAGGGGACCGAACTGCATTTAACAAGAGAGTACAGCGCCTATGATAAAAGACAACAAACATAGAGCAAGAAGAAAATTGTTGAAAGCATATGTGTGGAGCACAGCGCAATATGCCTGTGAAATATGGACAGTCTGAAAAGCAGACAGAAAAATGGTGGCAGCCTTTTAAAATGTTATGCTTCAGATATATAAGGATGCCAGCATGGGCAGACAAAGTTAATAACAAATAGGTTATAGAAGTAGTAGGGGAACAAGGATATTTGAGGAAAAATAGAAGAAGTAAAAGTCAGAATACGTTTTAAGGCATTTTTGGGGAATAGTATTGGATATATTACAAGCAGATATAGGAAAAAGGAGGTAGATGTAGACCTAGATCAGATAATGGTAGATGCAGATTGTTCAAATTTCAGAGAAATGTGTAGGTTAGTACAGAATAAGAAACATTGATGGTACGCGTCTAACCAGTTTCAGGACTGAAAACCTAATGATGATGATTAAGTAAGCACTTAGATGTTTAAATTAGTATTGTTTAAAAGTAGAAAATGTATAAGTAAATACTATACTTGTAAATCACAAATATTTAATATTGAACATATCGATAATCCTATGCCAAGGTGTTCCTCATGAGAATAAATTGATAAGTTGTAAACGCTAATTTAGCGATACCACGTAGTAATTATCTTTGAGGACAGCTCCCCGTACCATGCCAACATTGTAAGTTACGAATTGGGTAAAAATTACAACCACAACTACAATTATAGGAAGGTTTCATTCTGTTTCTTTTAACCAAATTCAAGGAATAAATCTGGAAAAAAAGTCAACTAACCAAGTCACGTTGCAATCTAATCTTTCGATATAACGAGCCTTTTTAAATGCTACTTTTTTTATTCTATAGTTGTTTGTTGATAAATTGTATTATAATATATTCCATAAAATACTTCCTTTTTACTGTCTCAGTTACGTCGTTACAACTTTATTAGCATGATGTATTTATTTCAATAAATATAAATATAATAATACGAATGTAGAAATTATAGCAAAATAGTATAGTGAATACAATTCAACAGCATAATCGATAATTTCGTCAATCGACAAATGCACATATACAGGGGTGATAAATGATTACCAACGTGTAATCATTTCATAAGCTCATTTCGTTGGTAGCTCTAACTGTAATTTTCTTAGTGAATTTTGCGTTTGTTATAGTTACCTAACCTAATTGTTAACCTGTGTTTATGTGGATTTCTGTTTGTAGTTATTAGTTAAGTAGAAGTATCGTAAGTACGCTTGTTTGTACGCAATGAGTCGTCGAAGACCTCATGAAGAAGACGATGGATACGGTAATTTCTCTATAATCTAATTTGTTTTAAAACCAGATTGATATTTTAGATCGTACATACCGAAAGCGTCGTCGCGTGTCCGAAAACCAAGAAATTGAAGATCGCCTAGAATCACTTATTTTGCGAGTTGGTGAAAAAAGCACCTCTTCCCTCGAATCAAATCTTGAAGGTTTGGCTAGTGTCCTCGAGGCTGATTTAGGTACATTCAGGGCAAGATTTTAAGAATAATTACTGATTGCGCGATACGAATGCCTGATAAATGTACAATATACACCACACTTGTAGGTTTACTTAATGCTAAGAACTTCAACTTTGGCGGTGAATTTGTGGAATACATGATTCGTACATTTAAAGACTCACTTAAAGCCTGTAAATGGGATGCTGCAAGATATGCACTTCGTTTTCTAGCTGATCTCGTAAACTGCCACGTCTTGTCTGCATCTTCCTTGCTGCAGCTTTTAGATAATATGATTGACACAGCAAACGAAGATAGTGTTCCACAAGTTCGCAGGGACTGGTTTGTTTTTGCTATTTTAACTACACTACCATGGGTCGGCAGGGAGTTATATGAAAAAAAAGAGAGTGCTTTAGATCATTTGTTAGTATCAATTGAAGTGTTTTTAAATAAACGGGCGAAAAAGCACGCAGAATGCCCTTAAAGTGTGGTCTGTTGATGTACCGCATGCACAAGAAGAATATTTAGATTGTTTATGGTCTCAGATTCGTAAACTTAAACAAGACAATTGGTCTGAAAAGCATATACCCAGACCATATTTAGCATTTGATTCAATATTGTGTGAAGCGTTACAGCATAGTTTACCAACTATTATACCACCACCTCATCAGGAGTCTAACAAATATCCAATGCCTTGGGTGGTGTTTCGACTGTTTGACTATACAGACTGTCCAGAAGGTCCAGTTATGCCCGGTGCTCATTCTATTGAAAGATTTTTAATCGAAGAACATTTGCACTCGATATTAGAAATGTATATATTAGAACGAAAAGACTGTGCAGCTCATTTATTAAATTTTCCTTATAAACTTAAAATTCCCTTGGAGTATTGTATTATTGAGATGATGTTCTCAGAACTATTTCGTATGCCGACTCCGAGATTTTTGGAAATTGCATATGGATCTATTTTAATCGAACTTTGCAAGTTACAGCCATCGACCATGCCTCAAGTATTGGCTCAAGCAACTGAAATGTTATTTATGCGAATAGATTCCATGAACGTCTCGTGCTTTGATAGATTTGTTACATGGTTTTCATATCATTTAAGTAATTTTCAGTTCCGTTGGTCATGGGAAGATTGGGACAGCTGTCTTGCTTTAGATGATGATCATCCAAAACCTAAGTTTGTAAGAGAGACAATATTGAAAGCCATGAGGTAAGTTATACAAATTTCATGGGTGAGTATGTTGTCTAGTTTTGTGTTTTCATATATAGAATGCCCGTAATCCATCTCCGTATATGGATAACTTTTATTTTTATTATAGAAGGTACTAAGTTTGTTAAATGAGCAAAGTTGAGCAGAAATTTCTAGTAGTATAGTTTTCTTAAACACCCCCCCCCCATGCACTTTTTTAAATATTTGGAAAAAAATTGAAATTGGCAATTTTTTCAAATGTTAATAACCTTTTAATGGTTTAACCAATAGAGAACATAAAAACTGCTTGTAATGTAAATTTTTACGTAGAATTCAATAGAGTATATGACAATTTTAATAGGAAAGGATTTTTCAAGCTGTAAACATAACCTCGCTTTTTAAATGTAAACCATAGTTTAATATAACCACAAGGGAAGGTTACTGTTTCTAATTTCTCTCATGTAGGGTTGATAATAGTATATTACATTACTAGCGTGGAAAGTGACCCATTTCACACGAGTGGAAGAGTATTGTCGCACGAGGCGTCATCCGAGTGCGACTATTCACGAGTGTGAAATGTCACTCACGCAGTACTGTACACTATTTTCCGACGACCACCACTAAAAACAATTACGAAATAGTTATTTTTATGCTTATTTGCAATAAATGTGTACGCAATAATGCAAGACAGACAGACACCTATAAAATTTATTTGACGTTTTGATGTTGAAAATTCGAACACCTACTTTGTGTTTGTAAAATCCGCGAATCTGTTGCTTTTAGCGTATGCATTCTCAATTTTTATTGAAGAAATCATTTCAATTGCAAACTAATATGAGTAATTACATCTTTAAGTAAAACGGAAACTGTCAGTATTTATTTAACTATGGCTATTTTTAACTGTTATTAGCCAAAACGAAACGAATGAATGCAAAAAGGTAGAAACCGGTAGTCGTTTGGTTTGCCTAGGTAACTAGCATACTAACATCAGTCATATCACTCTAGAGTTGAAAAGTATTTCAACACTAGAGTGATATGTACTTTCGCACTCTAGAGTGATATACTTTACTTTCTACATAAATAAGTAGTGTGTAATCTGTTGTTTTCACAAGTGGTCGTCGGAAAACTTGTTTTTAGTAGTTTATTTATGATAAAGAAAAAACAATTTATTTATTTGCAGACGTCAAGGAGCCCCATATTTCCAATAAAGAGAAACAACTGACGTTTGTCAGATATTATTAGTTGAGATATTTATTTGCTCAGGGTTTCAAATTTTGTGTAGGACTTTTAAATTTATTTGAATATAATAAAAAATGTATACAAACGATGAAAAAATGACATGCTCTTTTGTTACTATGTCTGTATCGGAAGTTGTGATATTGCTAGTGATATGTTATAATAAAATTAACTTTATTTGGTTATTATAGCTAAGTTATTCGATTCTCTTGTGATGGAGGGAAATCGACAGTCTTCCGACTAAGCTAGGGGTCTATTTCTTGTAAGAATGACGATTCTCGATAATTCTTGTACCCGGGTACCCGAAATTAATACCCGTGATTTACCCGATACCCGATAATTATCCGAAACTCGATAATTACCTAATACCCGATAACTACCCGATACCCAATAATTGCCCGATACCCGATAATTACCTGATACCCGATAAGTACCCACCCGATAATTACCCGATAGCAGATAATTACCTGTTTATCTATAATTACCTGAAACCCGATAATTACCCGATACCCGATAAATACCTGATGATTACCCGAAACCTGATACCCAATAATTACTCGATACCCAATAATTACCCGTTACCCAATAATTACCAGTTAAACGTAAATGTAAATTCCTTTTTGTATATTGTTTGCATGTGCATAACATAGAACTCATAATGTCATATAGACATAGACATAACATTAAAAATAAAATTGTATTACACATTTTTATTTATATTTTATTTTTGTATTTAATTATTGTAATCATAATTTCTATTAACAAATATAATGGCTTCCGACGTTTCGGGACTAAGCTGAGCTCGGTGTTTCGATATTATACGCCCAGCTGCCGAAAAGTGTCACTTGCCACAGACGTGGCTGGAATTGCCAAATATTTCATTGACAAGACGGTCACACTGAGGTTTTATGGTCTTACCACCACTTTAGTGGGTCCTTACTAGGAGCTAAAGTTGGTTCCCTCAATAATAAATCGAATTCGTGCATGGTTGCTTCATTTTGGTTATGATTACAATGATAATCCGGCCCTGAAATGGTAATTAAATATTAATTATATAAAAGGGCTGTACTTTTTAAACGATTTTGTTTAAACGTTTAACTCAACCGCAGTTAATAAAGCATCATAATTTTTCACTATTGTTCAAAGTGCATATAAAATAAATCACGTGGTACGTACTTAAACATTCTTTGTTATGTTTTTATTATAAAGTAAAAACTAAAAAAAGCACTAAGCATTTCATTTCATTTATTGGATATTTGTTGGGTTTCGGGTATTTATTGGGTAACGGGTAGTTAGCGGGTATCGAGTATTTAGCGGGTATTGAGTATTTATTGCGTTTCAGGTATTTAACAGGTATCGGGTATTTAACGGGTATCGGGTATTTATTGGGTATCTTGTATCAAAATTTCGTCCCGGGTATTGCGTTATCGGGTACGTACCCGGGTACTTGTCGTCATTCCTAATTTTTTGCGTAGAGCTTATGAGGAGTGGTCGTGGGTTTCACTACAAAATCATTGTCTACTTTACTGACTCATAAGAAAATAGGGGTGTAAAAGGCCACCAAGTCCTAGAATTATTAAGGCGTGGGATACCCTAAGGGAGAACTTGAAATTCCTCAGGAGCAAAAATCGCTTTTACTGCGAGCACGCAGGATCTGAAAACAACAATGTTATTATAATAACAAAGGACGCAAGAGATACACTCTTACTACCTTATACAATAAAGAAAAAGAGTAGTTATTAACACCTATAATTTAAGTATAAATAGCAAAAGGAAATTTAGATATTAAACTTCTTGAAAGCGCTGTTTAGTACCTCGTTATTGAGTCAGAGCTAATATCCATATTTTTACCAAAAGGGGTATCTATTCTTATACGTTTTAACTAATTTCTCTCTACCTTTGGACGCATTTATCCAAAATAAAACAGTTGCTTGATTAAATCATATGATGGTTCTTTAATTAAACTTATCTTTCTTGTGGTCAAAATGTTATATACAAAAATGTACATCAAAACGTGGTCTAATCTTTTAGACTTGAATATTCAAATATTAGAATTATGATTACGTCTACTATTAATCAAAATGTTAATAATAGACTAAGTATGACCGTAAAAATAATAAATACCCAAAATGCACAGATCTGTTTATCTTGGTGCTGTGTATTTATGGTAGTAGTAATATTAATTACGAAATGACTAGACACGTAGATTCACAGTTGATTTATTAACTGAGTAAATAACATAATAATATGAGACACGTCTATTGCTTACCAAGGCTGACATCGTACTAGTGGGGGAAATATACAATTATCAACTAGCGCATAGTTACTACATATTCTTAAGCAGCCAATGGCATGCCATACATAACACTTGGTTTACAAATATGTGCTATATTTTCAAAGCTAGATAGAATTAGTTTTCATAATTACTTTGTATGTCACTGAATTTGAAAGAAATACGTTTCAGGATGTTACGCTCCCTTCCTGTCAGCGTACTTAAATTGCACCGTTCTTTGGATCGCCGTTTGTATAAATTGACTACTTCAGAATAGTTTCAGATTTGTATGCAATTTAACTCGTGTGTATTAATTTAAAGGTAGATTAATTGAAGACCGATTTTCATTAATAAATAATTTGCAAGGAATGAATTTTAAATTGGATTATTCGTGAATTACTTTCCAACTTATTGAAAATTATAAACAGCTTGTAATTAATTATTAGATATGATTGCTGCATTTACTTTTTGGATGTTCAAATAATTGTTACGCTCCCTCTCTGTCAGTGTACTTAAATTGCATCATTCGTTGGCTCGCCGTTCGTATAAATTTTGTTCCTTATGTTATTATTCAAGTCTATATAATAGACAATCAGAGGTTATGGGTAACAACTATTTTATATAAACAGATTTGCAGTGAAGTGAAAGTTCGTGATAATGTTAATTAGTCGGTACCTTATTGCAATAAACCGTCGAGTTATACATTATCACTAGGCATTATTTTGTATGAGTTTTGTCATTGCTGTTGTGCGGCTCTTCGAGATGTTGATCTGTGTTGGATGGATGGGCCACTTCGAGGTTTCAAACACCTGTTTTGATAACATTGGTATGAAGATTACGTGCTAATATAATAGCGCGAGTTCTACATTCTCTTTTCTGAATTTTGTGGCAAACAACACTCGATGTTTCAATGCCTGGCTGCGTTTAATTCGCACTTGTGACTTCCTGTAATATACCTTCACTTTGGATCGTCCTGGCGCACATTTTGTGTGATAAGTAGCTTACGGCTTATAATATTAAAATTTGTTCGAAAATCCTCTAATTGCGGGTCTTCCGTTCACAGCTTTTCTGCGGTGGGCATAAAGCCTACGATCATACCTGGGATGGTACTGCTACCGATAGATCTCTGGCGTGCTTCCGTACCTGTCTAGGGTCCGTTGCTGCGGGAAGCGGGTTGCTCCAGCACCGTTGGGTTTCGTTCTCCCTCTCGGAGCACTGAGTGAGTGCTTATACTGAATCTGCACTGCAGGTATGTGTTGCTACTTTGGCTTGACAAAACGATGATCAACATAAACGGGATTGAACTGTACTGTGCTAGGTGTACGTGTATATGTATGTATATACTAGGTGATCATAAAGTAAGGGATATATTTTAAATCATTACAACTTTTTAATAAATTAAGTTAGTAACATAAAATAAACGAAATCTAGTTGCTTAATGAATGGGATTTTACCGTATCTATGAGAAACAAAAGCGTTGTCATAACAATTGTTGACACTAGTGTCAAAACGAAATTATTCAATTTGAAGTTTTATTTTGAAATTAAAACTCAAGTAAACGTTGAGTTCAAACGACTCAACTGTAATAACATGGATTTACAAACAAGAATTGGTTTAGTTCAGTGCTATTATGAATCCGGCAAAATTACACCGCTGGGTTACGAAGATTTCGCACGAGAATGGGTTTGAGAGCGGGACCCTGTCAAATGAAAGCGTGCACGCAATTTGATACAAAAATTTGAAAGAACAGGGTCTGTAACTGACTTACCAAGATCAGGAAGACCAATAATTAGTGAAGTCCAAGTTGCAGAGGTTCTTCATGAAAATCAAGACATAGCCAGAAGCAATTCACTCGCAATCAGCAGTGCAAATGCGATATCCAAGCGATTACAAATGCCGTATACCACGGTTTGGAAAATTTTACGAAAATTCTAAACATGTATCCATATAAACTGAAAATGCTGTTTGAATTAAAGGACGCAGATTTGGCTACTAGGTACGATTTTTCTTTGCGAGTAATGGCTCAGATGGAAATTGAACCCGAATGGTTATCCCGTATTTTATGGACAGATGAGGCACATTTTACTCTGAATGGTGGAGTCAATACTCAAAACTGTAGAATCTGGTCTGCAGAAAATCCGCAACAAATCGTTCAAAAGGTCTTCATGACAAGAAAGTCACCGTTTGGTGCGGTTTACAGCTGATTTTATTATTGGTCCGTATTTCTACGAGAAAATGCAGAATGGACAAGCCGTATCTGTAACTGTAAATGGTGAACGATACTTGCAAATGTTACAAAATTATGTTATTCCACAGCTGCAAAACGAGCACTACGGAATTGAAAACATCATTTTTATGCAGGATGGAGCACCCCCGCACATTTTTCGACCAGTCAAAGAATTGTTAACCAACGTTTTCAAGATCGCGTGTTAAGCAGACATTTACGTAAATTCATGGCCACCAAGATCACCTGATCTAAACCCAGCGGATTACTGGCTGTGGGGTTATTTAAAAGTTTAGTGTTTAGAAGGCGACCAACTACGCTACAAGAATTAAAAGACAGTATTACGGAGCAAATTGGTACAATTCAACCAGAAATGTTACGAAATGCTGTGTACAATTTGGAGGTAAGGATGGTGATCTTACAACAACAAAATGGAGGTCATATTGAGCAATTGCCGTAACCTGTTTTGGGCATACTAAATCCCATTTCATAAGCAATTAGATTTCATTTATTTCTTGTTATTAACTTAATTTGTTAAAAAGTTATCATAATTTAAAATATGTCCCTTACTTTATGATAACCTTATATATATATGTGTCTATATGTATATAGGTATATAATTGGGACTTAAAAAGAAGAAAAAAACAAAACAAATTAGTCGGGAGTAATGTAAATATTTGAACAGAAAAAAAATCAATACTACTGGATTACTCGTATCAATTGTGCTATAATGTTGTTGGATTTATGGTTAATTGGGGCGTGAGGAAACGTTTCTGCTACTCCCCAATATTACCTGGCTTTATAATAAAAGTTTTTGTAATGCCTTTAGATAGATAGATAGATATATATATATATATATATATATATATATATATATATATTTGTACCCATATAGAATGGTAGTTACACTTATCCCTTTAAATAATACAATAAAAACTTTAAAAATACAAAGTTACATCTAAAATAAATAACAAATTACACATTAAATAATTTAAAATAACATACTAAAAGTACTAGTCAAAGACATCTTCCAGAAATTCCTCTATGGTATAATAACATCGTTCGTAACAAGGCTAAAAGCGCACTTTTAAAAGCAAAAGATTATTTAGGTCTTTGATCGAGGCTGGGAGTTTATTATATAAAGTAGGGGCCATATACCAGAACGATCGTTTAAATCGTGTTGAAGTAGGCCCAGGACAATGTATAGCGTTGAAATTTCGGGTGTTGTAACCATGAACAGAATTTGTTATGGGAAAGTTAGATCGATACTTGTAAAATAATAGGAGGGTATCACAAATGAATGCTGAAGCATAAGTGAGAACGTTAAGTTTTTAAATAATGGTTTGCAATGAGTATACCTAGAGGTTTTGCAGACTATCCTAATTGCTTTCTTTTGCAGTTTAAATATTATTTTAATGTTTTGAGAGAGCTGTTGCCCCAAAAAGCTAGTCCATATCGCATTTTTGAGTCAAATAGTGCATAGTATGCATTAAGAGTGCCAATTTCCGTTGATACCCTGGACACAGATCTAATAGCGTAGCAAGCAGAAGCTAAGGTATTAGCAAGCTTGGTTACATGCTCATTCCAGGTAAGGTTGCAATCAACCGTCAGACCTAGAAATTTGGTAGAAGTGGAACAGTTTAAATTACTGAGCTGTTTCATTTCTTTAATGCAATTCAACCCTTGAAGGTCATGGAACAGGTTTTTCAAGCGTTTACGAAAGCTTATTTATCTTAAACCAATTATTGGCTGATGACATGTCTGAAGAGATGTGAGATTCAAGTGAAGTGATCGAAGAAGATTCCCAACTTAAGCTAATATCGTCCGCAAACAAGGTGACAATGCGTATCTGATAGAAGTTACAAAGTCATTGATAAATAATAAAAACAGTATAGGCCCCAATACAGAGCCTTGAGGCACACCTAGTTTTATTTCAAGTTTTGAAGATACATTATAATTTCCATTTCGAACTGATTACGCGTTCTCCAAGATATGATTGGAACCAATCATTGGGGATACCCTTACTCCATAAAAATAAAGTTTTTAATAGTATCTCGTGATTTACAGAGTCAAAAGCTTTACTTATATCTACGAATACAGCAAAGAAAAGGAATTTACAGTGTTTATACTTGAATAAACATTAGTGAAAAAATTATAAATAGCGTCCTTTGTTGATTTTTTCGCACAAAAACCAAATTGAGTTGAAGCGAAAAGATCAAATTTATTAACAAAACTTAAGAGCTTGGATTTGACTAATGTCTTGATAATCTTTGAAAAAACTGATAACAATGATATTGGGCGGAAATTATTTACCACAAATAAACCTCCTTTGTGTAGAGGGATGACAATTGCGTGTTTAAGACAGTCTGGGAAAATCCCTAAAGAGAAAGAGCCGTTTATTAGATCAGAAAGATGAATTAGAATGTTCTCAGGAAGATCGAGAAGTATTTTTGCAGGTATATTATCAACACCAGAGCAACTTTTATTTTTAAACGAACTAATTACTTCCCTTACTTCTTGATAGCTTGTAGGACGGAGCATGAAATTATTAGGGTTAGATTGTTTATTTTTATACAAATAATCGCTTGAAGCGGCAATGGAAAAATGATTATTAGATACTAGGGAATAAGCTGCATTTACAAAATGTAAATTTAAGGTATCCGCTACCTTATCATCAAGACAGTTATTCAAAGATATGACCTTTATAGCAGGATTAGTTCTTCCTGTTACCTCATTTATGATATGCCATAATTCTTTTTGTTTGTGTTTTGATACCAAGATTCGTTTAGTCATTGTAGTAATTTTTGCTAACTTGATTACAGATTCAAATATTTTCTTATAATTTAAATAATAGTTCCTTATAAATAATGAGTTAGGATAATGCTTGTATAAATAGTGTAAATATTTTTATTTCTTGCAGAAATCTGAATACCATTTGTCAACCAGGATTTATTATGCTTTTGTTTATATTCTTGAAGTGGAAATGACTTTTCAAAAGCTATCGAGAGGGCTGAAACTAGTGCTAAAAAATTTTGATTTAAACTCTGTAATGTCTTAGAGGTATCAATCTGAGAGCATAGTATTGCAAATTTAGATTTAGTTTTGTGATTAAAAACACGTCGTTTAATACCCTTTGAGCTATCCGGGTATAATGAAGTGCAAGAAAAATATAAGAATTCATGGTCAGACAAGTCATTACTTATAGGTTCAGAACATAGGATCGCAGAGGAATGAATATTTGAAATAATGTAGTCAATACAAGAAGCGGATTTTGAAGATAGACGTGTATCGTAGTGAACCTCCATAGTCATATTATACAACAACAATAAACGCTTAAAATTAATTAAATTTCTATCAGAAGAATTATTATAATTTAAGTTAAAGTCACCAGTTAAGATGACTTTATTATGAACCGAAGTTGCATTAAGGATTGTATCCAGGGCATTAAGGAAGTAGTCAATGTTACCGGTAGGTGATCGATAAATGCAAAAGATATGTAGATTATTAAATTTAGAATAGACATGACTAACCTCAAAGGTGGATTCAACCCTCAAGTGATCAAAGGTGGATTTGCTTTCACAATTAAAATTAACAGTACTATATATTGCTGTGCCTCCATGTTGCAGAGAGTTTCTGCAAAAAATATTAATAAGATTATAGTTGTCAATATGGGATTGTTGTCAATATTGGGATTTAACCAATGTTCCGTTATGCATAATATGAAAGGAAAATTTAAAGATTCTACTATAATTAATAAGCTATCAACCTTGTTACGCAAACTACGAATATTAAGTAATAGAAGTGAAAAGGGAATCTCTGGCGAATGCTTATTTAAAAAAACGATTTGCTATTAAAATCACATGTACTAGGCGGAAAAGAGTTATTTTTGTCAGCAGTAGTGTTTAGTGAATCCTCATAAGTATCAATATAAGAATCTGGTAAGGATTCAATTGAATTGGTACAAGTATTATCAATACTAATTTTAATGCTCACCAGGCTGTTTTGGTAGCAAGAAAATTAGGAAAATACAGTGAATTTATTTGTACTTTGCACTACATGTTGAAGAAGAAAAACTTTCCGTTATATTTCATGTGAAGTCCATGACGGTGAAATGATCCACAGATAATATACTATTAATATCAAAGTAATTAAACACAGCATTCGAAGATGTGAGAAAATCATATATTTCAAGGTTTAAGGAATGAATGATCTGATTCAACACTATACGGCCCTTCCAGAGCGTGCGGCGATCAAGTGAAGGTTTGTGCAATCTGCGATATTCTTTAATAAAGACAATGTTGCAAGAGGTACTTTAGAACCTTTCAAAGCATTGCCAATGCCACCTAGTATAATAATAGAATCAAGTTTAGAGAAATCACCGAGTACTGCTGACACATTCTTTATAGACTGTTCTAATGTTGCACTGGGTTTACATTCTACATAAATTGTGTAGGAATCAGACCCTAATAGAGAATATAGGATTTCAGAAAATCGTCTAACATGGCTATCACCAAACACAGCAATTTTTCGTTTGTAGGTAGATGTTATTGTTCTGATATTACACTTAGGTACTTCATTTTCATTAACAAATGGAGCATTCTTAGTAGCTGCATTACAAAGTTCTTCTTGTAGCGAGACGTTATAATTTTCTTTGCAAGAATTTGAACTAGGTACATAATGTAATTTAACACCTCAATTTGTGCCACGTGGATGGACATGTGCGGTATTTGATTTGTGGTCAACTGCTCATGGTCAATCTTTCCCAAATTTTCCTGCTCAGTTTGCAAAGCAACACTAACTGAACAGTTGTCATCCCCCCATTTATACTCAGTTTGAGAGCATACGTTAACACAAAACTTTTCCTTATGCACATTCAGATAAGGATCAAGACCACTAGCATCAGGTGTTTGCGTAGCTTTATTAGTTAGTGCCAGATTTTCAATTTTTTTATTATCTTCTAGTTTCATTTTGAGAGTTAACAGTTCATTTTCAAGTATCTTAGTTTTATGGGAAAATTCTTTTATTTGTAGTTGATTTTCTTTATTTGTATTTGATAAGGAATCTTCCATATTAACACTCTCTTCAAGACAAATATCTAGTTGAGCGGTGAGACGTTGAATATGACTTCTTAATCTTCTTTGGGAATGAAACCACTCATAGTTTTTAAAATCTATTTTATTTACGATCCTAGGTCATGGATCGAAACGTAAATAAAATAGATTTTAAAAACTATGAGTGGTTTCATTCCCAAAGAAGATTAAGAAGAATGCTAAACAAACCACAACAAACATACAGGGAGTATTTAGTTGAATATGACGTCTCAGACTGTCACATTCAATTTTCAGATTTTCATTCTCTGATTTTAGATTGCATATATCATCAGTTAATTTGTTATATGCATCCAGAGTAATTGGTCATCTTTGAACTATTGCAACAGCTAACTTTAAAGTTTTCAATTTTTGAGAATTTTTTTATTTTCGATTCAAGACAGCTCTTGTGATATATAGCATTACAGTTTACACAGATATAGTTACTATGGAACTTAGTACGACAACAGTTAAATACAAATTGTTCAGACATGATAGAGTATAGGATACTTTGACGATGGACACAAAATTGAGAAGTGAGGAAAGGTAAGTGAATATAAACTCTTCACACTAGCGGGGTCCTTCGCAGTGTCTAACAAGTTCAAAGTAAAAACTGGACCACGGTAGGAATTACAGTAGAGTAACAAAGGTATATATGGGTACAATAAAAGGATGAATGATGTAACATAAGTTATAATAACAAATTGAAGATTATATGGAATGCAATAATTCATAAAATAGATGATAACAGCCACAATAAAATAAACAAGAATTTATACAATTAAAAGGTGAATTATTGTATTCAAAATCATTCAAATATTAGTAAATTTTAGTAACATTAAACCTTATCAAGCTGTTCAAAAAATAATACATATGGACAGTATTTGATGAATTTCCAGGTGTAACATAAAATGACTTAATGAAGGTCAACTAATTTCTATAAGAATTTATATATGCTTTAGTCTTTTATGAATAATCAATCAGTCTTAAGTACAAAGCTGATGAAACTATTTTCATAAAACAAAGCACCATAATTTCACAATGTGTTAAACTTGACTTTATCGTTATTATATTAGATAGATTATCCAAACAGTTATTTACATTTTACAATTGCGGAATAATTTATGCTTGATCAGCATACAATTCTTATTATTTTATTGCAGGTTTGCCTGACTATTTTTATTACAGGAATGGTCACTAATTCCCTACAGCCGCGTACAGGATATGTGAGTCTGCTTTCTACACCCCCCCGCCCCCAATCTCCGATTGAGCCCGGTCATTCCGTTGATTTTCTTTGTGTTACGCACGGCCTCGATTAACGTAACAAGGATTAAATAAGGAAATTCATAATTTTAATTATTTGCAAAAGTGTCTACTATAGGTGATAATTTATATTATTAGATACAGAACAAAAGTCAAGTGCTTTCAGCACCTTATTTCATTGCCCCATCTATGGCGATTCGTAAGTTGCTAGCTCGAATCCCATTCTCAGCCATGGTGCGTGTCACCGAAGTGAATGCTCGAGCGCTACTCACCCATTGTTTGGCGGGATGCGCACAATAACAAAAATCGCTTGACATTTGAAGTGCTATTTAAATGTCCAACGTTTACGAACAGAGCGTATACTATTATTATTAATTAATATACGCCTTGTGATTGGGCAATACGGTTCTGATCTGAACATTTATTAACATTGCAAAATTAATTGTTTATTTGGATAAACATTGCAGTGTATTTTATAATTAAACTTATGGACTTTTATAAGCATCAAAAAATTGTTACACTGCCTCTCTCTAAAAAGAAAAAATCTTTCCTTAGTGCAACCAAATATTTTTTTTGTTTGTTATTTATTAACGTGTAACGAGATTCTAATCTTAATATTAAAACTAATCCTAAAATTGCCTGTGGGAAAATAAAAAATAAAAGTTTGAGGGAACCAAAATAACTAAGAGTGAGTGTTTTAGTAACTACGCGTACTACACGTCCACAAGGAAGCAAAATCGGTAACACACTATCAGGATTTGTCGCAATCGGGAAGTCCAACACTCTCACGGAAAAAATTAATAATAATGACACCTAAGTCTCTACTACACACTCTCTAAACTTACACTAAACTGAAACTACTAACCTAAAAAAACATCAACACCAATACTAGAGAAAATAAAATTCAAATCTCTCAACTATATACAAAATTTCTGATTGAGATGACAATTCTAATCGAAAGAAATAATTAGAACCTTTTATCCAAAAGCAACTACAAAATATCTAACTATCAAAAATAATGAGCATCATTGCAACGCTATTACTTCACTAAACGTAAGCACTAATTGCCTACCGCAAAAAAACTATTGTTTAGGATTTCCCGAAAATTTAACAGACCAAGTTCCAATGGGTAAATGTGGTGTTACATAAATGACTGTATTAAGGAGCACACTATTAATAGGAGAGGACAAATTGACAGATTCATTTAAACTACTCGGCTTATCTTTTGCCCTATCAAACAATTCTGCCTCCATAATAAGGATCGTAGCTAGTGTCTCTCGCATAAACTCAACTGCTTTTTCATAATTCTGCGATGGCAGCTTCATCCTCTTGACTCGACCAGTTAGGTTTACTAATCTTGACTGTACCCTTTTAAAAACAGAGTTGGAAGGGTTACCTTCAAATTCTTACAAAACATTTCTAATCGATAAAACGGTGTTGTTGATTTCTTCTTTTTCATACGAAAATTCAACATTATAATTCGAAAGATCTATAAGACAACCTGGTATACTTAACTCTTTCGCAAGTAAACGACCTAATATCTTCAGTTTGCCAACGACTGGTCTACTACTCTCTATTCCACGTATACGAAGTTTATAATCGAGTTCCTCTCTAAGTAAATGCACAACCTGAAAGGTATCAGCCATATTCATATTTTTCTAAGATCAATTTAAAAAAAAACTAATAAAAATCTTGAGGTTTCAGAATTTTCTTAGGATTGTTTTTAAACCAAGTCCAAATTTATCTTAACTGTTTATGCCTAAAAAAGTGTATTCAATAGGGGAACAATAATTAGATCCAGAATTGACAACTTTGCCTTATTGATAACTAAATTACTAAAACATTTTATTGTCATACTTCTAATTAGTTTTAAAGTCTATACTCAAAATTTCAGAATAATATAGTACGACAATACAACTAACGATAACAAAATTTCAATTACTACTTCTTAGCAGTTCCAAAAATTAAAGCTCACAATGCGGTGTCAGCATAACTATAAGCAATCGAGGGCACATATTTTGCACAAGTAAAACAATCGTAGCCCCAAACATTTTGAACACAAATAAAACAATCGAACCCCAGACGTTCTGAGCATCAGTAAAACACAATCGAGGCCTCAGACATTTTGGAAGTCGGTAAAACACAATTGAAGCCCCACGATCTGGGCACAAGTATAATGAAATTAACTTTATTTGGTTATTATAGCTAATTTATTCGATTCCCTTATGATGGAGGGAAATCGACAGTCTTCCTACTAAGCTAGGGGATTCCTCAGTTAGAGCTTATGAGGAGTGGACATGGGTTTCACAACAAACTCATTGTGTGCTTTACTGACTCATAAATACAAAATAGTGGTGTAAAGGGGACACCAAGTCCTAGAATTATTAAGGTACGGGATACCCTAAGGGAGAAGTTGGAATTCCTCAGAGGGAAAAATCGTTTTTACTGCGAGCACGCAGGATCTGAAAAAACAATGTTATTATAATAACGAAGGACGCAAGAAATACACTCTTGCTACCTTATACAATAAGGAAAAAGAGTAGTTATACCAAAAATTTAAGTATAAACAGCAAAAGGAAATTTAGATATTAAACTTCTTGAAAGCGCTGTTTAGTACTCTTTATTGAGTCAGAGTTAATATTCATATTTTTATCAAAAGGGGTTTATATTCTTATACCTTTGAACTCATTTCTCTCTATCTTTGGAAACATTTTCCAAAATAAAACAGTTGTTTGATTAAATCATATGACGGTTCTTTAATTAAACCCATCTTTCTTATTAACGAGTAATTTTGCCTAGCATGGAGAAAGTAATTCGAGCATAGATGATCGAAATCAATATATAAAGTGTTGGTTATTTTGCAAAAAGACAAGCCTGTGACCGGTTTCACTGTTCTTGCAGATCATCAGATGGACGCATATCTTTCTTATGGTAAAAATGTTATATACAAAAATGTACATCAAAATGTGGTCTAATCTTTAAGACTCGAATAATTAAATATGAGAATTATGATTATCTCCACTATGAATCAAAATGTTAATAATAGACCAAGTATAACCGTAAAAATAATAAATATCCAAAATGCACAGATCTGTTTACCTTAGTTAACAAATATGTGTTATATTTTCAAAGCTAGATAGAATTAGTTTTCATAATTACTTTATATGTCACTGAATTTGAAAGAAATACGTTTCAGGATTAAATAAGGAAATTCATAATTTTAATTATTTGCAAAAGTGTCTACTCTAAGTGATAATTTATATTATACTGAAATTTAAACAATAAAATTCTCATCATTACTTTGTAAAACAAAAGTCGTAAAACACTACCTCTTGGTTTCAAATATTCCCTTGCTTGTCAAGTTATTCTAAACAACTGTTGTCATGTCAAGTTATTAGATTAACACTTACCTCGACAACTCGTTGTATATTGCAATTCCGTAACAACTATATCTTGTTGAAACTAGATGTGTTAGCATGAGGCTGATGCACAAACAAATGACGTCAGCGAACTTCCCATATCTGCTTTTATGAAGTCATAAATTTGAACTTTTTATTGTAAACTAACGACTAATTAAAATCTTAACAGCGTATTATACTGGACCATTGCAGGAAACCATATTCACGAACTTGCTCGAAGTAGATCAAAACATCAAATAAATCCATGAAATAATTTATTCGAATAAAAGCGGTCGAACAAGCCACTCAATGTGCATCATTTTCGATTTGCCTGTGGTTCAATCGCAAAGTGTATAGATCTTAAAGGCGATTATTTTGGAAAGCTAAAGTATTTTTTATCAAATTCATTTGTTTATTCTTTCTATTGTCAATACATAAATAGTGTCTCTCGTATAGTGTTTGAAGAAGAATTTTTGTTTGAATTTTCACAGGTCCAAGTAAACCTAGAGGATCGAATATTTGCGAAATCATGCACAAAATTATATGCTTAGTTATAGGCCTAGCATAAGTATCGATGGCAGAGGTGTAAATTAATGTGTGATTATGGGAGTTCCAGTAAACACTAAGAGTTTTAGTACTGTGAGAATCGACTAACATGTAATTGTCATCAATTGCATTTTCAGTGGCTACATCATACAGTACGTGTAGGTTATTTGAAGAAAATGTTCTCAAATTTAAACCGTGCGATTTGATGATAGAACTTTCAGTAGGGAAACTATTTGCACAGTTACAGGCAAATTTCCTAGAGACACTATATTTCGAGGTAAGAAGAACTAGTCATGCCACATGTGACAGTGAGATTTTTTTTCGAGATTATTATGCCCTAATATGTGCTGAAGATTGCATTGTTTCAGATGGCTCTATAGATTTTGGCTAAATCACCAGAAAGTACAAAATTGTGCTGTTGAAACCTAAGAATTATAAAGCATAAATCATTCTCTACGGTCGGACCAATCTTTAATGTATTATTTATAGGTATATCGATAGAATAAGCACCTGAACCATCTAAGACGACTCTTAGGCGGGTAGCTAAGCTGTTGTGTTTCTCCAAGCAATGATGCAGCAAATAATAGACAAGATAGTCAGAGAAATTGTCAGGAGTATCAGGGTCTATTTCAGACATATGACCGAGATTTGGGTATTCTAGCATGAATTTGATATAAGATTTTTTAATTTCTGTTTTTTCAAACTTTCGTTCAAGACTATAAAACCATTTCAAAGCAGATTGAAAAGAATCACCTAGTTCAAGAACGTTTGGCTTCAGAGGAAGACTAACAATAAATCGACTTAACTCGTTGTCGCCTTAAACTGTTTTTCACATTCAGATTTCTAGGCAGAAAGGTTTTAGATGGTTGCTCAGGGTTTCTTCGGTATGTCAAAATCTTCCTAAGTAGTCATGTAAACAATCGTCATCAGCACAATGTAATGAAGTTGAAGTCGTGTTGCTATCTTGCAGTAGTTTAAGCTCCATGCGCTCTGCAGCTCTGCATGGCGCTGTCGCCGTCTCGCTCAAACCAATAGGTGTTTCTTTACCGATTATTAATTTTCAAGTTGTAGTACTTTGCTGGCGGCTCCGTGGCGTAGTGGTATGTGTGTGACTACTACGCCCAAGGTCCCGGGTTCGAATCCCGACACGGTCCGCTTGAAAAATGTTAAGCGAGCATTTTTCACAAAAATACACCCTCGTTCGGATGAGAGGTAAAATGGAGGTCCCGTGTGTGAGTGTTGTCATGCAGGTTAAAGATCCCTACCTTGCTTGGAACAGCAAGGATTCGGCAAAATTCAAAATTTTCCAGGTAACAAAAACTCGCTTCCTGGCCAGTGTAGTACCTTCGGGTGGAGCATTGGAAAATCACATGTAATGCTATCTTGCAGGGTTGTTAGGGTTATTGGTCTTCTAATTATCCAATCTAGTTTTGTTTGTTTAAATACGAGTTTATTTTTATCAGTTATATTTGGCCTGTGCTTAGGATAAAAAAATAGGTCAAGATGAGTATTTGAACTTCTGAGGGTTTGTGAAATTCATTAACGGCAAGAAATATATTATTCGGGATTTGTGTTTCGGATAGATTTATAGGATACTGAGGAGTAGATTCGCTTATTTTGGTTATTATAAAAGCATGCATTTTAAAGGTGTGGTCATTATGTAACGATTTTATTTCAATATTAATGTGCCTTGATTTATACCTGAAACAAACACGTGTTGGTTCATAAGGCAAGCTCAATTTTTCAACCAAGTTTTTAGTGATGAAGTTAGACTGGCTACCGTTATCGAGAATGGCTGGACATATAATTGGGTTGTGATATTTATTGTACATGTAAATCAGTGCAGTTGATAGTAAAATGTAGACATTAGTATTCAAGCTTGTGCAAGAAAAACTATAAGCACATTTTTGAGAAAACAAAGTATTTGCCGACTACACCACGGACCCACCAGTAGGTTGAATTTGATTCGCTGTTTACATTGGAAGTATTAGGTGTAGAATTTGATGCCTTATTTTGCATCGGTTGTGTGTGCAATAACGAGTGATGTCTACCTTGACAGAACTTACAGGTATAAAAAGATCGACATTCTAAACTACGATAGTCAGGACGTAAGAGTGTGCATAAGTTAGCATGTTTTGCTTCTGAAAACCTTATTAGATACGGACAATTCTAGGAACCTTTTACAGGCATAAATAAAATGATTATCCTAACATAAAAGCAAAATGTATTGTTATTTTGAGTAAATAACGATTTGTGTTCATACATTTTGTCAATTTTTTCCTGTTTGTTATTATGAAGTTTGAAATCAAGTAATTACAAAAATCTACATTAGGATAACAAAGTTAGGAAAACTTGAGCTGTTGGTGTTTTTTAATTTTGAAAATGTTTCTCATTCCTTTCTAGTATTCAAATATAATTTAGAATTAAACAAATGTTACCTGTTGAGAAACCTTCGAATGGTTCTGTCTACTGATCAACTTATCCTAGTATATCACGCTCGTGTCTTCTAGGATTAGTTATGGTATCATCTTCGGGGGTGCATCTGCAGATGCCAAGTACGTCTTCTTGTGTCAAAAGAAAGTGATCAGAAAATTGATTGGTCTGTCTCAAATCACTTCTTGCAGACCTTTTTAAATCATTATGCTTATTAACTATGCCATCCATACTTATTCTTGAACTGGCTTCATTTATTTTTGTAAATCAACCCATTATTCCTAATGGATCTAATTTTCATGACTATGACACCAGACAGAGCTCTGCCTTAAGGCTACCTGACTTTAAATATAGAATCGGCAGATTATCCCCTAAGTATCTTGGTATAAAAATGTTCAATAACTTTTCTAAAGAACTTAGATCATCATATAACATACATGTTTTTAGAAAACAATTAAAAGAATTTCTTTTAAGCAAGGTCTACTACAACCTCCAAGAGTTTTTTAATACACAATAAATCTCAACTTGGATCAATTATATGTTTGTTGACGTAAATTCATACTTTTCAAATGTATGTTCATATCTATAAGTAATGGTGCAATGTATTCATTTTATTTTATATATATTTATAATTTTAACTGTATTCTGTTATGACATATTCCATTTTGGCCTGTACATTCTTACGAAAATAAATCGAATTGAATTGAAAATAAATCCCGATTGTAATCCATTGCTCAACTGGTTCACCTAAGTTTTTTAAAGATTTGTAGCAGTTACGAAAAGTATCTACAAATTTTCTTAAATTCGTATGAGAATCTTCCTTAACTGAATTTAAATAAAAAAATGCATTTTACACGTGAGTGAATGATTGCTTTTTCGTTTCTTTCCTTTAGCAATGATTAAGCAGTAAAATAATTATTGTTAGATACACATAACGAGCCTATAACTTGCACTGCATCACCTTTGACACTCGATTGCAAGTAGAAGAATTTTTCCGTTGTATCAATTTGTGAATTTTTATTAATAAGAGACTCAAAAGTTTCTAGAAAACTTGTCTAGGATTCGTAGGAACCACTAAACTGTAGGGGTATTGGTGGTAGACGTGTCCCCATTTGGGCCCCAACAGGACCACGGGTTAAATTTGAATTTGGTTTTGTATTTAATAGTTGGATACTGGGCTTATTTTCTTCTAGAGATAATTTAGCATTTGCAACTGCAGAATAATATTTTTAATATTTATTTATTTATCTACTTTGCTTACAAGAAGCGATGGTAGAATAAAAGATATTTACATTATTGTGATATAGCAGAAATAAATTGGGCAGTATTTTGCGGAAAAGGATCAAAAGCTTGTTTGGGAAGATCATTCCATAGCCTGATTCCCAAACCAATGAACGAATTATAGGTAACGCTGTGCCGATATGATGGGTGGTGGATTTTAAAAGGATGATCATGTCTGGAAAGGTAGTTTGCCAGTTTTAGTCTTTTGCCAAGTTCAGACAGAGCAGGCTTGCCTGGTATTGTTTCATACATAACCATAAGAGTACGTTTATTAGGCCTACGTGTAAGAGAGTCCCATTTAAACTCGTTGACTAATTCAGTCACACTGATTCGCTGTCGAAATTGCCAGAACACATATCTTGCAGCACGACGCTGAACAGAGTTTAACTTGTTTGTTAAATATTGTATTTGAGGGTTCCATATTATAGCACAGTATTCTAAAATTGGACGGATTAACGTCAAATATGCATGGCTTCTTGCCGAAGGAGGAGCTTTACGTAGGCAAAACATGACTATATGTAAACGCTTTAGAGCTTTGAAGACCACTGCAAGAATGTGTTCGGTCCATCTTAGGATTAAAAGGTATCACGTTCACCTCTTTGTAGGGTCTGTTCTTTAAATTCGCAATTAAAACAAATTTGTTCAATCTCACCTTAAATTATTTCAAATTCAAGGAGTAGTTTTGTTATGGCTTCTAAACGAGTTTGTAAGTCAATACGTTTTGCGGATTGGTCTGAAATTGGGCCTATATATTTAGTTACGAAATTCTCAAAGAGAGTTAATTGACCTATTAAAACATCGCGGTGCACACGTAAGGGTTTTAAGAGCATTTCTTTTCGCTTTAATATCTATCTGCTAGGGCTCATCTTAGAGGTTTATGAGTATCTAGCGTATTTTATAAAGGATTATTTCAGAGTTACACAATGCTATTACGGTGTTGTTAACTTAACAACTGTTATAAGGATTCACAATAACAATGCGCATCATAACAGCTTCAGGTATCGAATGAATTTAGCAAGGATAGCTAAAAATAGATATGGGTGTTTCAATCGTAATGTAATGAATTTAATTATGAGCGCAATAGGTTTAGCGTTTGCAAATAATGCGGTTATATTTATACTTATACTAAACTTATTAAATATTGTTATTGGTTCAAATTTCTACGATATAGGATTGTTAGGTTCTTTTTAATAAAGGTTTAACTAATTAAATAGGTGCAAATGGATAGGATTGATCTTGTTTAGCTACTTTCATTATGAAGCTTCGCTTTATCTGTAGCTGACGCTGTCCTTGTATGGAATATGGGCTGCAAAACCAGACTACGTGTTTTACTTAGGCGGCGTCTATTCTTTGTCCCTTGTACATACCTTTTATTGCTGCATTGTTCTTTTCATTCGAGCTACGAAAAACCAAGCTACGATAAATCTTGCTTCAATCAAACAGGTTTGGCAAATTTTATGCCTTTTAATAATAACTGTAATTGTACAAGATTACAATCATAGCGACCAGCTCTGAACAGCATGAAAGTAGCCAAATGATTGATGTATACCTGCCCTTTAGGGTGGTTAGAATTCTTAAAAACAAGTAAAATGGATGCTTACAAATAATGCAGGTCCGGATTCACTTGATACAAAACAATATGTATTGTAAGGTACTTTTAGGAACTCTAAATTGATAACTGGGTTGTCTAATACTTATTTTATTTTCTTGAATTTTAAAAAGTGCTCATTTTAATGACTCCTCTGAGTATTCAAAACTTTTTCTTGTTTTTCAACTTTGTAGGTTGTCTTTTAATATGTTTTTAAATATTTTAATTTTCAGATGTCACTAACTACTTTAGAAACAATAACTAAAGTTACGAAGGTTATTAGTTATTATTAAAGTTAAATGAATACCACGGATATCCACGGCATCTTTTTGTAATTTTACTGAATTCTTGAACTCATAAGTTATATTTATTTTTCTTTTGCAATTTCTAAATAGACCTGCAACATAAATATTTGTGACGTTATATTGTAGTGATGTCACTATTACCAAAAACGGTTACCAAGCGAGTATGATATCGGTAGAATACTGAAGTTGAAAATGCTTAATATTAGGTGAAGAAATGTGATTTGAAACTTTTTTAAATATATTTTTAGAATTATCTTCTATTGACAATATAGCAAATTAAACTCTTTAAATTAATAATAAATGTTATTAACTTGTGAATTTTTACTAGTTAAAATTGTTTTAAATATTATTGGTAGTTTCTGTGAATCTTAATTTTATAGCCATACGCAGATTTTACTAGGGATGGGATAATAGCCCTTGCTATTGAAGTTGTTATGTTATTGAATTATAAATTACACTACTAATTACACATGGATGTATATAATTATGATTTCACTTATAAAATGTTCTTCTAGAAGTCGCACAAGAGATTAAAAGCATATAATTTAACACTAAAACATATAGGTATACTAATTTAGTATACATTAAAAAAAGATATATCAATCATGTAAAAAGTTTTTTTAATTGGATTGAAAATATGTATCACGGCTATCACCATCACCAATGTTGGTAATTGTCCCCTTGATGGAATTTGATCTCACGTTCCCACCAATCTATGATAATTTTTGCGGCATGTTTTACCCAATGTTCTATCGATGTGTCGATTGTAGTAGACTGGTCGTACTCATACTCCATGCATTCTCAATTGCATTGAATATGCAGTGATATGGAGGCAATCTTAATACCACACGTCTCTATTGTTAACCAGCAATTCCACTGTAAAAAGCTTTGGCAGTTTATGCCCACAATTTAAAAAAATTACTCATTACCAAGCACATTATTTTAACTTACTTAAAGACAAATTGATAAAGTTCTGCTTTAAAAGTATTAATTTCAGAAGAAATTGTTTGTTCAAAATCCATTCTGCAATGTTACTTTTTTCCAGAAACTGTTAGGTATTTTATTTTACAAAGTGCAATTATATGACGCGTTGTCTAAACTTATTACAGGTTACAGGTGGTGTTTTCAATTGATTTTCAAATCAATACAAGAAATTTTGTTCATTCACTTTTTCGTGATAATTTGGGTTTTTTGTGTAAGGAGAGAAAATCAATTCAGTCTCAGTTACAAATCCAATTTGCATTTTGGGTATGTAATAATGTACCTAAAATACTAATTACATTATAATGTATTAAAGATAAGTAGGTTTGACACCAACCTTTTTCCATCAATTCGTGTGCTCTTAACTGTTCTTAAATCACTGCTTTGCTAGGGATGGGTTACGGCACCATTCCGAAAAAGCCACGTTTCATCTAAAAACATAAACTGGTACAAGTTCTCTTATTTTATTTTCATATATGTCTTCAAGAATCATATCCTTTTATCCACAGTATTTGGCAATTCCAATAGACTTTTTCTTGGGTTACCTTTTTGCCATTTATTTATTTATTTATTTATTTATTTAATACATATTACTCCACAGATATACAGATCAATCCAATTACGGAGTAATACCTAAATATAACAGTTAAATAACATTTATAATTAAAATCAAAACTAAAACTACTGGTCAAAAAATATACAGAAGAATTACACCACTAAAATAGTCAAACACATATACATTAGCAAAAACAGAATATAAAAACATAGTAGTCAATATTTAAGGTATCTTAGGTGTTAATCAACTGGGCAACATCTTGAATAAATTACCTTAGTGATGAATTAAATATATCAATATTTCCAGAGCATTTATTATAAAAATTATTATACAAATTGCACATTATATAAATAGGGGAATTTTTATATTTATTTGTACTAGCAGACTGTAAATGAAACATGATTCTAGTTCTTACTAATTTTTCTGGTACATGAATATTAATGTTCGATAAATTAACAGGGTCATCTAATAAATTATTTAAAAGCTTAAACAGATGAATCAAGTCTGATTTTTTCCTACGTTCTTCTAACGATGGTATACTAAATTCTTTTAATAAATCTATATATGGGTAGCCCCTGGGGGGATAATTTTGATGCTTCTTAAAATAAAGAAATTTTAAAAATCGTTTTTGTACATTTTCAATTCTGGCAGACTTTATTATACTGTGGTGACCAAATTAGTGAACCATATTCTAAAATGCTCCTAACTAGGGTATAGTATAAGGTTATAAGACAGTCAATATTTGAAAATGAAAATGCGTTTCGAATTACGAATCTTAGGGATTTTGCTGCTTTTTTGACTATATTATCCAATTTAAATTCAATATTGTGCAAGATTGTATGCAAGGATCATTCACTATCATTAAAAAGCTCCTCATTATGCTTTAAATGCTACCATAAAGTATGAACAGAAACATGATAATCTAATATAATTACATGTTATACTATAAATTTAACTTGAAAATGAATACTTACGATTTTCATACAACCTATAGAAGTAATGAAACTAGCAACAAATTGCTTAGCTGTATGCCTAAATGAATCCCGCTCATTGTCTTCCTTCGATGATCAGAGTTCAGTATAATACTAATATGAGTTGAGTTCTGAAAAGAACTATTTGAAGCAAAAACCAGCCATACATCAATGTATAAAAACATAAAAATTCACGAGGTTGTCGACAAACTAAACAATGAATGACATACAACCTAAAAATTAAATGTCAACGTTTAATAGTCCATTTTAAAATTATTATCAGCGTTGCACATTACTACTATTTAAACTATAACTGTAACATAGATATTGTATAGTATTAAATTGGCAAATATGTACATAAGTAGTTAGTACATGTGTGACGTTGTGGATGACGAGGTCATTTAGAAATTGCGAGCACTAGTATGGTTTTAAAAAATTATGAAAATGTACATACAACATTAGCTTAGTTTCATATATACTAATTATCTTTTAATTGTAGATTATCGTATCACCAGAGGATGGTGGAAATTCTACCCGAATCATTTTCACGATTTATCCCTAAAAAACCAGATCCTGATTATAAATATGCCAAAGAAGGAGCAGGTGAGTTTCCTACTATTTTAAATTATTTTTGTAATTTTTGGTAGATACTGTATTTCTATAGTTTAATTGCTCTGTGTAATTAATAATCACAAAGAGCAACCAGTAAACAAGATCCGTTACTATAAAACAAAAACTGCACAAATTTTTGTTCATAAATAACATCTTTAGATAATCACTTTTACATATAGTTCAAGCTTTTACATTTGTGAAAAACCTGTATGACACTACTATTGACCATGAATTAACCTTGGTTGTTCTAAGTTCGTGTCATCTTTGTTTAATATTATGGAATTTATGAAACAAGCTTTAAGCTTCATGTAAGTAAGTCTAGGAAAAGGTTTTCCTCATAAATGTTTGAATTAGTGTTTAATAAACAATGTCGTTTATTTTTATAGCAAATAATATGAGTGTACGCTTACATAACAAAAGCTTGTTAATGTTGAAATTTTTATAAAATAATTGTTACAAATTGTGTATATTTAAAGTTGCAAAGAAAAAAATTATTTAATCCTCTAGCAAAGTTATATTTAACAATGCACATTATGCATAAAGTGACCATTTATATTTTTCGTCAGAGTGGAACACCTGCAGAATTTTTAACAAAACAAAAACTAATTGCTGTTTTAACTGCTTTTTATTTATTAATAATAAGAAAGTGAACGAATATACTTAATATAACGTCTCTAGAGATTTGTTTTATATTTGTTGGCGGAACAAATCTGTTTCAAAATATCAGGTCTCGTTTTCAAGTAAGAATGGAGCTGATTACATGATTTTTTGATGTTTGTCTTGGTGATCAATATGACATTCATTTAGCCTAGAGTTAAAGCGGGACTTTTTTGCTCTTACTGGGGACAGCGGGACAGACAGTGTGAAAGCGGGACTGTCCCGTCCAAAGTGGGACGTATGGTCACGTTAATTATGCAGGAAACGATAATTTTTTGGGTGTGATATATCTTGAAGCAAGTTTCATTACACAAGCCCATATCACAATTTTTGCACCGTGTCTTTGTTTCTTTTCGTACGTTTTTTTCATTCGGCACTTCTTTTGAAATACGGTGCATCTTCTACAAGGTTCCTTTTTGATTGAATGTGGAGGAATGTGGGATATGATATTGCTTTATATCAGTCTTGCTGTATTTCTATTTTGTGTGTCGAGGTATTGTTAGTACATATTTTTCAATAATTTCTCAATTGTCTTTGTTCTAAATTCTAAAAAAGTTTTTGTTGTGTTTGTATTTTTTTATTATAATAAATGCATCGAATAGAGACTCGCTGGATGAGATGCTGAAAAATTTTTTTGTAATATTTCTTTTGATGTATCCGCTCGATGTCATGGTAAGAAACTTCGTGACTATCCTGTGCAACACTGCCCATTGAGATTTTATTATTTAAATACTTTTCTTTGTTTTTACTATGTACAATGTACAAATTGTTTTTTGTTTTACTATAACTTTCACTCTTTGGTAAATTTTGATATTTCCCTTCTTAGATTTTATGGCTACAAACACTTCTGTACATTATTTTTGATTGTTCAAAAAGCTTTATTAACATCGATTTACATGATCGATTCGTATACAGTATGTATAGTATCCAATAACATTGCTTATGACAATGAATAAAACTATTACACTACGTTTGATTTTCCAATACTCTACCCGAAGGTACTACATTGGCCAGAAAGCGAGTTTTTTAACTGGAAATTTTGAATTTTGCCGAACTCTTAATGTTACAAGCAAATTATAAATATTTAACGTGCATGATAACACACACATACATACACATGGGACCTACATTTTACCTCATCCAAACGAGGGCGTATTTTTGTGAAAAATGCTCGCCTAACATTGTTCAAGCGGACCGTGCCGGGATTCAAACTCGGTACCTTGGGCTTAGTGGTCACATGCATACCAACTAAAACAACTATTACAACATGATGAAATAATATAAAAACTTACCACAGCTTTCAAGTCACTAAGCAGAATATTCTACAATAAACTGCAAAAATGTTGCTGGAGCTATTCTAAGGAACTTACTCATTTTACAATGATAAATTTATTAATTCAATAAAATTAACAAAGATTTTTCATGATTACAGTTATATAGAAATTTTCTATAAATATATTCTAAAAAAATCATTAACAATATTTTTATCACATTTCGTAGTTAACTAAAAGCCGCCTTAAACTAAATATGATATTTTAAACCTAGTGGAATAAGTCAACATTCTGAATATAAACATAATTAAATTTTTGTTGGCCAATAATTGAAAACCATTTGTGTAATTGGTGAATAGAGGGTTTTACTTCTTTCAAATAGTATAATAATAATAACAATAATATTGCATTTTTTTAACGTGTTACCTGCCACAAGTGTATAGGAAATCTGACCCCAGATGCCATTTTATTTGGCAAGAAATCCTTTTGAATTTTCGTGATATTTTACTATTTTCGTTATAAAAATGTTCATTTCACTTTTCTTTTAGCAAAAAAATGATTTCGAGTTATTCTGTAGTACGTCTTGACATAAAATTACTTCAGACTGCCATGCTACGAGATATTTTTTACACCTCTGCTACTCTTTATTGGTTCAATACGTTGGCATGCATAAAAATTACGAGTTGGAGGAATATCCGTCATGTGCATTTTAGTTTTTGTTGCTGAAAGTGGCACACAAACATACTTTGAACCAAAATGAACTTGAGTGGTATGAGGAGATGAGTGGAACGAGTTTTTACAGGAAAATTCTTATAATGACATAGATTCTAATCCCTCTGCTAGTACTGAAATCGCCACAAGTGATGAGAATCCTGATGACGATGATCAATCTGATATAGATGATCCTTTGTGGATATCTCTTTGTCCACTGATGACAGACTATATAAAATTAGGCTAGTACTTCGAATTATTTTAATGATATTATGCGTGATAATATGTACCAGATAAAACTCTTTGTATTAACGAATCTTTAGTTTTATTATGTGGTAGGTTATTTTTCCGCCAGTATATCAAGAACAAAAACATAAATACAGAGTTACATTTCTATGAACTGTGAGTCCAATGGAATTGTGCTGAAAGTAAAAATTGATTGCAGAAAACCAGAATCCATTGACAGAATTCTGATTCATGTTTCAGAAGTTGTATAATTCATGGACAAATTTTTAGACAAAGGATATATATATATATATATATATATATATATATATATATATAGCTATGATAAGAGGGTAGTTTAAGGGTAGATGAAGTCATAGGGGTCATAGAATACATGTAAATAATTTTAACGTTAAGAAAAACAAATAATTCCAGCAATTATAGGAGTAAATCGACTATTTTACAAAAGGTCAATAGCGAGCATACTGTATATAAATTATATTTAATTTAATGCATAAGAAAGAAGCTCATTTTCAATAATTAGATAATATTTAACTAAAATAAGAATGTGTACGTCGTATAATATTTTTTAAGTTAAATTTATAAGTTCAGATTTAAATAGAAACGAGATAAGGTTCTAAATGCAACAAATTGCATCAATATAAACACATTATCGGGAAAGATAAATAACCTGGGATCCTAGATATTTAAGAATATCCTCAAAAATGTGAACGCATGAATAAGTAAACACATTCCAATACATCATTATTAGAAAATGAATACGTGACTAAGAATATTATATTCACATGAAAATCCAACATATTTCAAATAACAAACAATAAATAACAGGCGGTTCGCTATACGATAAGCCTTGGACTATAAACGACACAAATATGAAATACGTGACAAAATTCCAATGGATATTTGGAAATTCTAAGAAGCTACTATGATATAAACAATTTCTAAGCCCCGAAGTAAAGTGGAGAATATGTAATAGTCTAATTCTATGCCATCTGGACTACTGCAATGTAGTATACTACAGCTATCTAAACGCACGAATGAAACGTAGAATACAAGTCTTACATAATTCATGCTTCAGATTTGCATATAGCGTACCTTATAGACAGCATATCACACCATTCTATAACTTGTACTGCAAGCTTAAATTCGACCGACGAGCAACCTTATTTTTAGCTACATTCATATATGCTATTATCACCTCCCGTCGCCACTTTATCTGTATGAGATAATGAAACCAAGAGCTAGTATGCACTTACTAAATCTAAGAAATAACAATGACCTCAGTATCATGCAGCATAAAACTGCTAAATATGAGAGTTGTTTTGCTTACACGGCTACACAATTATATAACAAATATAAAATAATTTTTTATGAAACTTCAAAAGACAAATTTTACAAGAAGCTATATGATGTCTTACTATATGAGCAATCACAAAGCTAGGCTGATGGAAATCAAGGAAATGCTGGAATCCTTTCCTCTATTTATCAATTTTACTTAGTTTGGCATATATACATTGTGTTTACCTATTACTTATATTGTTAATTTATAATTGTTATATTTCTTAATTTCTAGGAGGAATTTAAAATCAGCTTTGCTGAATTCCTTTCCTTTTGGATACACCAATAAATTTTTGATTGATTGATTGATTGATTGATTGATTGATATATTGAATGTCGACGTGCGATATTGAATGGAAGTACAACAATTTTTAACCTTCGGTTTTATTTTATAAATACGCATCAACTACCCTACATAATTTCATGCTAAAATTCATATTCTTATAATAGTATTTTAAGGTAATATTCTAAAACTTGTTAAGACTTGGAAAATAGTTGATTGTAAGGCAGGTGGTTGCTTGGGTTTCCAAGAAAACACGCCACACCTGCATGTTAGTTTTCAAATAGTTTAGCACTTGCTATCTCCCTTCAATACAAGAGTTAGGCGGTTTCGTGTCACTTACCGATAATTTGCGATAGCAGGGGAAGAAGATTATTTGTCGTAGTTTTAAGTTAGTACACGTTGGGTATCCGAAGGGTTGCGAGTATGTAATTGTAGAAAGCTCTTTTAGGCGCGAAGTGCAATAAACATTCACGTGCATAATTAATTGGTTCGGTCGTGTAAAAGTCAAATGGTTTCTTTTACGACATAGTTGCTCCCGATTTTCTTTTTAAGGAGGATTTTAAGCACGTTGAATAAAGGGGTTATAAAGCCTGCACGTTACTAGTTGTTATCAAGCAACGGAATATTTAAATTGCATTGGAGGCGTTTTGTATTGAGATTGGTTTTTTGTGAAGAAATAAAACCCGGGCTCAACGGACTCGCGTACTTAATTTTTACGTTAATTTAGGAAACTGTTATCGTCGTAAGATTAATAATAAGTTTAGTGCTTATCAGAGAAGTTAATGTGTGTCGAGTGATAATTATTCATACGGAGAATTCAGGGAACTGGATCAGCGAACCATATCGTATTTATTCTTTGTTGGCTGTCCCAAAGGTATTCAAACCAGTTTAATCCGGTAAATTTCAATATTGGCCGCGCATTATATCAACGATCACCTCACGTGATTCTTGGTGCTTATTCGAAATTCATCTTCTTTCTAAGCCGTTGGTTGATGTACCGTCCTGGAGTACAACATTGTCCGCAATTAATTAAGGTAAACTGAAGACTGAAAACTGAATTCCTGCGGTGTTTCACCATCTGTACTGTAAGTTATTATTGCCATCTTATTTTATAAACTGAACTTGTTTACAATTTCGTATTATGTTCAATTTCGTACGGATAAAACTATTTTAAAATATTCATTTTACGTTGACTTATTTAGTAAATTTAATCATTGTTGATACAGCGATACGAGGATCCATTAGGGTTGGTAGAAGGATTTAATGAAAACTAAATGTACATGAATTGTTTGTTGCTCAACACATTAATATTGGTTATAATTAATAGAAACATGTTATAGAGGTTGTGTATAATTTAGAGGTGTGAATGTTGATTTGGTGTTCAGTTAAAGACTGCTATATGGTTATACGAGAACAAATTCCGTAGTTCTAAGATTATGATTTTATAAACAGTTTAAGTAATACTGTGAACAGGGATTCAGATCAAGTATATTTAATTTAAAGACTCAATCCCCCTAGTTCAGAATATCTTAAGTGATAACTCTATTACAGGTACAAATTAGTGCTAAACTTGCATTATTATTATTGATCATTTTTAAACAGCCAGGAGGTGTACAACAACTTGGCTAATAACTTGAAATAGTGTCATTCCCATATTTTGTCCCACGGGTTCCTTGTCCGAGAAGAATAAGTTTTCCCTCATTTTGCCGTTCTCCTATAAAAGACAGGGAATCCATGCCACTTTAGGCAGAACTCTACTAAAATAAGGGTGGTGCCCAGAATTCATCGGTTTAGTCAAAATAACTATTATTACTCTCCACTCCCCTCCCCATTTTAACCCCAACCGTCACAACTGCAGCCAGCCGAGCCGCGGTTTAGTTCGTTCCTTTGAGCTAGCCGTGTTTGTTCATGCCTCTTCCCCCCTACCATCGTAACGTCAATTTTGGCATGTAACAAATTGAAACCAGGGAATTTGAGAAATACCGAGGTTCTACAGAGATAGGCGGAAATTACAAACGTTTATCAATGAACACGCGATGCGCACCAATTAAAACGCTGGAAGGCGGAGCTTATAAATACAATGGGAAACTCGAAAATAGACAGTATATCTTTAACAAGGCACGAGTCATGTCAATTTAAAGTGAAAATTACGTACCCGTAACAATTAGTGAAAGTAAATAATTTATTAAAAGTGAAAAACTGGAGGTTTTACGCGTAAACGTAAGATAAACTATTAATTGTATTTTATTTTAAATATTTAACAAATTTAGGGCTTCGAATAAACATCCAAGTAAATGTATTCAAATAAAGATACAAGAAAACATATCCGAATAAAGATCCGAAAAAGGGGTCTGTCTGAATAAATACTATAAAGGCATATTTAAATAATACGTCTGAAAACACGTCCAAATGAATTATTACATGGAAATATAAAATAAACGTGAAGATACTCAAAGTTACTCCAGAAATACAAAGGGAAAAATACAAGCAACCTTTAATTTATCATTCTGGCCAATCAAGTGAAGCAAGTCGAGTCATAGCAATCAAAGGGTGCTAAAACACAGACACCCTGAGGCAATTCCAGTGACGAGCAAGGAAAACGCAGATTAGAGATATTAAAATTTTTATTAGTTAAAGACTGTTTCAATTTTAATATTTGCTAAATATTATACATCTATAAGAGTCAACAAAAAGGTTATTTGAGAATTTAGAAATAGAGAAAGCACCTTTGAACGTTCGGAAGGTACTTTAGAGTAATTACAAAGATATTTTTGTTGGCTTTCAGGGAAATTTAAATTTGGCGAATGTGAATAATTTGTTCAGGGACTAATTTTTGAATTCACGTAAAACTGTACATATTATCAATCATTATACTGTGTAATTTTTGATTGCTTTATTTAAATTATTTCAACAGATAGAAAGAAAGGAGAATATCACAGCAATTTTAATGGTACGCCCAATCGTGGGGATTTCATAGCAATATTAATGGCACCCATCGTAGGGGTTTATAATCCAAAAGGGCTATTTCATAGCAATATAATGTGCACCAATCGTGGGGCTAGTAAGGGGCATTTCATAGCTATATATATATATATATATATATATATATATATATATTTATATATAAACAATTTTTACAACTTAATTATACTCATAAATCTGATAACTTCTAGAAAAACAAATATTTACGACTTTACAACACACTGAGACCTAATTAAAAAGAAAATTCCATGTTGACAAAAAGCTATTAAAAAAAAGGAGAGTTCCTATAGCAGAGAAGGAAATGTGTAGTTATTTGTAAATGTAAGAAAAGAGAGATGTTCTTACTACAACCATGCATAAAATCAAAATTGTTGCTGTGTGAAATTGAAATGGGAATGATGTGCTAAAACCAAATGTATTCAATGATTACAATAATGGAATGTCTGTGATGGTGTAATAGCCGAATATCATAATAATTTATAGTTATTACATTGAATTAAGTTTTATGCATTTAAAAGGTGAGTGACTTGTTATAGGAAGTGCAAAGTCCGGAATTGTACAGGAAGACAATCGATAGGAAGTACACGTGCAACGAACTCTAGGCTAGGTGTAATTGGAATTAGTAAATAAGCATAATTGCATAATCATTGTTAGCAGTTAAGAACTAATATAGAATAAGAGCATTATAAGTCTAACCCTCAGATGTAACAGTTGTACTGCACCTTAAAGTGATAATTAAATTAAATATGTGAAATGGTCTTCGACTTTGTTTTAATCACCTCGACTGAAGCCCCCAAGAGAACACTACATGTCGGGTATAGACAGATCTGATCAAATGCTGTCTTACTACATAGCTCTTTGAAAAATAATTAGGTGGCCAAGAAAAATGGGTATACAATTTTTAAAATATATTTCTAAAATGCATTTTTGTTGTTTCGCAATGCCAATGGAACAAACATGAAATCCCTTAAGTTTAGGGAATTATTTACAACGCATTTAATCAGGAATAGAGTGCAAAGAGAACAATCGGTGAAAAAATGTCCTTTTTTATTACTTGGAAGGCATTCCTACTACTGAAAAAAACAGTGACTTACTAAATCTTGTTGTATTTGTATCCGTCCCACTGAAAAAACCAGCGACCTACTAAATCTTTGTCGTATTTGTATGCAAGAGAAAAAACGTATAGAAATTGGTTATTATTATGATGTATGTGATGAAAAGCCAGTTTTGTGCATAGAATAGTGTTTTAAAAATTAGCATATGCAATTTTAGGAAAATGTCATTTTTATATTTTTTGTAGATCTGTAAGAAATAAAGGATAATCGAAAATATTTTTTTTGCTTGCGCTATCTTGACTTTATTTGACATTTCTGTGAATGCCTTCGCCCCTCAATCTCATACTTTTACTACGAATAAAGTGATAGCTGGCTAAAAAGAAGAAATTGCAAAGGATGAGATATCTAGTATCTAGTAGACATTACAGTCTGGAACCCCAAGTATCAGTTATCTCGTATTTGTCAGTCAATGTGTTAACAATCTAAAAAAAATATTTTGTAATTTGAATTTTCCAAGATTTAATGCTTATAAAAATAACATTCTAATATTAATGAAAACAATCACTGACTGACTGAATAAGAAAGTCTGAAGCTAATTCATAAATTTACTTGTGAATTTCTGTACCATGGCACTTTGATTAGCGTTTTATAAAAGGCTAAATGTGTTTAAAGTTCTTGTTAAACAGGATATATATTACAAATATATAATTGTGCTTTGCTCTTTCTGTAATCGTAGAAAGTAAAAACGATTTTAATAGATATAAGAAATAAACATTATAATTATGTTGTAAATTAAGTGGAACGTTAATTATATAACATAAGAAATAAAAGCTTTTGTTGTTTATATTCTCTCTTTTTTTGTTACTAAAATATTACATCCGTTCCAAATGAACCTGCATCTTGAAGATGTTAATTACTAGAACTTGTGGAACGGTTTCCGTATTCCAGTCAGTTAAAGAGCAGGTTCAACCAAAGTAGTAGGGTCTTTAGTGAGGAACCAGACTAAGACAGATCCCCGAAAGAGGGCAGCAGCTATTTCGGTACTTAAGAGTGGCAGAAACCATAGGAGTCAGTATGGCATTATAAGACACACTACTGCGATGTGGAAGGTAATGGGAAACCACCACATTACCTTCCAAGTACGACTTAAATTGTACGTAACATAAAGGCATCCTCTGGGGTAAAAGATTCCGAAGTTAAAATAGTCTCCATTACTATCTCTGGGAGGGGACTACTTCGTAGGATGTGATCGGATAGTTTAAAGGAAGAGCAAGGAACATTTTGCGAGTCGGAACGGGGAATGTCAGAAGTATGAAGCAAGTAGGTAAGCTAGAGAACTTGAAAATTAAAATAGATAGGTTAGCATTAGCCACAGTAGGGATCAGCGAAGTTCGCTTGCCAGAGACTGAGGATTTTTGGAGTGGAGACTTTAGGGTAATTCATACAGGATCAGAGGAAGGAAATTCGAGTGTGGGAATAGTTTTGCGAAAAAAGATAGGACGGCATGTAGAAAAGTACTTACAAAAAAATGAAAGAGTACTCATGGTGAGATTAGAATCTAAACTAGTAAATACAGTAATAATACATGTATACATGCCCACCTTTAACTTCAGTGAGGAAGAAGTAAAGGCGATCTACAAAGATATCGAAGATGTACTAAGATACGTAAAAGGATATGAAAATTTAATAATTACGGAGGATTTTAATGCAGTAGTAGGAGAGGGTAGGGAAGGAGCGGTAGTATATTTATTTGGTTTAGGCATGAGAAATGACAGGAAATAGGCTAGTAGAATTTTGTGACAAGAACATTTTAACCATCAAAAACATTATTTTTACATCATGCTAGAAGATGATACACGTGGAAGATGCCAGAAGATATCAAATAGATTACATTATTGTTTAGACAACGGTTAGGAATCAAGTAAAAGACTAGAAACTACCCAGAAGCAGATATAGACACTGATCACAAGATCGTAACTATGAAGGTCGCTCTTAAATTTAAAAATTTGAAAAAAGGAACGGAGAAAGGTATTTTGACTTTGAGAAACTAAAAGAAAAAGATATCCACAAAAGATTTGGAAAAAAGTCAAATGAATTGCTGAAAGATATCTGGAAAATTTCTTATACTAAGGCAGTAGAAACAGAATGGAATAACATTAAATCCAGCTTATACATAGTGACTAGAGATATTCTGGAGTATACACAAAAAGAAACTAAGAAACCATAGATAACAAAGGGTATTTTGAATCTAATAGAAGAAAGACAAAAATACAAAAATAGATCAGATGAAACAGGAAAACAGATACAAAACCATAAAATGGTATATTTTTCTCAAATGCGGAAAGTTAAAGAACAATGGATTGATGAAACGTGCAAAGAGGTACAAACTAAGATGGAAATAGGAAAGACAGACCAAGCATACAAGCTAATTAGAATGAACTTTAGGGATATAAAACCGTTTAGCAAAAATATAAAGGATGCGGTAGGAAACAGTCATTTTAGAAAATGTAGAGAAAGTGGATAGATGACAAGAATATATAGGGCATTTATATGCAGGAGAGAACTAGCAGCATTAGAACAGGAATCAAACATTGAAAACAATGACTTGGGATATCCTATAGCTAGAGACAAGTCTGAACAATGGTAAGGCGCCGGGTACAGATAAAGTGCAAGCAGAAACTCTTAAATGCCGTTGGACAAGTAGTAACAGAACGTCTCTTCCCACTTGTATGCTATATGTATGAGCAGGCGAGATAACCAAAGATGTCAAACGTAATATCATAGTCACTATACCAAAAAACGAGAGGCTCGGATAGATGTGAAAATTTTCGAACAATAAGTTTGACAGCACACGTGTAAAAAATATTAACTAGGATTGTACAAAGACGAATGAAAAACGAACTGAAGAAATACTAGAAGACCAATTTGGGTTTAGGCGAAACAGGTGAACACGGGAGGCAATTTTAGCTCTGAGGGTGATAATGGAGAAAACAATAGAAAAAGGGGAAAGCATATATGTAGGGTTTATAGATCTGGAAAAAGCATTCGACAATGTAAAATGGAAAAAAGGGTTGCAATACTCGAAAAGATTAGAATGAGTTATAGCGACAGACGGAATAGTACATAGCTTATACAAAGAGCAAACAGCGGTAATAAAATTAGAGCAGGAACATAGAGAAGTAAATATTAGGAAAGGGTTGAGACAAGGATGTGCTCTATCCCCACTAATTTTTAACTTGTACATCGAAGAGGCAAAGAGTACTGTCAAATGCAAGAAGACATTTGGAATTATTATGCAGGGATAAAAGATTGATATGCTTAGATTTGCAGTATCAGCATCTAGCAAGGAATAGTTAGAAGCTGCTCTTAATAAAATGAAAACAGTTCTAACTGAGAGATACGGTATGAAAATTAACAAAAATAAAATTAAAGTACTAGTATGTAAAGGAGGGGAAATAAATCGAAAACTAGAATAGAAATAGGAAACCAGATCTTACAAGAGGTTATGGATTTCTGCCACCTATGGAAGCCAAATAACGCAAGTTGGGAAGAGCACAAAAGATATAAAACAAAGATTAGCACAAGGTCGTGGCACATTTAACAATAAAAAGCCGCTACTGTGTTCAAAGTCAACAAATATAGAAACAAGGAAAGGATTGCTTAAAACATATGTGTGGAGCACAGTGCTGTATGGCTGTGATACCTGGACAGTAGGAGAAGCAGACAAACATTTGAAATGTGGTGCTACAGACCTATGATGAAGATATGGACAGACAAAATTAAGAACAAAGAGGTACTATAAATGGTAGGAGAAGGAAGAAGTATGTGGAAAATAGTAAAAAATAAGAGAGATAGGATGATAGGCCATATACTAAGGCATGAGGGAATAGTGCGGAAAATATTAGAAGTAGAGATATGGGAAAAAAGAAGTAAAGGTACACCTAGGTTAGACTATTGCACACAGATAGTGAAAGATGTAGGCTGTGGGAATTTCAGGAAAATGCGCAGGCTAGCTCAGAATAGAAATCAATGGAGGTGTGGGTCCAACCAATTCCAAAATAGAAAACCTAATGACGAAAAAAATGACTGTACTTAAACCTGATGATTATTATAAGCAATTACAGGTATTGGTTTTGCAATACTCTCAACTAATGTTAATTGTGTCAAAGGATTTACTGGAAAACTATTAATCCAGCAATTGTCCTAGTGTTATGGGATTCTTGGTAGCCACATTCTGCTTAAGCCCCTTCATATACTCATATATCACTGAATCTTGGTGAAATAAGGCATATAATTAGGCAACGATAGAAGGAGAAACGAGCTGTATTTAGGCTGTGGGAATTTCTGGGAATGGTGTAGGCTAGCTCAGAATAGAAATAAGTGAAGATGGAAAACCTAATGACGAAAAAATAATTGCACTTATATCTGATGATCCTTATAAACAAGGTGTTGGTTTTAAAATATTTTCAACTAATGTTGATTGTGCAAAAGGATATATTGGTAAAGTATTAATTCGGCAAATGTTCAAGTGTTCGGGGATATTGGTAGCTGCAGGCTGCTTAATTACAAGCAGAGATAGGAAAAAGAGGTAGAGGTTGACATAGATCGGTTTATTGCATGCAGATGGTGAAAATGCAGACTGGAATTTCAGGTTATAATTAAATATTATTAACTGTCATATCTTTTTAGTGTACTAAATACAGATTTTGTCATCATTGCGTGAATTGTGTGTATACATTGTCACTTTTACACTTGAAATAGGGGCCAAGATTGCTATTTTAAATAAAAATTGTGTTGTGACCACAGCGATTCTAGTTTACAAGTCACCTAGCCCATTATTTATTGTTGTATCGTTTGGTATAAACAAATCGTCAGCTCATATTGTGACCATTATTTGGGTTGAACTGCTGTGTCACTTCAAGTGTTCTTATTGAACATTATTTGCATGTAACTTTTGTGGATGTATATTGTTTTTTCAAGATCTGTGCATTAAAAATCATGAACATTTGTTTTGAATATGTAGGTTTTTTTGAACTGTTTGACCCTATGTTTAATTTATTAAAATTTTAATTATAATTGAAAATAATTTTCAAACTTCTTTAATAGCTCTTAATATTATACAAAGTTATTAATGTTGGGTTGTATTATGTGGTGTTTTCATTATTATGTAATTATATAAAACGTGCTCAAATGTAAATAGCAGCCTTAATTTGTGATTTAACTCTTAAGAAATTTTATATATTAAACGGGATGACTTTAGCCACAATGTCTGTTGTATTGTCGTTGTAATTATTCTGATTTGTCAGAACTTCTTCGAAAACCATTCAAAGAAATGTCTACTTTTTCAAATCTACTGTGTAGCCAATTGTTTCATTCCATGAAGTTGGCTGGGATAATTTTAATTGTTCATGTACGTCACAAAATTTTTAAAGTCTGTTAGCAGTTTAATACACAAAGTACTTGTAATAGGTGATAACAAATATGTTGTTACTTTTGAATAACTGAATTGCCTTTAGTTGTTTATAGTATAACATGCTTGCCCGTTATCATCTTAAAGATTAAACTTACTTAGTTATTTACAGTATGTACACTTCTGAGCTCTAGGTACAGTTACAAATAATGGACTTCGTGTCTAGTAGCAGACACAGAAATATGTGCAAAAAGTGAAAGAGATGAATTTCAGTAAATAATTGAAAACTGAGGTATCTAATGTATTATAGTTGGTAGATAATTCTACCAATACAATGGCTTCAATAAATACTGTTAGAGATATTTATTGATCAAAAAAGGATAACACATCTTCTGTATCTTCTGCAAATTGTCCAATTTTTAAGAGCTTAATATGTGGATCGTTTAGACTTTATTTTTTTGAATTATCAATTTATGAAATTCGCTTACTTTTATTTGATTATCCTATTCACATATATTTAACTGGAAGTACACTTGCATACATGTATTTTCTTTTGTTAACACTATGCTCAGTGTATTTTTCGTGACTTATAAATTTTACGACGTCTAAATTTTGGTTTGTTTTCTATCATGGCACTGCTACAATTATTTGTGGAATCATCAGCATTGAGGTAATTAATTGACTTTGCATGACTTAAAACTGATAATGTTAAAATATCTTTTGTATTTTTATCAGTAATTTCATAATTGCTTATATGTAGGTTTGATATTGCATGTTGTATTTTGTTAATGCCTTTTCTTGTATTATTTTTTTTATTAACCTCAAAGCTAACTGAAGTGCTGTAGCTTTGACTAGTTGGTGGTTCAGTCGTCGCTGTTGGAGTATCTGCAGTTTCAGTAACTATTGAATCTGGAGGTAGTGTATAAAATTCTGAAAATATTATTTTTGGAGTTTCTTCCTCCATTGGAGTTGTTGCTATAGTAGTCGGTAGTGTACCGAAAATTTCGTCTATTTCTTTTGAATCTGATGATTGTCGTCCTGAAATGGTATTTGTTGTTACTTGTAATTTTGGTGGTCCAAATAGGTCGTCAAAATCTTCTATTCTTTTTTGTTTTATTTTATTCTGTGCTTGTGGTAGAAATTTTGTGACGGGTTTTAGTAAGGCAGTTGTTGGGATTTGAGCAGTTGTTACTGTTAATGCCGATTTTGATGTAGTTGCTGTTGTTTCTGTCAATGTTTTCGTAACTGTTGTTGAAGTAGCTAGTGATTTTACTGTTGATGCTGATTTTGGTATAGTTACCGTCGTTTCTGTTGGTGCTGTTGAAGATGTTGTTGAAGCAGCAAGTGGTGTTACTGTTAATGCTGTTTGTGTTGGTACTTTTGTTGTTGTTGAACTAACCAGAAGGTTTACCATTAATGTTGAAGTTGATGTAGTTTCTGTTCTTTTTATGGATTCTTTTGTTCCCATTGTTGGTATCATTTTAGACATACCAAGTGGTTTTAAGTTAAATAGATCATCAAAATCTTCTTCTAGTTGTTTTTGATTAATTTTGTTCATTGATCCAAATTGAAATTTTGTGATAGGTTTTGTTGGTGCGTTTGTTGTACTTTGAGTTGTCATTAGTGTTGATGCTTCTGTTGATGTTATTACTACCATTTCGCTTAATGTTGCTGATGTTGTAGAAGCAATAGTTGGTTTTGTGGTTGTTATTTTTGATTTTGTTGATAGTGGTAAAAGGAAGGGTCTTCTACTTATAGTTAACTGTGGTAAATTAATTTTTCTTGTAGGTTTTGCATTTTCAGTAGTTGTTGGAAACTTCACAGTTGTATTGTATGTATCAGTTTTTGATGCCCTGGATAGTGTTGTTTGTTTTTCTGATAAGTAGATTCCAGTTCTTGGTGTGGCTGTACTGTAAGTTTTCTTTGTTGAAGCTGAGTAACTTATTTGTGCTTCAGTTATGTTCGATGTAAATGGTATCATATTTGTATGTGTTGAATCAGCAGGTGGTGGTTGTTTTGTTAAAGGGTTTGTGTTTATTTCAGTAGGCAGGGTAGATGTCTGTGGTAATGTACTCAGTTGTGGTAAGGAAGACAATTTTATTTCTGCCGTGTTTGTTATTTCCTGGAGGGATGATGTAGATTTACCAATTTCAGGTAATGTAGAAATTATTTCTGTTGTGACCAGCAGTGAATGTGAATATGTTTTGGATTGTGTCACTGGAGGATAAGTGTTTGTTTCAATCATAGACGTTTGCATTACTGGTAAATAGATATTTGATTCTGGTGTTGAAATTGTCATTAAAGTGTTTCGAATGTTATCTTCTTTTGAAAGAGCGGTCACTAATAAACTTTTAGTTTGAAGCGGTGGTGTAATTGTTTTTAAAACTTCAATTATTGGATTGAGTGTTGTATGAGTATTTAAAATTTGTGGTATTTTTGTTTGTATAGTTGAAATCGGTTTAAAATTGTGGTATTGCGAAATAGTACTATTTTGCGAATCAATAATAGGAGTACTAGTAAAACTTTCAGTAGGTTTTCTCATTGTTGCTGTCGTTTGCTGCAGCATTAATATTTCCGTGTTTGCTAACATAGGTGATAGTGGGGTGTTGGACCATGCCGTAGTAGTTGTTCTCGATGCCTTAGTATTTGGTCCAAATATGTCGTCATTGATGTTGTGGGGTTTTTTAATTTGACTAGCTGTTGTCAATGCTTTTTCAGTTGTATTACTATCTACTGTAGGAACTATATTTGGCATAAAAAGTGATACTTCTGTTGGAAGGTTGTTTGATACTGGTATGGTTGTGGAAATATGCTGTGGATGTTGCACTCCTATTTTTGGGGTATCTGTAACTTCTATTGTTTTTGAAGTGTGTCGCTCTTGTGGTATAGTCATTTTCAAGGTGCTTGGTAGAGAAGCTGTAGTTGAAGTATATTGAATGTGTTCAACATTTGAAAGTGTTGGCAAACTTGGAATTGGTGTTAAATAAGCTAACATGTTTGACATGGTTGTTTTTTGTGCCAGTGTGTTAAGCAAATTTTTATACAACTCATATTCTCTTTCTTTTGAATAATATTTTGTGGTATACTGATCACTAAATTTAGTTGTTTTTGTTGGATGATGTATCTTAAATTCTGTGTATAAAGAATTTGGATGAAAGGTATCGTAATGAGGGGTTACTGGAGGTAAATATTGATTATCAAAATGTGGAAAACTAGGTACCCACTGATCTGTATTAGTTAAATGTGAAAAGTGTGACGTAAAACTGGGTATCCACCCATGCGGATTATTTTCTTCAGTTGCAGGTGGATAATATTTTTGACTATCTACGTCAACATTGTAGACATAACCTGGTATGTTGTAATCAAATTTGCTATATCGAGTTACAATTGTTGCCATTGGTGATACTTTGTATTCTAATTCGTAGCGATGACCATATCTCTCTCTGTGCCTTATTCGTTTAACCGTCCATAGTGCCAATAATCGTTCATGGTCTTGTGGTTTCCAGGTTTCACACTGAAAATGGTCACAATTGAGTGGTGTATTATGACATCCATCACAATCATTTTGATATGGATCTTGAACAAACCGGAAACCTCCTGGTGCCGAATAAAGCTGTCCTCTGGCTAGTATTGTAATATCGCCAAATGGTGTAGCAGAATCTTGACGACCAATAAAAGGCGCTGTATGTAAAGGGTGACGTAAATTTGAGTTTATATGTTTTTCACTTACAAGTGCCTTATAGACCGCTTCTCGTAAGCCATATTCCCAGTTTGAGGAACGTAGTATGTTGTGACGAACTTGATGTGACTGTTCAAATCTTGTTATTATTGATTGAGCTTTTTCAGAAACGATGAGAAGAATTACCTGTAAAGAAGAAATGTTTTAATATAAAATTGCTATTTAGTTAATTAATGAATTTTTGCATGTAATAGAATTTTAATTTTTAATTTCTAACACTCATTGGTAGCAAAAGAAATAAGCATTATTGGATAAGCACAATTGTTACTAATTTATTGCTAGGATGGATGTACCAAAGTAATGTTATTAATGACAAGTTTTACATAATAAAGGGTTGATATTTCTGATGGTAGTTGTGTCACGAAACTATGAAGAAGTAGATGCATTTTTATTACTTCTTGCTTTGTACAAATAAATTCATCATCATCATTAGGTCTTTAGTCCTGGAACTGGTTAGACGCGTACCCTCATTGTTTCCGATTCTGAACTAACCTACGCATTTCCCTGAAATTTGCACAGTTTCCATCTATCACTATCTGATCTAGGTCTACATCTACCTTCTTTTTCCTATCTCTGCTTGTAATATATCCCATACCATTCCCCAAAAATGCCTTAGAACGTATTCTGCTCTTCTATTTTTCCTATTTTTTTCTACAGACATCTTTATTCTCCTACTATTTCTATATCCTATTTGTTCTTAACTTTGTCTGTCCGTGCTATCATCTTCGTACATCTGAAGCACAACATTCCAAAAGGGTGCTACCCTTTTTCCGTCTGCTTTTCCTACTGTCCGTATCTCATAGGCATACTGTGCTGTGCTCCACACATGCTTTCATCAATTTTCTTCTTGTTTCTATGTTTGTTGTTTTTGATCATGGGTGCTGTTCTCTCTTGTTACATGCAGTTCGGTCCCCTTCTATTGTTTTACAATTATATACCCTATTTTTTCAACATTCAGTGGTTGTGAAGGGGGGTAAGCAGCCTGTGGCTGCCAAGTTCCCCCAGCACTTGAACATTTGCTGGTTTAAAATTTTTTTTCCAATATACCTTTTCACATAGTCAATATTAGTTGTAGATATTTCACAACCAACCCATGTAGTTGTTTATAATAATCATCAGATTTATCTGCGCTTATTTTTTCGTCATTAGGCTTTCTGTCTCATAACTGGTTGGACATGTACCTCCACTTATTTATATTCTGGGCTAACCTACACAGTTCCCTGAAATTCCCACACAGCCTATATACAGCTCGGATCCACTTCTATTGTTTTCTAATTATATGCCCTATTTCACCGAGATTCAGTGGTATGTGAAGGGGGGCGTCGCCGTGGATCAATGTAGTAAGCGTAAGACTACGGATCCCAAGGTCCCGGGTTCAAATCACGACACGGCCGACTGCTTGAAAAATGGCAGGTGAGCATTTTTCACAAATATTACGCCCTCGTTCGGATGAGAGGTTAAATGGAGGTCCCACGCGTGAGTGTTGTCACGCACGTTAAAGATCCCTACCTTGCCTGGAACGGCAAGGGTTCGACAAAATTCTAAATTTCCAGGTAACAAAAAACTCGCCTCCTGGCCAATGTAGTACCTCCAGGTGGAGCATTGGAAAATCACATGTAAGGTATGTGAAGGGGGCTGTAAAGCCTGTGGCTGCCACGATACCCCAACACTTAGACATTTGCCCAATTAATAGTTTTCTAGTAAATCTTTTCACATAATTAACATTATTCGAGAATCTTGCACAACCAATACCTGTAGTTTCTTATAATAATCATTATGTTTAAGTACAGTTATTTTTTTCGTCATTAGTTTATCAATCTTGGGACTAGTTGGATGCATACCTTCATTGATTTCTATTTTGAGCTAGCCCACACATTTCCCTGAAATTCCTACAGCCTACATCTTTCACTATTTGTGTGCAATAGTATAACCTACTTCTCTTTTTTCCTATCTCTGCTTCTAATATATTCCGCACTATTCCCTCCTGCTGTAGTATGTGGCCTATCATCCTATCTCTTCTATTTTTTACCGTTTTCCACATATTTCTTTCTTCCCCTATCATTTTTAGTACCTCTTTGTTCTTAACTTTATTAGTCCAGGATATCTTCATTCGTCTGTAGCACCACATTTCAAAGGCTTCTACCTTTTTCTTGTCCGCTTCTTCTACTGTCCAGGCTTCACAGCCATACAGTGCTGTGCAACACACATATGTTTTTAGCAATCTTTTCCTTGCTTCTATGTTTGTTGTCTTTGAACACAGTAGTTGCTTTTTCTTGTTAAATGTAGCACGACCTTGTGCTAATCTTTGTTTTATATCTTTTGCGCTTTTCCCATCTTGTGTTATTTGCTTCCTAGGTAGCAGAAATCCTTCAACTCTTGCAAGTTCTTGTTACCTATTTGTATTCTTGTTTTTGATTTAGATTTCCCCTCCTTTGCATACTAGTATTTTAGTTTTATTTTTGTTAATTTTCATACCGTATTTCTCTGTTAGAACCGTGTCCATTTCATTAAGAGCAGCTTCTAACTCTTCCTTGCTAGATCCTAATACCGCTATATCATCTGCAAATTTAAGGATATCAATTTCTTGTCCCTGTATAGTAAATCCAAATGCCTTCTGCATTTGACAGTATTGCATCTTCAATGTACAAATTAAAAATTAGTGGGGATAGGGCACATCCCTGTCTCACCCCTTTCCTAATGTTTACTACCTTACGTTCCGGCTCTAATTCTATTACTGCTCCTTGCTCTTTTTATAAGATATGTACTATTCGTCTATCCCTATAACTCATTCCAATCGTTTTGAGTATTTCAAACATTTTTTTCTATTTTACATTGTCGAATGCTTTTTCCAGATCTACAAATCCTATATACATGCTTTCCCCTTTTTTCTATTGTTTTCTCCATTATCACTCTCAAAGCTACAATTGCCTCGCGTGTTCCCCTGTTTCGCCTAAACCCAAATTGGAGTTCTCCTAGTATTTCTTCAGCTCGTTTTTCCATTCGTCTTTGTACAATTCTAGTTAATATTTTTGATAAGTGTGCTGTCAAGCTTATTGTTCGAAAATTTTCACATCTATCTGCGCCTTTCTTTTTTGGTATAGTTACTATGATGTTATGTTTGAAATCTTTGGGCATCTCACCTGTCTCATACTTATAGCTTACAAGTTGGAAGAGACGTTCTGTTACTGCTTGTCCAGCGGCTTTTAGAGTTTCTGCTTGTACCTTATCTGTACCTGGCGGCTTTTCTATTTTTCAGACCCTTTAATGCTAATTCAAACTCACCTCTAAGTATAGTATATCTTAAGTCATCATTTTCAATGTCTGATTCCTGTTCTAATGCTGTTATATACCGGGTGTCCCAACACATACGAAACGCTCGATTACTGCTTAATGGTAACGTTTAGCGAAAAAAGTTTCAAATAAATCTTATGTATACTCAAAATGGCTACAACGTAAAATTAATTAGTATTATACAGGGTGTTCAATAAAAAAGTTATTTACCAAAGTTGTTTTTTTAAATGGAACACCCAGTATTTTATTACAAATTCTGATTGGTCGTATCAAACTAGGGTAACTTTTATCAGGAATATCATCTATACCTAAATCTCATAGTTCTTGAGATATTCAACTTTTTTCAAAATCACATGATTCATAAAAAATTTTTGTAACACCATGATTTAGATGATGCTGAACATTTAACTTTTGTTGGGGAATAGTATAAACTTGTAGTTAATGGAAACATAACACTAGTTATCAAAATAATATACGGGGTGCCCATTGCATCGTTTTCCGTTTATTGAACAATTAACGCAAGTAAGTCGCTTATTTTAAATGGAACACCCTGTATATTTTCAAGTAGTAAAATGCAGAATTAAATTCTTCATTAAACAATATTAGGTTGCCCTATATTCATATTCAACCGTTTCCGAGTTATTAGCGAATAATTAAAAATGTTGGTACATAATTCTAAAATTGGGTAATTTACTTTGATCTCAGGCGGCGCGGCGCCTATCAAATAAAATTAACTATTTGACTTCGTTGCAGCAGCAACCATGTTTAACTTTTGTTTTTGTTGTTTATCAGTTTTGTGTCTGTGTTATTGTGAGGTGAACATTTGTAAAATGAAAACCTATAGTCTTAACGAAAGGATTGATATGTTATTGGTAGTTGGTGAAGCTGAAGAAAATTGTCTATTAGCTTTAAGAATTTATGTTCAGAAATTTCCTAATTGAATGCATCGTAATAGAGCTGCGTTTGAAAGATTATTGCAACGCTGAAGAAGTACTAGTAATGTTGAATATGAAAAAACTCAACAAAACCATTGTTATGGAATGTTGCTTCATCACTGAACAAAACAAAATTCAAAAAATTATCATCCTTTACCCATAATCCAAAATCAATTCTGCTTTGAAAATCCCCATCCTTAAGCTCTTGGTGAAGCTGAATTTTATATGGGTGAAATTTGTTGGCTTTTAGTATTTTTGAAACACTAGTTTTATTCAATCCGATTGTTTGACTGGTTTTACGCAAACTAGTATTAGGATTTTCTACTACAAATTGCAATACCAATAATTGATTTCCTTCACTATTAGTAACATGCTTTATTTGTTGAGTTTTTTAATATTCAACACTACCAGCACTTCTATAGCGTTGCAATAATCTTTCAAATGCAGCTCTATTAGGATGCATTTGATTAGGAAATTTCTGAACATAAATTCTTGAAGCTAATAGACAATTTTGTTCAGCTTCACCAACTACCAATATCATATCAATCCTTTCGTTAAGACTATAGGCTTTCATTTTACAAATGTTCACCTCACAACAACACAGACACAAAACTGATAAACAACAAAAAACAAAAGTTAAACATGGTTGCTGTCACAACGAAGTCAAATAGTTAATATTATTTGATAGGCGCTGCGCCGCCTGTCATCAAAGTAAATTACCCAACTTTAGAATTATGTACCAACATTTTTAATTATTCGCTAATAAATCGGAAACGGTTGCATATGAATATAGGGTAACCTAATATTGTTTAATGGAGAATTTAATTCTGCATTTTACTACTTGAAAATATACAGGGTGTTCCATTTGAAATAAGCGACTTATTTGCGTTAATTGTTCAATACACGGAAAACGATGCAATGGGCACCCCGTATATTATTTTGATAACTAGTGTTATGTTTCCATTAACTACAAGTTTATACTATTCCCCTACAAAAGTTAAATGTTCAGCTTCATCTAAATTATGGTGTTACAAAAATTTTTAATGAATCATGCGATTTTGAAAAAAGTTGAATATCGCAAGAACTATGAGATTTAGGTATAGGTAATCCTGATAAAAGTTACCCTAGTTTGATACGAGAAATCAGAATTTGTAATAAAATACTGGGTGTTCCATTTAAAAAAAACATAACTTTGGTAAATAACTTTTTTATTGAACACCCTGTATAATACTAATTAATTTTACGTTGTAGCCATTTTGAGTATACATAAGATTTATTTGAAACTTTTTTCGCTAAGCGTTACCATTAAGCAGTAATCGAGCGTTTCGTATGCGTTGGGACACCCGGTATATAGGATAGAACCTATACAGAACAAATTTATCAGATATATATCTAACAAAATAAAATTCAATCTTCAACTGATCAAACCATGGATTATTTTAAGTTACAAAACCTAAAAGACATTCATGCAAGTATGTTTCATGTTTAAATTGATCAACTCTATTAAAGATGCACCAGAGCTGTTAGAGAAAATTAAATTTAACTGTTTTACGTATGTAGTTAGAAACCCATAATTAGCCTGACATATCACAAAACAAATTACTGTTTATTTTCAGCATTTGATCAACTGTAGAACATTCAATGAATATTGTAAAAATATAGACTATGTAGAGGTAGCTAGCATATAGTACATTTAAATGTTTAATTAAGCCAATAGTATGCAAGGATACTTCAGTTAATTTTTAATATACCTGCACCATAGTACTAGTATAAAGAACTAATTAGTGTTTTAAAGGTTGCTAAGCAACAGCATTTTCAACTTTATTTTTATTTGTCAAATTATACAAATGTCAAACGTAAATATTTTAATACGAATGAACTATTTCAAATAAATATCAAATGTACAATTTTCATATACGCTAACATCGCCGATTTATTAACAGTCTGAGCACCTTTCTTCTCCATCCAAAGTAATAACTTGTAATCAAAAATAAAATTTTAACCTTCGTAAATATCAGATAACAAATTGCACCCTTATATATCCTAAACCCTTACCTGATATCACAAGGTCGGGAATTTCTTATTAACAATGGAAGCCCAAGGCAAAGTTGGATGGAAAACGGCTTGAGGAAAAGAAAAACTCTTTAGACATAAACGGCTAGTAGAGTGTTAGCTCTGGGTAGATCATGAGCTTGGGTCATGGGTTGTCCAATGACCAAAAATATAAATAATGAGTGCCACCGTATTTTTCAATACAACAACCTACAAAAATTATCTGTGCTTGTATTAGGGGAATGCGGAAACCTTAAATCAACACCACTTATATAGCCACAAAACCTGAATTTCACTTTCGTAAAGCACTTACCAAAATTTCAAATACTAGATGTCTTACAGATGTCTCGACTCAACCTGTGAACAAACAAATGCACAACATGGACACCGTTTGTGTCCTTAAAAATATTTACCAAAAATAATAGAATTTAAGTTCCAAAAATATACACCCAGGGTATTTGTTATCAGTAGACACAATGTCTGCCCATGAATGACCAATAAGTTTTACTTGTATTTTGAATAATAAAAGAGTTATGCAAAAATGGATTCTATTTGATTAAATTCCTTGATTTGTTTTAATATAATTTTTTTCTTCTATTAATTTTATAGAACAAAAAATCAATAAGGTTTTGTATTAAAAAAAAACATAAAATCTCTTAATGGAATATTTCATAATAAATTTTCTAAAAAGTCTTAGTTCACTTAATAATTCATATTACACATATTAATTCCCAGTCAGGTGTAGACTACATTGACTTCACAATTTAATTTAATTATTTAGGGTCTCATAAAATAGCATTTTTCAACATATGGTTGGTTTTACTTTATATGTATAAAAAGAATTCATCACGTTCTTTAACAAAGAAAGTACACGACCTCAAAATTATTAAATATAGTTTTAGATTAGCGTCAAATAACATGTGATATTTAAATTTGGACAGCTGAATATTTCTTTGACATCATATGTTACTAACAACTCCTTAAGTTTCGTTAACGTTATGTGTTTGTGGAATAATTATGATAAGCAAACAACATAGCCATCTTTAAAATTTATGCAAGGTTACAAATTTATTACAGAATTCTTTCATTCACTAAATAATTTTTAAGTTACTTTAATCTAGGTAAAGCTTCAACCTTGTATTTTTCGTATTACGATTAAATAATTATAAATGTGATTAAATACTAAACACTCACGTGTGGAAGTACAGTACGACCAAAAGAAATCGAACTATGACGGATATTCCATTAACATGTGCGTTCTGCGATGCACAAACAGAAAATACATGAATATGGACGAATTTATCGCTGGAACTATGAGAATTCTTCTGAACCAAACATTATTTAACGAAACCAATTCTTCCTTAATTACTTCCTATAGAATTTAGTATTCCAAATTCCAAACTAAATTTTCTAGATATTGCTTTCGAGATATTGCACTATGAGGAAAATATTAATAAAATTTATTTACTTGATTATACCAACTGTTTTAACGATGCGGGGGAGCTTCTATCTCCTTTGGCCTGCAGGAATCAACTGAACTGCTCTAGATGGAACATAAAAAAACCATCACGTTAAAGCCGCTAGGGACCACTTTCAGACACGAAGATTCAATCCATTCTATCCTCTTGCGGACAGTGTTACAGGCCACGTGCCTGGATACCACCATCTTGACTTTACTACCTCGCTGATAGCAGCTTACTCGTTCAGACGCCGATAGAAAAGTGACCCGAAATGACAACTCGACGAAGCTTATTAATGAAACTTAGACCTCAAGAGCAAAGGAGTCTATATGCTATTATAAATTTTATGAATTATTTTATTGCATGGAAATTTACAAATTATATTTTTATATTATTGCGGTATTATTTTAGATTAATAAGCGAAGTATAATTACGTAAAAAAAATACGTTACAAACTTATTATATTCTTTATAATAAGCATCCCTGGACTTTTCAGGAATTATTTTCGATTCAGCTTCCGCTGCTAACTTTTCAATTTCACTTAAAACTTGTTCTTCATTATCATTCAACATTTTTTACGCTCAAAACAAATTAAATGAACTGTCAAAGTAATTGAATACCACAATTGTTTCCACAGCAACTACTATAAATCAAAACGACCGATAATCTAAAAATTTGTGGAATTGCACTTCAATACGGATAAATACAGTAATATGTAAATCTATATATCAAGTTAAAATGCAGGTATATTAAAAAATAGCATATGATACTCGTTTATAAGTGCCTTTAAAACACTTGCAACGTTTATAAACTTGTATCATAATATACTATTATGAATATATTGTGTTTATAAATTATTGAGCAATTAGAAACATAGTAGTAAATAGAGCCAACCTGTTGATAAATAAATAAATAAATAAATCTTTTCTTTATACCATTGTGATAGCTGAAAGGTCAATTAAATGGCAAAAAAGTTGTTTTTGTTTAATAATTAAATCTCATCCTAAAACTTGAAATATTTAAAGCAAAAAAAAAAATTTACGCTGCATGTACGGCTCACAACCAAACTTACGAATATTCTATTATTAAATATAGTTCAATTTACAATAATAAGTGAATTTAAGTTATAATTATTTTATTAACAAAAACTTTCGTTGGTTGTAAAATTTCGATTTTAAAGTCAAATAACTCCAAAAGTAAATGAGATATCAAATAGTGTATAGCATATTCGTAATCAGCATAAAAAACTGAATAAAATTCATATATATTATATATATATATATATATATATATATATATATATATATATATATTATAAAATCGCGGGAACCCTGCAACGGACGACGGTGGCGACAACGGCGGCGGACAGACATTGAGATCCTATTAACCAAACTAAGTTTGGTTGAAAATAGAGCTACATTGAGATCAAACTATGTGACTTGCAAAAGACAATAGTGGCCATATGTACAAAATCAAACAGAAAAAAAAAAATAAACGACTAACCTCAATGGGCCATCAAATGAAAATGAATCTATAAAATCACCATATCTTTGGTAGAACGTCAAAAAGTAACATCAAACAATTACATATTCAGCCTAAAGAAAATACAAAAGCCCAAGATCATACTATCTTAGGCTTTTGCCTTGGAACATTGAAAAAGAAATTTATTGTTATATTCTTGCAATTAAATCATAATTACGTGTTATATATTCTGATTTTTATTATAAACAGTGTTTTGAAGCTTTAATCACCGCTATTCTTTGCAAATTTATACAAAACGGATGCATTTGAGTCATGAATTTGACAAAATTGTTTAATGTATAAAAACTTACATAGAAATTCATTTATATTTTAAAAGAATCTTAGTGTATTTTATCTACATGCTCTTCTAATTAAAGATTTCAATTTTTTGGATTCACTTTACTTTTCTATCATAAAAGGTAACTTGTGATGTACAGGATATTTTTACACTTTGTTGCATTTCATTATAAACTTATTTAGATTTTCATTATTATTCCTATCATCATGATGGATTTGGCTTGTGTACCTATATCCAAAGTTACAAGTAAATAGAACTTACCCTACTTAAATTAATGAAATGGCTACTACGAGATCAAACACTAGTTACTATTGTTTTTACATTATACAAGATCGTATTAGCAATTATGCATAATGAACATTTCACATTAGATAGAATGCTGTACTTAAATTTGTATTATTTTATGTAAGATAATATGTTACATGTCAAACTGGCCATGTATCATGTTTAGGTTTAGATATAATTTGTAAGTAAATTGCCGCGTATTTTTGAATTAATACGCTAACTTCCGTCGTCGTTGACAGTCAAGTCTGCACAGAACGAATGCGGATGTGCGCGAGCCGAGGAAGCGACATTAAGCTACAAGACATGGACTAGGCTACAAGTATCGGAGTGCTGTATAGTTTTTTAAGAAACAGGTATGTTGGTTT